>OZ014566.1:3779750-4379750 GCA_963966155.1 Clivina fossor
ATTTTTACTAATATATTTGGTTGGTGAAAGAATTGATATTGATTTTAACAAGAATTTAAATAAGAATAATATTTACTATGCAATCTTGTATAGTTTGACCATGTCTTATAAACTCATTTTATTGTATTATGCTTGAAAAGTATTTTTACCTAAAATATTTTGTAAAAACATAATATTTAAAAACATTTTCGCATAACTCTAAATTCTATTCTGTAGACACATTTTACTATATATTTTTTTTATTTGACCACCAGATGGCTTCAGGACTTTCGCTTCGAAAATACAATTTATTTATTGAAAATATTTTTATCTGTATAACAATAAAATAATTTCCCTTAAATCACAAACAATAATTAAAAAAAAAAAGTTATATACGTATTTCGAAAGCTAAGCTTTCATCACTAGTAAGCAAAAGTTAAGGTAAAGTACTATCTTTAAAAGTCCTTTATCTTAAGCTTAACTTTCAAAATGATTTTATTTTATTAACAATATCAAACAGTTGATCTAATCTTATTTTCATTATAGCGTTCGTAATCCAAGAAACAGGAAAGCTAAAACTTATAAATTTAATTTAATCAGGAAAAAGTATCCGGCACAAATGTTGTTGGTTCCGCAGACAATTATATCGCCGAGAGATATAATTGCATATAAATCTTAATATAAAATTTTACAACCCGAAAGAAAATGACCAAATGTACGTATCGTAAACATTATAAAATGAGCAGCCGTTTAAGGCACTTGAAACAGAACACAAGAATTAATCTCAATAAAGTCGAGGTTGCCCATAACAATACCATTTGCCGGGTAATGAAACATTAAAGAGGAAAAATAAGTTAAGAACTTGTGGAAAATGTGTGAGCAATAGTTAGGTTTATGAGAAGAACTTTTAAGGATTTTTAGTATAGTGCTAATGAAAATAGTATTTTACAAAATTTTAATATTTAATTTTTATATTGTAGTATAAAAAGGATATGGATGTAATTATCATAATTAAACAGTAAAATGTCTGTTTAACAATTTAATGTCAACTATTTCTTCTTACAAAATTTTATCATATAAAAAGACTACACTGTAAAAAAATCAGTGTACATTTACATTAATAATCATAGTAATATTACTATATTTTCAGTTCTAATTTTATAATTTGTTTTGTAAATTTACTAATAATTCACCCAGTTTACTCATAAGTTGCATACACAATTTTATCGGCCCCACAAATTACACGAACAATTTTATTTTATGAGTATGTTAAGTTTTCGAAACAAATGTAATTTATAATAACGTAAAAATGCTACTTATAATTATTAATTAATTTTACTAATACTACAGAGTCCATTTTATAATTTTTAATTAATTTGTTTATGTATAAAAATTGAAAAAATGAAAAATACAAAATGAAATTTATTCAAATCTTGAAATTTCTTCTTTTAGAAATCCATACATATCCATACATTTATTGGTTTTGTAAATATCACCAACATGAGTTTCAAAATGGAAACTAAGATAAGAAGAATTCAAACCAAGTGAAAACTGTGATAGGTAGCAATAAAATTTCTTGTCCCCTACGTCCATAACTATACATCTAATATGTAATGCATTCGCGTTTATGGTTTCACGTATGGTATAACAATACGATGGATCGCATATTTTAAAGCGGAGTTTACCTATTTTCACACCCTGTATATATATATGGGCATATGCTTAGACGGGTCCCTTCGTCTAATGGATGCACTTGGAACAGATAAGGGGAGATAAATCCCGAAATATGGAAAACTATTTCAGCTAGAGTGGATATGGACAGCTTTAGACTAAAATGCCCAAAGACAATCTATTTTATAATTTAAAGATGACAGTTATAGACGTATATATTTTTTCATATCTGTACATTTCTTATATATTACATATATATATATATATATATATATATATATATATATATATAATATATATATATATATATATATATATATATATAAATATATATATATATATATATATATATTGTAAATAGAAAAATTCACGACTAGAATGAGTTATAATGTACAAAATTTTGATGGG
This sequence comes from Clivina fossor, assembly GCA_963966155.1. NCBI lineage: Eukaryota > Metazoa > Arthropoda > Insecta > Coleoptera > Carabidae > Clivina > Clivina fossor. The sequence continues at coordinate 3,781,809 of OZ014566.1, forward strand.
AAAGTAATCAAAGGTTAGGTGTTTTAAGATTCTGTGTCAAATTTTCGGTGGTATTTTTCACCTGAGTTTTTTTATATGAAATAAAATAATTGTACATTTAGAAGAATTACAGTGAAATATTTTTTTTATAACTTACATGTTCTTGTTAGAAAATTGAGACACAAATACATTAATGGTACAGCAATCATAAAATTATACAATCTGCAAATAAACATACGTATTTTTGTGGCGTAGACTATACAAGATGTGCACAGAAATATGTAAATTTAGAAAAAAAAAATATGTTTCGCCCAGATGGTATGACTTACGCCTCAAACATATCTGAGCTAAGTACAACTTTTAAGTAACATAATATACTCCACAAAAAAATAATAAAAAATAAATTAAATATTTTTTATATCTGTACATCATACTATAATAATAAGAAATGTTTAATAAATCAAAACATGTACGACATTTTGCTATATAAATTAATACCGAAAGACATTTACGGACCTATAATGGCTATATAAATTTACAGAAATAACTTATACATTATATTATTTATTGTTTTGTTACTTTAAACCTGTCTAGTAATTCAGACGTCAAAAAACTTTATGACACATTTACATCAAACATTAAAAAGGTGTAGTGCTACTAAATAATTCTACAATAGCCTGCATTAAAATCATTTACAACGAATAAAGTTATACAAATAAGTAGTCTTTAATATGCGGAACTGTTCGACTAGACTGCTAGAAATATAGAAAGGTCTCATATATCCTGCGTGTAGGTACAAAATACATAATAAAAATGTAGTTTGGAATAACAAATATTTGAAATCTGACACGTCTCTCTCAGGATACATTGAACTATATTACTCTGTATAATTATTGACATAACAAGTAGCGGTGTTTGATTTTATGTGACAAATATTTACTAGGTTTATTTGAATTATACAATTTCTGACTGCTGTTTTATTTTTTAGTTTGTCATTTGTTTAAACAATAGTAAACCAAGTTGACGGTTCCTGATTTCTAGTACGAACATAAATAAATATATTATAAACAAAAATAAACTGCTTTAGTTGCAAGTTCTGTATTAAAATTAATTTCTAATCGACGTTTCGACGAAGCGGCTATTATAAATTAATTTTAATACAGAACTTGAAAGATTTTTTACTATATTATAAAGAAATTGCAACTACCAAAAAACGTTTACAAACTTTGCGGGGAGTGGCGATAAGCCATAAAGTTATAAATACTTGTAAAATTTGCTGATTGATTTACGAAAATTTATTTAAACTATACTTGTATTTTACAAAGTTATCGATTTATGAATTTTTCTACACACATGAATAAATATATAACTATATATAAATTGTAATAACAAAAAAAAAAAAATCGCTGATAAACTTTAAGGGGAAGATGGCAAAATATCATAAACTTATAAATACTTGTGAAATTTGCTAACTGATTATATTATGTTGCTAAAAAAATAATGATTTATTTTTAAAAATTTTATACACCTATTATTTACTTTAAGAATTGAATTATTTCAAAAATAAAATATATAACTTTTAATATATTTTTTAAGTACATAAATAACCAAAAAAGTAATCACAGCTAAATTTATGATTTTTTTACACTCCTAAACTGCAGGAAAATTCCCTAGTACAAACATGCTTAAATCCTGAAATGAAAATCCATATACAGGTGATCAAATATTGTTGTCCAAATTCGCACGTCGAAATGAGTAAATTATAACATTCATATGCGTGAAATATAATAACGCGTTGGACATCTCTTTCGGGGGCTTTACCGGACATATAGACAGACAAACACACATACATACACGAAGCGAGAAAATACGTTGGAATGCACATAATGCGTGAGCTGCAGTTAATCATGATAAACGTTGAAATTTTGGGGTATAATTTTGATTACGCCGGGATTACAATAAATCTAGCGACATTAAATTGTTAACCAACGCAATAAATGAATGCCCTTTTGATCCGACAAGTTTTTTTTTTAACGATTAAAAATTCTGTTTTACATAGATACAGTTGTTACCATAAAAAAAACGTAACAGAGTTTTCTTTTGTTTATGTTAAAGTGTTAGCATAAAATATTTTTTTTAAATCTTGTTTCTAATTTCTACGTTATACTATCCATAACTTACAGTTTTTGAGTTTTTAGTATTTAAACTTGCAGTTTCAAACAAGTGTCTAAATTAACGATCACAAAACGAGTATTTTGATACTTTAGATTAAGGCCCGTAGTGCCATTAGAGAGAGAGAGTAAGGAAATTTGAATTAGAAAAAGTATAGAAATTAAAACTGGTACGCACATATGGTATGAAATTTAATATTTAGTATTTAAATACGTTTTTGGTACTGGTCCCAAAGTACACACATAAATAACACCTAATATTCTAAATTCTGAACAATATCCCAGCATTACCTCAATTCTTACGTCATGTTTATAACTTGAAAAACCTTTCAATAAACCTTCTAAAAAAGTCAGTTTTCTGCATCATCCATATTACGCCGATACAAGAATGACGTAAATAAATTTTCAACTTCCGTAATCTTATTTCATCGTACGATGCACCGCGCTAAGATGACACACACCGGTGCATCATTTCCCATGTGACGTATGACAGTCACGGCAGACGCATGTGCATCTTGATTTCACCGCGTATGTGGTAGTGTTGAATTATATGTATGTATGTGTGGATGGATGTGTGTGTGAACTGTAATCTTCAAGGAAACCACGTTACAAGAATATTTGATTTTTGGAAATCATTGAGCGTGATGTTGTGATCGCCAGCAGTAAGGGGAGAGAATGATGGCGTCTTCACCGTGTTATAACTTGGTGGGATGGAGAAAGGAGGGTGTAAGATATGGTGCTTAGAATTGAACGCAAAAGATATATATATATATATATATATATATATATATCTTTGATATTGAACAGGTCTGTACTGAGATATTTTCTTGTAAAATATTGAATGCTATACATTTTTCATGATTGTTGTATAAACTCATTCATAGCTCCTTTTAGAGCACTTTGAGTTAAAAGCATTCAAGATTTCAATATTAATTTTTGCTTTTATTATGTATTAAACATAAATTGTTTTTTATATATTATACTTAACATTTTAAAATATAAATAATGCTAAACACAGTTCTAATATTTTTAAAAAAAATATTTTTAGATATTCGTATTTTTATCTAAAATGGGCTCTGAATACGGGCCATTGTATTTTATGATGTTTGAAGGAAATTTGAATCTACAATATTTTGTAAACAATTTCGCATAACACAAAGTTCTATTGAATGAGTTTACACCAGTTTATGTTCTGTGGAAATATTTTATATACGTATTTATATACAATTTTAGAATAATATTGAGCCGCAGGCAAATGCTGTAAATGATAAAAACTAATCAAAAACTGCAATTAAAATGGTTTTATATTAGTACTATTATATAATGCAACCTGAATATGTATATTATTTAATTTTGTAATTTAATTTAATTTTGTAATGTATGCCCTTACTATTTTAAGCACCATATATATTTAATTAATAACATCATTTAAATATTCATTAAAAAAAAAGAAAATCCGAAGGAAAATAAAGTATGCAAAATATCGTAAAACTTCTAACCCTCTTATTCTTTATTTTATCAAAAAATCCGCAAACAATCAAATACGGTCCACGGTGTGTGTTAGGTCTCGCGCTAAGGGAGAGACAGATCCATCCCGCAGCTGGGTTAAGCTGGTTCGGTTCGCGGGCACGGAGACAACCCAATGCAACGTACAGGGCCGCGCGAAGTGGTGTTGTAATGAGCAAGGGACCCCAGCCTGTAAGTGGCTAGGGTCCCGCACCATATTGCCAACATAATAGCTTTACTTTATCCCTATTATACCGGTACACCATGCCTCGCTTTCCGCTGATGAAATATTTTTCGCTCTTGAATTTAGATCTTCGAACGCATATTCATGGATGCGATAGCTACTACGCTCTTCGGATGATCGCCGAGATGTGAAATGCAAAATTTTTAGAGAAACCTATGGATTTGTCTTTTTTACTTTTTCAAGCCTTAAGATATTTAAATAATATGTTGAAATAGCAAAAAAATCTTTCAGAACTCATTATATAAAATAAAGCGGCTTTAGGATATAATTCTGTATTAATAATATGTTGAAATGTTAGACAATACAAGTTTAAAATAATATAAAGGCAATAAAATATATTGCACATTATAAAAAAGTGAAACAACTTAAACTATAAAATTTTCAAGAAAGCAAAGAAGTAAATTAAACTTAATGTATTTTTAATGTGATTCGAAGTTTTAAATTTAAAAACAGTTTTAACTTACAATTAGACATATATTCAAATATAAGTTTTCCACATTTCACGTTGAAAAAATCATATACAAGCGATTCATGTTTCACGTTCAGAAAATCATTAAATTTTAAGATATTTATGTGATATGTGCTATCAGATTTTCAATAACGCATATATCATCAAATAATAGCTATTTAATTTAATTCAAATGAAAAAAATGTTTGTGAACGTATTATAACATAAACAATTGTAAATGTCACTTTAGACGGTAATAATTTGTTAATAATTTATGAACAAATATTTGAAATAAATTATGAATAAATATTGGGGATTTATTTATTTTCATTAAATATTTGGAACAGATTTGTGAAGAAATGCACATTCATGTCATCTACCATTACTACCAACTGTTATTGCTTTACTTTGCCAGCCAGCTAATTGACAACTATGGACAAAATATTCTGTAACGCTATAGATTTTACAGATCGTAATCGTAATACTTTATTTATATAATGAAACTTTATCAAATTTATCATTCATACATTACACGAAAAGTACGTTTATATTAGAAAGTTTCTCTCTGACTTTTCTCATTCATTTTAACTGCATTTACACCCCAACGGCAAATCAATTACCTAAACCCTTAGGTCACGTGACTTCGAAACCAAACAAAAAACAAAAAAAAAAGAAGAAAAACTGTTGCCACACGCCAAAAGGGTTAATACAACAACGCCCCGGAATCAAGTTTCCCATCCGTATTGGTTAATTATCCGTACACGGCTCGAACGGTCTATCCGTGTTTGGGAGAAAATTAAAGAAAAGACGTTTTGTTGCTGGGCGCGCGCTTAACATTGTACAACCACCCCCCTCGGTCTCCGCACACTGAAAGGGTTGAATCACGATGGTCGTGGCTAATGAAGAACGCTCGGGGATTATGCCCAACGCCTTTTTCGGGTGCCAAAAAGTAAATCTTACGGCTTGGGTTACTTGCTGTCTTGTCCTCGGCCCGCTGCACATTGCTAAATTAATGACTGTAAATAAATTCGATTAATTATTCTCTTGTTTGACGTTTTGCCCCTTTTTTTGGAAAGATTTTTAAATGATTTGTGTGATTTTTTTGATATGTGATTTCTCCTTGTAAACAATAACTTATTGCAAATTATTTTCGACTCAAAAGAAAACACAATTACTTTTGCGGTTTAGAGAATTTTGTAAATGTAAATTTATTATATTATTTATCTTGAACAAATATCTAATAAATGTTTGGTTAAAAAAATATATGTAAATGATATTGAAGATATGTTTGCGTAGACGTCCGATGTGTAGTTTTTAAGTGCTAAGAATAAAAGAGCGAGTATGAGCGGTATTATGAATGTAAATAAAGCGAGAATTGCTCGCGTGAAAATAAATGTTAGACGGATTTTTTAATTTTGATTAAATAAAAAGTGTTTGTGCTACAATCCTTATGGGTACATGGTCCAAATATAATAAAAATATGCAATATGAAACAAAAATCATTATACTTAAGAGCAGAAAAAAGCAGAAACACAATTTGAAATATACATCAACTTTAACTTATCTCTTTTCTTATCTTATACTTACGGCCAGCTGTATAAAACATTTTTTAATACAAATGATAATTACAAATTGTATTATTTACGATTCTTTTGAAATTTTGGTTGATTCAATTAGATTTATTAAAATATTCTTTAAATTTTCGGCTTTTATTGTAACTCTCTTTTTAATTGCATTGTTAAATAAATGGCTGTTATAAACGTGTAGATATTGAAATATCGAATTTTAGTTAAAATATAACAAAATTTTAACCTAAAGCTTTTTTATTTTAATATAATGAGCTCTGAAAATTTGTTTACTATGTTTCGTAATTAAGTTGTCAATCAGGCATATTTCAAAGACAGTTTATTGGCAATTTAATCGCGTAGTCAACCACTGATTAAGTTAATCACGTTATCTGCAACTGGTCTTTAAAAGATAAAATTGATAGCTAAAAAAACATAAACTAGCGCCACTGTGCTTTAATTAAATTCATATTTTTTCATTCCGTTCTTGCGTACAATAAAAATCTTTATATCTCCTATTTTATTCCGTAATCATCCTGTCCTAACAATTTCTGTCAGCAGTTTTTCAGTTTCCCGAAGTAAGTTTCAGTTTCGCTTTCATTGCCCTGTAGTACAACGACACTTATATTGATCTTGGCCTTCAAGACTGCGGGAGCATCCCCTCTTCGTCTGAAGGATGCATCAACCAGTATGCTACGCACGTGCATTCCAGACCCTACCGCGCCCTCGCGTCCTTTGTTGGGTCCGATTGGTAATGTCCAGGATCAACTTACAATCATATTAAACCCATTTACCCCCGCGCAAAGTCTAGATTTACACCGAACGCGCCTGTTTACGTATTCATGCCCCAACCTGTGTGTAGAGAGGAGCCATTGCATATAGCCCCTTGCGTATCTTGTATTGGTTTCCGCCGATATCATCTTAATGTCGGTTATTTTTCATGCACCGAACACACTGACTTTCCTCTCGCTTTATATGCGTATTCGCGCCGATCTAACTTATCGACAGATAGGAAAGTTTTGCTCGAGTCTGCAACAGATGTACTTAAATGTGTATCGTATAGAAGAAATGTATTTCGTTCCAGCTAAAATTTGATTTTGGAAGTTTTGCGTTTTTCTTTTGTCTTGTAATGTTTATTTGTGTTCAATTTTATCGTGGCATAGCACGGGACTATACATGGTACGACTTGCGTGCTTTGAAAACATATCTGATAAATCGAATTTGATATTGCACATGAAGACAATCATCATAACCCTGAATTTGACGTACAGGCGCGTCGTAAAATAATGTTATTTTTATTTACTTTTTTTCTGTTTTCATGGTATGTTTACTAATCTAAAATTGCAACATTAATTTTTATACAAATTTCAATTCATATCTATCAAAAAAGTGAATGATTTTTTAGGTGATATAGCTTCAAAACTCATTATATCAAAATAAAACGGCTGTAGGTTGTAGTTCTATATTAATATTTATTAACAATCGACGTTTCAACGAACTCAACGTACGTCTTCATCAGAAAAAAAGATACAAATACAGTATATAAACAGAACAAAAAAATAAGTTACTAGGTAACAAACTAATTGTAAGTAACTAGATCATAAAATTTTAATTAAAGAAGGCCAAATTTTATTTAAATCAGTGCTTTCATTTGTATAATTTTTCCTGATAAAGACGTACGTTGAGTTCGTCGAAAAGTCGATTATTAATAAACATTAACACAGAACTATAACCTACAGACGTTTTATTTTAATCACTCTGAAAATTTGTATATATGTGTAAAATTATATTACTACTTTTTTTAATAACAGCTTCTGATATTATAACAAATAGAACATTAAAAAAATGAGTATTTCATATACCAGAAATTCCTTCGTTTGCTTTCTTCATATCAAAATAAACTTTTCAACAAGCACAAATAATTAATTTTTTTCTCATATGTAGCCGACTTTTTACGACACAATAAAAAAAAATTCATGATTACTATAAACGATGTCTTTACTATGTTGTCCTATACTTCCAGTTATATATAACATTGTCATTTGTGTCATAAGTTTAAAAAAATTCAAAAGACTAATAAAAGATAAATTAAAATAATTAAAAATACAATTAGCCGGTTTTCTGTTAAAACTATAATAAAAATAGTTTCATATAAAACTAATGATATATGTATTTAGAAAAAAAATTGTTATTATGTATTTTATTAATATAAAATTAATAAAAAAACAATTAAATGTATCTTCAACACATAATATTAAAACAAAAATAGATTTTTTTTTAAGTCTTTAGAAATATTTATCTGTAAAATATAATATTTTTTTCTGTATTTATAATAAAATTCAAATATGATTAATAAAAGATAAAATACACTGAAAGCACATTCCAAAACGATCCGAACCTATTCTAAGGTCAAAATTTCTCTCGTTTTCCTTCTATATAGGCGACATCACCGCCACCAACAATTTTGGGAGTGGTGGGCGGAATGTCTGGGCATACGGGATTTATATATTGTTTCGCTACACGAATATTGGCTGGCTGGAAAAAAGACTGGCCCTCTCCCAAGTCTGACTTTCCAACATTTTATTAAACGCTCCGTCTCTTCAACTTTCTAACGGCTAACAAGAGAAAGAGAACAACAACAAAAAAAAATACAAACATATAAATCGATACGCATGCGCGCCACGAAAAAAGATTTACATACATTTAAATGAAAATCTCTTCCGGGGGGATGGGCTTTTCAATAACAAAGTAAAATGCATGCATTTTTTATTTCGATGGTTGGTGACCCAGATAACCGAAGCGGAAAATACGCGCTATCCGGTCCAGTATTTGGTCTCATCCGGATCAAATTCAACTAGCAACTGGTGACGTGAAAGTTCGGTTGTTGCTGGTTGCTTTTTTTCTGGTTCCTGGTTTGCAAAGGGGTATGGATGCGGTAAAGAGGGAAGCAAAATTGCCCTAGGGAATACTTAACCAACACACTGACTTCATCTACTGCGTTTTTGTTTATGTTTATCTTTGGCCTCGACTGTGAAACGGAAAGAGGCTTATTATTATTATTCCTCGTTTTTGCTTTTTTTTTACTCGTGTCTCTCAGCCGGTAAAAATGACAGTGTTAAAATATTTTCTACCAGGAAATTATTTTCTTGGGGAAATGTTTACGTGTGCTTGTTATTAGAAAAAATCTAGAATGTAGACAAATATTTTTTTTATTTTTATTACGTTGAACATTTTAATCAACTGAGAGAAAAGTATATTTTTTATTTTTTAAAAGAATAATAAAACATCTCGACATAATTAAAATATTAACACTAGAAAATTTATGCTAACTTTTAATAATATAGACAAGAACTTTATATTCCTTTTTATTTTCTATGGATTCATTAGTTGAAAAATTACTGTAATTCATAATATATTCTAACTGATTTTTTTTATTATATATCATTCTATTTTTATCTATTTTCACATATTTATTTACGAAAAACTATAATTCAAAAATCAATATTTTTGAAAAAATAAATAAATCTAAATTGAATCTATATAAATTCATCAATTTCAAATATTATCTTTCCATTTGCATTCAAAAAAATAAATAAAAATTTAGCTTATCTTACACATCAATTTGGCGGAATTTCAGTTAAAAAAAACTGTAGGTATAAAAAAACTCGGCAACAGGGATAATGTAAACTGATTTAAATCAAAACAAATATTTTATTTTCGCTCTTCCGCGAAATTTCCTGTTCCTGTATTTAAATGCTCAAGCGTAATTTACCTTCTGCTTTTTAATATTAATATCTCTTTTTAAAGCTCGTGCTGAAATTCCGGAAGAAAAAATAAGAATTTTTATTTTTTAATGAAAACAAAAATACATATTATCTTAGTTTGTTCTTCGTAATAAATGCTGAATATCTAATTTTAAATAAACTAACTTTAATGTAATATTCAATTAAGGAATAATTTTTAATGTAATATGTAAAAATTATATATTTCTCAAGTATATTTTTATATAAAAAGAAAAACGAACAAATTTCATTTGTTTTTACATCAGGATACAGTCTAATTATCTTAAGTTCCGTTGTACGTTAATTTGTTGGTTATAAACCTAATAACATAAAAATATCTGTATTTAATATAGTTTATAAATATATTTGCATATAATTTTACAAAAGGTACTATTCATATAGTTTAAAATCAAAATTTAATGTAGTCAATTTGTACTATTATTCTAATGCAAATATATATTTATTATAAAATCATATAAACATATGTATTCAGTGATGATGTCATAGATTTAGTTACTTTTTTTGGATGACGTGCAACCGTGCAACGAATTGGACTATATGTATATTGTTTTATTTACAAAGATTATTACGAGTAGAATAAAAAAATTCCAAATTTAATTAAAACAAAATGGAAGCACGTGATATTTATGTATGTTTTATTTTAAAACGTGCATTGCTTGTTTAATCGATATAGTAGAAATACTAACTGAATAATAAATTTGTATTATTATATTATATTATTTCATTTTAATGCTTTATTTTGCAATTAAATGATAACTTTTTTGTTAAATAATAAATTCTGTACATCTGTGAGCAACGTACAACTAATGACTAAATAAATACATAAAGTTATAAATCTTTTTTCAAATTATTATATAATAGTGCAGTTTTTTTTTTAAATATAATTTGGATTTGGTAACTCAGGCCATTAACCGATAGATGCATTTAAGTTTCAAAGTCATTTGGACGGCACAAAGGCATCCATGCTCCACGCGGGATTTGAACCCGGGTCCACACAGATACACACGTTTTAAACCGTTCAGTCATGCGAAAGTTATTAGCAAACAATAATGTTCTCTTCTGCATTATTAAGGTAATTTTAGACAAAATACAAAGATTCTAATTCGGGTCAATACGAGCTGAGTCAGCTATTCCAGTCGGCATTTGAAAGTTAATTATTCGCAATATTTAATATGCAAAATGTAAATAAAAGAATAGGTACCTTCTATAACAAAATAAATATAAAATTTCATAATAATAAAATACAAATATATATAAACATACAGACATAATTAAAACTCCCTTTTCAAATTAAATATCTTTATTTATTGCACAGTACGGTACTCGTATTTTTCAGTACAACCTTGAACATAATTAAAACATAATATTATGTTTTTAATTAAAATTATTTTTGCAAGAAAATAAAATATTCTATTATTTTTGCCTCTATAATATTATAATTCCTATTCATTGAAAATATATAATTAATTTTTAGATTGTCGCAAAAAAAAGTTTGGAATAAAATTCTTTAATAGAACTTATCTCCTTTTTATCTTGTTTTATTCTACGCCACTGCCATTGCCAGTGCTTAGCTCATCCCTAATTAAGCCGGTAGCATTTATATTATGCGGGGTGGTTGTCTAATGAACCAGTGTACAATATTGCATTACAAGCATAACTCAGCGAATATTTTAAAAGCTAAAACCAATTATGAAATATTGAAATTTCATTCAGAGACAAACCAGCTTCAATTTTAACTAAAGGTACGTAAATATTTCATATAATAGAGCATTCAGATACTGCAAAACATAACTTCTTCTCCTGAAGAAATGCACAAATTGGCACGAAATAATGAGAATGAATAAAATAATGTTAACATTAGTATGGGTATGTAAATATATATACCGGGTGTAGAAATGAAATGTGAACCATAGGGATTTCAATGTTATTTTTTAAATACGGCTGTATCTCTTTCCCTATTGACTTTAGAGCAAATATTTAAATACAAAACTTGTTCAAAATGTGAAACGGGAATGGTATCGAAAAATGCGGAATAATGAGTTCTATAATTCGGTAAAATAATCATTGTTCTACGATACTTCGTTTAGGTGAAAAAACTGATTTTTGAAAAATTTCGTAAGGTACCCTTGTGTTTTGTTTAAAAAAAAAAAAAGGATTTTGGATATTTTAACACTGGCTTTCGTTGTCTACTCTTTTATCCTACTCTTTGTACCTAACACTTTTTTTTTCTGTTCTTCTTTAATTTTTTATTCACGTTTTTCAGATTTTTCGAAAAGTTGATAAGGGGGGACCATTGGCATTTTTTTCAGAATAAGACTTTTTTACAAAATTTAGTCCAAAAATTTTGAAAAAAATCTAAAATCCTTTTTTTTTTAAATAAAACACAAGGGTACCTCCTTACGAAATTTTCAAAAATCAGTTTTTTTTCTCCTAAACGAAGTATCGTAGAACAATGATTTTTTCACCGAATTATAGAACTCATTATTCCGCATTTTTCGATACCATTCCCGTTTCCCAATGTTATAGCTCATTTTTTAGTGGTTAACCCTGTATATCGTAAAATATTAATATTTATGTAAAAAAAAAATGACTTTATACCATGCATTTTCACATTTTGAACAAGTTTTGTATTTAAATATTTGCTCTAAAGTCAATAGGGAAAAAGATACAGCCGTATTTGAAAAATAACATTGAAATCCCTATGGTTCACATTTCATTTCTACACCCGGTATATATATATATATATATATATATATATATATATATATATATATATAGCGAATGTCTAATGAACGTTTGGTTAAAAAGATTTATTTGAATGATTTTGATGGTATACGTTTGCGGGGACGTCCGATAAGTAGTTGGAGTGGTATGATTGAGAGTGTTTTGCGTGAGCGTTATCCAAGTAGTAGGAATAAAAGAGCATGTATGAGAGGAATTATGAATGTGGATAAAGCAAAAGTTGCTTGTTTGGATAGGAATGTTTGTAGGCGACTGATTTCGGGTTGATGAAAAGAGTTTGTGCCACATCCTTTTGGGTACATGGCGTGATTGTGTATATATATATATATATATATATATATATATATATATATATATATATATATATATATATGAAGCACTAAAGATTGTGTTGGTGTCATAAAAATTTTATAGTCGTAATAATTTGACATTTTAGATATTTTATAATCAATTTTCAAGATGGTTGTGATTTAATATTTATGTATATTACCCAAAAAAATAATTTATATAAGTACACTACCAAATAATATTCTTTCTTGATAAAATTCTGCCTATTTGGCTGCAAAAAAATCACTGACAACTGAAAAAACATTGTTGCTGACCGTCACTTATAATGACGGAGGTATTGTAGTTATACTAATTTTAAGCAAAGTTCAGTTAAACAGATTTTGAGAAATTTCATTTTTTACTAGTGCTTTACCATTTATATAAATCATACTATATATCACCAGGAAAATAATTCGATCATATTTTTACATTCAATAACAACGACAAATTTTTCTTAACGTTGCTTCTCTCGAGAAGATTTCATTAAAAAATTCCATATTTGAATATTTGCTTTATTATCTATACCTTCCGATGGAATTTGGTATTCAAAATATTCTTTTATCTCGCTTGTTACCAGGTAATACGAATTTACGTTTTATTAATTTTCAAATTGAATTTTTTTACCTATACATACACAACTTTAGCTAAACTGAACAATAGATAACTTTCTCATAAACAATTGACTGCTGGTATTGTTAATAACACAATTTAATTAAAAGTTTTTAATTATATAATAATATTTAAAGCTGTGTATTTTATTTCAAAAGCTTTTAATAGTTTTTCATTATTAGCAGCTCGTATTCAGCGATCCTATTCATAACATCAATGTAGTATTAAAAAAAAAATAATATTATTAGAATTTTGATGTTAACTTTGATGTAAACTTTACATTAAATAGACACCGTATTACTTTATATTTCAAACAGAAAAGGTATTTTTCTTAGTTTTTATTAATATTATAAAGAAGAAATTCTTGTTTAAAATTGCCTCAGGTTGCTTGAACATAAACATTTATAAATTTCTTAAAATTTATATTAAAATTGAAGCAAGTAACAAAAAATACTATACTGCATTTATTTATAATCAAATTTTATTAAAAAATATAATTATTAGTAAATGAAAAATCCGAAATTTAAAATTGTAGTAAAAAATTTGTTGGCAAGAAAATCGAAATAAGAAAAAATCTAGTAGTTAACATCTCAGATTTATTGGCCCATATTCTAACCTATCATTATATAATTAATTTCGAAATAACTTTTTGATTCTATTTTTCATCAAATATAAATAGTTTTTCTATATTTGATCATTTTTATTATATAGGGTAATATAAAATTTAAATAAACTATTAATGAATAATTTTAAGTAAACGTCAAAAGTTCTTTTGGCAAAAATCACTTTTATAAATGAGGTGAGAATTATTGTTATTATTTAGTTATTTGTGTAAATATATAAATTTAAATATATTTTTTTTAATATACTCTTAATAAATTTATTACTGCGTTGACTAAATTAAAAGCAAATAAATTAACATTTTGACATAAATTTACCGGAACATTAATAATGTAATAATTTTTCAGCAAAAAAAAAAAGAGAACAAAAGTAGTAATATAATTCAAACAACTCATAAAAGATTCGTGTTTTAAATAAAACTATCATAAATTATTCTTCCATAAAATCCTTTCTTATATTACAATGAAACAACCTTATATCACAGCAGCATTAATAAAGCCGTAATAATTTATCCTAGCAACAACTAAAAAATAAAACTAAAAATAAAAAGCGGAGCAGAGAGGACTTACCTTCGGTATTGAACGTGTATAAGAAAGGAATGGTATTTAGTTTTCTTTTTTACTTGAGGTGCCCTTTTCTTCTCGACGAAAACTTCGTAAACGCGTTATCGAAAAACTTCTAGTCCCTCGTTTTTTTTTTCGGAGCATAAAACACGCAAGGTTATATTGTATTGAACAACGGAGCGAGTCTGTGTGTGTGTGCTGCGAACTAGTGTTTATTTCTCAATCACAGCGCCCAATATCTTAGATACATTTGTCATACTGCACGGACATTCCAATAATCTCGCAGTTTTGCGCTTTCCTCCTTTTCTCCATTTCTTCCATTTCATTTTGACAATGTGTGCGAGTGTGTTTTCCCTCCAGTGCTTGTCAAAAAAATATTTGATTCCTCTAGACTTGGTACGGTCTCTCACAGTACGCGGCGCGGCGTCTTGATTTTATTTATTTTGTTTCCTTATTGGAGTGTCTGTCGTGGTGAAGATATCGAATCTAACCGATTACATTTTGTTTTTATGTCGTTCGTCTTTTGTTTTTTATTCGTGGTTTTTGTGTTGTTTTGTTTGCTTGTCTGTGATATGCAAATATGCAATTCGAAGTTTGATATTGGATTGTGATTCAACATTGACTAAGATTCGGAATAAATTCTTTTGAAATTATTATAAAATTGAACAAAACGTGATATTCAAAATTTTAAATATATTTAAATAAAAACGTAATAATAATAGTGCATGAAGTAGTATTTTTTCTCTAAATCAAATCTCATAAGTATAAAATACACTTTATGCATTTTATACAGGGTCCGCCAAGGGAACCTGATGTTTTTAACATGTATAGTACGAAGCCACTGTACTTCGTTGAATAGCGGTTAGTGGGGGAATAACATCGTTAGTAGTTGCCATTGCAGTAATCATGGAAGCGTGGCGTAGTGAACATCGCGCATTCGTTATCGAAACGTATTTTAAAAATAGTGATTCGGTGATCGCGACACAGCGTTTATTTCGCACGCATTTCAACATTGGACGTCATGGTAGTGTTCCATGCCGTAACACAATTAAATTATGGGTTCAAAATTTTCGTCAACGTGCGTCTGCAATGAAGGTTAAGCCACCAGGAATGCGACGCACTGTTCGAACACCAGCAAATGTTGAGAGGGTGAGAATAGCCATCCAACGAAGTCCACGTCGTTCAGTTAATCGACAAGCAAGCGCTTTAAGAATTTCCGAAACAACAGTACGGCGTATTTTGCATAAGGATTAAAATTTCCACCCATATAAGTTAGCAACTGTTCAAGAACTGACTGCCCAAGACTTTGTAAATCGTGTGAATTGTTGCAATCGACTTCTAGACCTTTTTGCTGACAATGACTTTAATGGCTTAATTATGTCCGATGAAGCGCATTTTGAGTTATCTGGATGTGTAAACAAACAAAATTTTCGTTATTGGAGTTCCGAAAATCCCAGACAGCTCCATCAACGACCTCTGCATAGCCGCAAGGTAACTGTATGGTGCGGAGTGGCGCGATTCGGTATAATTGGTCCGTATTTTTTTGAAGATGGTCTCGGAAATGCAGTCACGGTCAATTCGCAACGATATGTGGAACTGTTGAATAACTTTTTGGAACCAGAGCTTCGTCGACGAAACATTGATATGGATACTGTATGGTTCCAACAGGATGGAGCAACAGCTCACACAGCACGAGTGTCAATAGCTCGATTACAAGAATTGTTTCCAGCAGCAGTAATTTCGCGGAATGGGGATGTTCCTTGGCCGGCACGGTCTCCCGACCTGACCGTTTGTGATTTTTGGCTATGGGGTTACCTGAAGAGCAAGGTGTATTTAAATAGACCGCACACAATTCAGGAATTAAAAGAAAACATTCGCAATGAAATTCATGCAATTCCTATGAATATGCTAGACCGAGTAATGAACAATTTGCAAAACCGCTTGGAACAGTGTGTACGCGGTGAAGGACGTCACTTAAGCGACATTGTTTTCCATAAATAAAATGGCATGTAATATACTATCGATTACTTGTATGTGAAAATAAATATCTTGTTACATAACCGTGTAGTTTAATACCAAAACTCGTCAGATTCCCTTGGCGGACCCTGTACAATGTTTCTTAAACAAACATCGAAACAAATCTAAAATTTGATATTTCTAAAGTTAATATTGCGAGATTTTAATTGTTTTTTTTTTTAATTCACTCTTGTATTTATATTATGTCAGAGTAAAATAATGTTACGTTTACAATACTTTTTTCAAACTTTTTTTGCATTATTACTATGTTATGTAAAAAACATTGATATAATTATATTATTTTATTAAATAGATTTATGAGTTTATTTGGTTCGAATCTGTAAGATCTGTACCGAATATCTTGTCTTGTTCTATCATTAGAAAAATTTCATTTACCAGAAAAAAGACAAATCAATATGTATCACTACAGATTTTACAGATGTGAACCAAATAGACCAATTAATCTATTATAAAATATTAAAAAAAATATAATTTTATTTTATATATAATTTGCAACCACCTTGTTTCTATTACTTATTTCAAGATATAGATAAATAATACATTTTTAAAAGCTAATTTTACAACTTAAAAATTTAATTGTGTTCTATCATAATGTATTTATTAAAAAAGTTTTATTTTGTTTGTGACTTCGAGTTGAGAACGTTTATTTCTCAGATCACTTACAAGTGTTTGCCAACTGCTCTGTTAGAAAGTAAAATAAATGTAATAAATAATAAATAAAAATTATAAGCTGATAGACAACTAACTAATTTTTGCTTCTATTCTTCCCTATCCTTGTCTGTTCTTCTCCAACTCCTGATTCCCGCTAGTTTTGCGTTTTCGGCAACACTGTCCTCCCATCTTTTTCTTGGTGTACCTGCTGGTTCTGATCTGTATCATTTATTATCCTATACATTTTTGGGATTTCTTTCTTTATTCATTCTTATTACAGCAAGTTTCACTATATTTATATATGCAAAACTAAAATGCAATTTCAATTTTTTCCCCTACGCGTATACAAAACTAATAAAACTGTATCTCTTAAGTTTCGTTCTAGCATTTCATTGTCTCAATAAAAAAAAAGTTTGGACATTGCTGTTTCTTCTAGACCATCAGCGAAACGATCGTCGCACGTTTCCAGATATTTGTTTCCAATAGGATTCTTATAAATCTTGCAAACACCAACTTTAACACTTTGCCGAGTGGCGTGAACGAGCGTGTGTGCTTCCCCCCTCCGAAAACATTTTTTCGTCGCTTATTTTTCGTAGATAAATTTTTTCCTCTTCGTTTTTCTAACGTTCTTTTCGACGCTCTCATAAATTTATCGTCTCGTTGTTGCAGCCGTGCGCCGAATTCGCAATTTTTGACTTTACAAAAAAAAATCTCGAAATCTTTCTCGCGGCCAGCAAAAGTTCGCACTTAAAGGTATAACGTGCCGAGTAACGGAAGACGGTGCTGTCACGCATATATTAAAACACTAGAACGTGTCCGACAAGCATTTAGGACAGACAAATTTTTCATAAAACTTACTCACCGGGAAATGCTGGTTCTTTTCTTGCTACAGAAGTAGGTTGCCCTCGGCTTTGTATAGTAAATTTGCCCAGTTTGTATATGAATATGAAACGGGTATGAGCTTTCCTAGCGAAGTAAAAAGAAAATAAATGAAGATCGTTGCTTGGATAAAATTGTTGCACAATATTTCGTTTTTAAAAGAAAAGCTAGACAATGTATTTATTTTTGCTACGTTTCTTAAACAAAGTTAAATATAGTCGTGTAATTAGTAAGATACAATCTAATTAAAATAAGAAAAAAAGTTGTATAAAGTACTGTTAACTTATTCAATGAGTCAGTGAGTTAACTAGGCAATTAAATTTATGGGTTAGTTGGCAACTTAACTTAAAAGTTATTATACAAAATGTTTTATGCAACCAGATGCAATTGTCAGAAATGTTTTATTTATATAATAATTATTATTTATTAATTTGATTAATTTGAAAAATAAATATTTAACATTTTTTTATTATTTGTTATTATAGTTTGTCCATTCTTTATAAACTCATTGTATTGCATTATGTTTGAAAAAAATTTCTACTTAAAATATTTTGTAAGCACATAATATTTTTTTAAAAAATTTGCATAACTCTAAGATCTAATAAATAAGTTCATGTTTTGTGGACACACCTTATATTAATTCCGATAATACTGCATAAATATATTGACTATGATTTACTACATTTAAACAATACATAAACATTAAATATTGAAAAAAAAATATTTATATTTTTAAGTAATAGTTCCATGTCATCCTCATCAAAATAATTTAAAATGTACCAAATTTCTTATTGACGTATCCCGAAAGCAGCATAACTTCAAATAAGATTCTATTTGGAATATTTCGCAATTATAACATGAAACAGCGTTGAACCTAGATAAAAATCGGCGCGTTGAATGCGATTAAAATGCGAAAACGAAGTCAAAAGGAGAGCCGAGCCGGGGAAAACAAATAGTAAACAAAGAGGAAGTGAAGACGACACAAAATTCATTCCGTGCGCCTCTCGGCCTTGTGCCAGCTTCAAAACATCCATACACAGTTAAAACTAATCTAATAATCCTTCAATATAAATTCCCTACATTATTCGAGCGCGAAGAATATTAAAACTAATCGAATTATGCTCGAGGACTCGAGCACGATGAAGGAAGGATCAACAGAACGACGCCGCGGTACTTCAAAGCGTCGAAGCGAAGAAGTCCCGCCAGCCATCGACACCATTGCATAAAGGAGAAAACCCTTTTCGTACTCGTCTACGATTCGAAATTCTTTTTCGCACGAAATCGTCCAAGAGACTGGAAATTAGTAGATTTGTGCACGCCAGTTTCGACTCTAAATCTAAGGACGAAAGCCTGTAGACAATTACAAGGAAGTTCGGTGATAAAACACTCGTCAGGACCAGGTGAAAAGTTTTCAGATTACGGATCGAAATGAACAGTTTCGGTGTCGGATGAGAACGGAAAACGAATTTCGTCAATACTAGCAAAAAAACTATGAGTAGTAGAAAAAGTCGTTCTGTTTGTTAATGAACTGAAACTGCTATCAACATCAAAATTAGTATATCATGTATAGGATTGCTTTTTTTTTAAATGATAATATCTTGATTCAATTCAAAGATTTAAACAAAATAATTTAAAACTTCCATAAAATATATGTAAATACAATAGAAACTAGGAAACCCGTGACCCTTACAGGGTCACGTTTAAAGTCGAAAATAGTAAGAAACAACACAAAGACTCAGTATATAAATATAAAAAAATAAAGGGCGCGCGAATGCGCGCGCCCCGTAGAAAGTATTACGTAAATATAAAATAATAGATTAAAAAATTTTGATTTAAGCTCTTCTTTTTTATCCGACGAAAAATTCGAATATCCCGTCTTCATTCTCTTGGCCTTTTTACTGCCGTTTATATTAGATTTTGCTCGTTTGGGCATGATACAAAATTTTTATAATACAACAATATCAATGAAATGTACCTTTTACTCTTATTTTAATGAAAAAAATGTAAGTAAATGCACTGATATATGTAAAAAAAATGTACTTGCAATATATTGTGACAGCTGTTTATTTATTTATTTCATTCATTTTTTTCATAGCTATCTAAGTTTATTTTTGACATTTGCATTATAAACATAGTTTTTCAAATTTTTGAGAACCAAAATGAAATCGTAGAAAGATGAAACTTGCCTATTCTCAAATAGGGAATGAACCAATTTAAATGACACCACTCCCATCAAAATCGGTTCAGGGGCTTAGGAGGAGATGCGGCAGAAACATATATACATACAAACATACATACAAACATTTGTCAATTAGAGAGATGAATAAAATAAACAAAAATTATTTACTTGTTCAGAAGTTTATTTATTTATTATTCAAAACGTGACGACCGTTTTGTCTTTACGTATATCATCAGACTCTATTTTTATTATATTTATTATTAATTAAAATTGTTTCACCAAGAATGAATTAATGAACTTTCTGTTAAATATTAAAAAATATGTTTCACTTTAAGAACATTTTTTTT
Organism: Clivina fossor; assembly: GCA_963966155.1. Taxonomy (NCBI): domain Eukaryota; kingdom Metazoa; phylum Arthropoda; class Insecta; order Coleoptera; family Carabidae; genus Clivina; species Clivina fossor. The sequence goes on from OZ014566.1 coordinate 3,802,480, forward strand.
AATGATGTTAAAGTTTGAGTAATATTTGACTGACGCCAAAATACTAAATTTAGTAAAAAAAATAATACATTAATATTGCAAGATTAAATATTTTCATAGTTTCATCAATGCAAAAAGAGTTGACAGCTGTTTAAATTTATTTTTACAGGTTAGGTATAATGATTATGTCATTACTTTTTCGAAACAAAACTATGATAAAAATAATCGTTTTCTTAAAATTTTGAGATATCAGTTCTAGCTCAAATATTATACAGAAATTTACAATAAACGGCCGGCGCTTTGATCCAAATGCATTTGCCGTAATGCGAAATAAAAAATATTTTGTAAAAACACATAGCATAGAATGAAATTAAATCATAAAAAAATATTATTATAAATACAGCTGATTATTAGTGAACAGTGTTTTGAAAAAAGTTGACAATCTAATCGGGTAGTTAAGCACTGATTAAATGTATGCAACTAACTCTTAAAATTGGTTGTATATAGCATTATCTTTAGTATGGTTATAACTTAATAACTCGCTAATCAAAAACAATTGACAGTCTTAGTTGTCTGGTAAATTTATAAATAAAATTAACAGTATTTTATGCAACTGACCTTTAAGCCCAGTTGCACAAACTAAATTGTCAATTGTAAACAGTAAAAATATTTGATCGTATCTTAGTTTTGTCAAGTGGGAGAGTAATGACAGAAATACGTTTATGATTTTATTATCCAGCTAATTTTCAAAAACGCTTTGTGCAATCGGGCCTTAATGTTAGAATAAAAAAATTAAAATATAAACTCAACTAATAATTTTTTTACTTAATTCAACCGAGTGCGAAATACTATAAAACCATATACAATGTAAGTTGAACAATCCGATCTTAAAATACCCTTTGAAACAATAAAAATCACGGATGAGAGATTTTATCTATCGCAGAAATCGCATCGTTTACTCTACACAACAATAGCATTGTTTTTTCCGTTGAGTGCCGAGTGCAACATACACACACACACAGCCTTAGGACTCATTAAAAATAGCTCAGCGTACTCGTAGTAAATCTCTCACGCGATTCTTCCGCAAGGGCGCCGACGATCCAGACGTACAGTACGCGGCACTGCTCCCTAGGGTTGCCGATCTGTCATTACAGGATGTGCACTGAATGCGCGCACCCGCGCCTTGCCAAGTATCCGTTGTCAATCATTAACAAAATTACCGATCGCTATAGCCGGGGCTAGTCCTGCTTGAGAACTAATAAAAAGCGCCTTTCCGAACGTCAGTAGTTTCTTGGGGGTCACATCTGCTGCAGAAAACTCACGCACGGCGCTTGGTGGTAGCAGCAGGGATTGTCAAACTTTTTCAGTAATAAAATTTTCTAAATATATCGAAACGTCAATTTTTAAATAAAATATATACAGAAATTAATCCTACAGCTTTTTCATTTTAATATAATGAGTTTCAAAAAAAAAATTTCCATGTTAAAGTTTTTCTATTTTATGTTAAAACATAATACAATTCATATTATGTTACATAAAATGTTGGAATTTATTTAGATAAAAAATGGTTATGTTTTGTTTTATAATATTTACATTTTTGGTGGCTGGCACTTGATGAAACAATTTAAAAACTTGAAGGTAGCCGAAAGGTTGAAATGATCGTCGAGTAATATAAATTTACAGTTATTTTTATTCCTTATTTATTACTCCTATTTATTTCTTCTTTATCTTATTTAGATAAATTTAATATATATTATCTAATCTAGGATAATTTTCTTATAATCTATTTTGTAAAATCATCTAATGTTGCCATATATAAAAGTTTGTCCTGACATGTCGAAATTGCTAAATTAGTATTATTTTAATGGCATTTAAAAATATGTTTCAATGTAGAATTAAAATAGAAATTTATATAAAACTCTTTGATAAATATTAATAATCAATTTTTTAAATAATAATATAAAATTTTTTAATAATTTCTTTTGTTATCCTTAATAATATGTGCATATATTATAATCTATTATTTAAACATATTTATTGATTTATTACTATGTCAATTGGTAATTGACAACAAGTTGCATGTTTCATTATTAATGAAACATGAAATATGTAAGTTAGAAATAACAATAATAATTAATGTCTGCCAAGTGTTAAAATATCAATTAAAATGTAACTGATTTAAAATAAAAAGGCTTTAGGATACATTATTGATTATATCGAAATATTACATAATCTTTCATAGCTCAACTACAGGACCCCCAATGTTAACACCATTGAGGACCACTGCAGCACGACCTTAACTCATCTTAGACCGGCGAGTCCCCTTCGCGGCAGGGCTGGCAATTTTGCAACGACGCCACTTGTATATTACTAGCATCAAATATCGAGCGTGGCGAAAGAAAAAAAAATTTCTGGCATCGAACCGGTATTCTCATTAATACGATCAAGGGAAAAATTTAATAAAAAAAAACTTGAAACACACGAATGGCAAAAGAGAGTACGTGTGAAATTCTGATTGCCGGCCGCTGCACTGCAACTCTGTCAGGGGATTGTTGATTAAAATCGCAACACGCGCTACCGCTGTTTTGATTAATTAAACTAATTAAGTTGTAGTATAGACACTTTGCTTAAGTTCCTAAATTAGTTGTAGGGGTTTTGTAGTTAGATAACTTAAACGGGTGAGGGCTTTTCATTATTACGCCACGAGACACTATTACCGGGAACTAACTTTTAATCATTTCGATTTGAAATTAATAATTAAATTATTAAAAATATATTAATTTTTAATAAGTAAGAAATCAATACGTCTAAACCATCTAGATAAATCTGCTGTTGCATAACATGTATTAGAAAATATTCATGATGTAAAATTTGTAGATACTATAATAATTGCAAGACACATCAATTTTAACTGTAGATTAATAAAAAAAAAGCAATAAAAATTTATAAAAAAAAATTTAAATAAAATTTTTGATAAATAATTTATAAATTTTATAATCCAGATACCTAGTAACTTGTTTTTATGTTCTGTTTATTTATTGTAGATATAATTTGTACCATTTTTCCTGATGATGATGTACGTAGAGTAAGTCAAAACGTCTACTTTTAATTAAAATTAATACAGGATTTTAATTTTGATATAATGAGTTTCGAAAGATTTTTTTATAAAAATTTTATAACCTATTTACTTACATTGTTACCTAGTAAGTTGTTTCTATATTCTGTTTATTTATTGTATATGTCATTTGTATCATTTTTCCTGATGATGAAGTATACTTAGAGTAAATGTCAGGACATCGATTTTTAATTAAAATTTATACAGAACTTAATCTTGAAGTCTTTTTATTTTAATATAATAAGTTCTGAAAGATTTTTTACTTTGCAATAAGTTATCTAATAAACTGCTAACATTTGAAATTAGAACCAAAACTAACGATAAATAAAATATATTCAGAAACTATTATGTCACATTTTGCGAACAAAATATGTAGAAAAAAATATATAATTTGTATAAAGCATACGTAAAAAATTGTAACAAATTTGTATGTAGCAGCATTAATTCTACGTGTATTTCAATGTTATCGCTAAGCTTTTAAAATAGTACGTATATATCCGTGGAATCCAACTCGAACAAAATACAAAAAAAAAAATGCAAAAAGACGTGAAATTATTCATATGAAACATGTGACATTTTTCATCATGTCACAATTTTGACATTGTGAAATAATTCAGCCGTTGTTGCTGATGTTGGTAACATTGTTTCGGAATGGCGAGTGTGTGAGTGTGTGCATAAAATGGAGCACTTTCGAAATATGTGCTGCTGTCACTTTTGCGAAAAAATGAGACAGGTAAATATTACAACTAGTACGTAATCATGTAAAGCAACAACAAAAAAAATAAATGAATATCTTATTGATATAGAAATGTTACCCATCTTGTTCATTATTAATAATTAAAATAAATAAATTGTACTTACAAAAAACGCATAATTCCGGTACTATGATGTGTATAGTAAATGATTTTATTACCTGTAACAAAAGATAAATGTTACTATTTAATGTAATATAAAATTATTATTATGTACAAGAAAATACAATCATCAGTCATCAGTCGATTTCCTAAGGCAGTAACTTTGTAAATAAAAAGAATTAGTTCTGTTTGTTTATTTATTGACACAATAATTCCGCGTTTATGAGTATAGCGATTCATGGTTTGTTTACGTGTATTCTAAATCTGTTTAGTTTACAAATTTCAAAGGCGCGATTAGATAAAACGCCGTCTAAAAAAATTAGAGCATTATTTGCGCCACCTTGTATAAGTACATTACATCATTCAAAGTATCAGTTACATAAAATTACAAAATTATTATAACATATTTTTTTTTGATCATTCAATTTGTTTTAAAAAGTTAGAAAATGAAGAAATGCAACATTTTTATATATAATTTAATCTAATTTTTGCAGTTTTGCAGTCAAAGTCCTGAAAAATCTTACGATAAATGGGCAAGACAGTTGTTAATCACATTATCGGTTAACAACGTAATAAGGTTGGTAATCAATAAGTTTTAAATTAGAAACAGATCTGTGTAGTGTTACAGAATGTTTCGTCTTTTTTCTATCGAATACAAAAAAAAATCATTTAGTAGAAAAATCTAAACATTCTGTAATGCCTCATTCAGACTGCTCGTTTCGCTAGCGAAATCAGTGTTATATGTTAGTGCAAAGCTAGTGGTTCTGAACTAAACTACATGCGCGGTTTTAGTTTTCTAAGCAAATTTTATTTCATCGCAGCTAAAGTCTGGCCTGGCTAAGATTTCTTAACTAAAATTCATTTATGTTTTAATCGTATATGTCACTCGGAATAAAATGCTCTTTTTGTATTTTACACGACACAATAATTATCGCTTTCTACGCCTCGTAGCATAATATACCATTTTTACTCATGAAATTGCCGCACTCGTAAAAAATAAACTATTTATTTATTTATAATCCCACCAACAAGTGTTTTTTTTTTCTAAATAAATAAACAAATTTTTTTTTATCATCATTTCACTTATCTATTATCTCCCTTCACAACTTCCTCTTAAATTCAAAACGACAATTCACGCCAACAATTTCCCGTCTACCTCTTCAATCACACAGGCACATATACATCTATAATTCCCTCGAAGCTATAATTCTATCATCCACCTCTTCCTATTTATATGCTTTGAATCCGTCCTCGAATCCGGGTGACCGGACTATTTAAAGTCCTGACCACGCGGAAATGTCGATCACTTCGGGGCTCTTTGTCGTGCGCGACACCAATCGCCCGGAACAATACCGGAATGTGCCGGAAGAGCGCGTACCGATGTCCAGTGTGAACAATTCGGTCGACACGCACACAATCGGAGATGACTTGTTTGGGTCCGGGGCCCCTAAGGGCGAAAGAACACCGGAAAGGGGATGAATGGTGATTGTGTGATGAGTTTAATAGATATGTGACCTGATTTTCTTTTTTTGAACAGAAATAAAAATACACGTACGTGTATGGAGAATGAGGTTATGTTGTAAAATTTTAATTTGTATTTTTATTCCTAATTTAGGAAGTTCGTTATTTAATTATAACGGAAAACAATTTTGCTTTCAATCTTGCAAACTGCTTATTTGTCCGTGTTTTTGTTGCAGTTTCTGGTGTACATTGCGTTTTTTGCACTTCCTCACACATTTTTAAAAACAAAATTCAAATTCAAGCGAAAATAAACAATACTCAATTAACTAATCAATTAACTCAATTAAATAATCAATTAACTTAACTTAGTAAATTTCAATACGGCCGCTGGAGATGTTAGATTAAATACACTTGATCGTAGTGCTGCCACCATTAACTCAGTAACTAACTAATGTATAATAATATACATTATTATACTAGTAACATAATGACTTTCTTCTATAAAGAGAATATTTTAATAAATTTGAAAAAAATCAGTTTTAGTGAAGTAATGAAACAAATTTTGTATAAAAACCTATAAAATTATTATTTAAATATATTTCAAATATGTATAAAATTCTATTTTAGATAATGTAATATTGAATAATAAAAAAAATAAATATATTTATTCAATGTTAATGTTATTCAAAAATAATTGCCACTGATATTATTCGGCATTCAATTTTATTTGTAAAAACAAATAAATATGGAAATTTTTAGAAGTATTTAAAAGTCAATTACTGCATTATTATTGTTTTATGTAAATTATTTACAAATTTATTAATTAATAATGCATGTAATTCATTAATCAATATTTTTTTTCCTACAATTGTTATTACACATGCGAACTAATCAGCTAATAATAAATGCTAAAATAAATATTATATTTGTAGTAAAATCATTTCGATTTCGTGACATCTGATAACATATCATATAATTTTATTAAGTGCCACGTTAAACTTCTCTCTAAAATATTAATCAGTCTTTATATCCAATTTAATTCGGGAAAAAAATCAATTCATACGAACATCTAATGATTTTAAGTGTCTTGCCAAATGGATTTCATATTCATATTATCCCCATAACTGCATATTACTCACAGCTATTGACCAAAATCTGTGCCATCAAGTTTTGCAGTTGTCTGGCGCACCAATGGGGCCATAATTTTCAATCAATCGTCACAACGGGTGTGCCGGGGCGACGCCCCCTTTAAAATACTCATTTCGTACCCCCGTTTCCGTATCAAGTCATTCGACGAACGCGTATGGCACACGATCATACAGTGCTTATTCTGATGAAGTAAACACGACATTCGGCTATTGGGAACAAATCCGGGACACATTTGTTACTTCATTTGAGACACCCTCTATATGCAGAAATGGTTTGCTATTCTTAGGGGGGATGAGATAGGAACGGCCTAAGGGCAATTGTGAAGTAATGAAAAGGGATTATTATAATGGAAGAATTCGTTTAACAATCAGGTTAGGATTATAGCATCTGCGGTCATTTTCACAATGGGAATTCTCATCAGCAATTTCTCGGGAATTTACTGAGATATTATATTGTTCAAATAATACATATGTGATAAACTATAGATTATTTTACATATCAACAAAATGAAAAAGCTTTTTTCTTAATGTGAATATTCCAAAATATACTCTATATTCAAAATATAATAATTTTAAATAAGTGTTTTTATTGGTGTTGTTGATAAAATTTCTTCGTGAATTAAAAGAATTAGGGCTATTGATAAATAAAACTCATTCGAAATACTACTCAAGCTTTCGATATATTTAATGTTTTGTTCATTTAACAAATTCAGTTTTTACTGTCTCTATGGAATTGTTAGTTAAACATGTGCTACAAAGAATGTTATATTAATTACATGTATGCTATTGTAGCTCTCTGATAATGATATAAAATATATCGAAAACTTGAATAGTATTTCAATTATAAAAAAATTATTATTATTATTATTAAATTATTTTTATAATTTTAACTCTGCCATTTGCCTGATGAAGGAAATAAATTTTTTCCGAAAGCTTGCACTTTGAATTGAGTTGTTTTTATTTTTGACTGAAAATCCCACGAAACTAATTATATATATATATATATATATATATATATATATATATATAATTGTGAGTAATTAGTGCAATTCAATATTTGCTTCATTAGAAATAAATACTCTATAATAATATAGAGAGACCAACAAGTCAAAAGGTAATAGCAAACCACAATTTACAACAAAACAAACTTCGACACCAACCAAAACACCTGTTTACACAGCCCGAACAAAACCGATTGCATCAACGCAAATTTAAACTGATAAACAGCAACCAAAACTATCCGCTAATTAATAACAGTCAAACACAAACACTCCAAAATATTCACAGTATCTAAACTAATTCAACCAGCTTCTCCATTTTTTCCTTTTATTTTTTATTAACATCAATTAAAATATTTTTAATATAGTAAAAAATCTTTTAGTACTCATTATATTAAAATAAAAGTTTTAGGTTGTAGTTCTGTATTAATTTTAATTAATAATTGACATTTCGACGTACTCAACGTACATCTTCACCAGGAAAAATGATACAAATTACATAAACAATAAATAAACAGAATATAGAAACAAGTTACTAGGTAAATAATAAAATAAGTAACTAGAATATAAAATTTATTAAAAAAAAAATAACATCAATCTTTTTGAAGGCACTGATTAAATTAAATTTGACTTTTTTATTTATTTTGTTATCTATAGTAACTTGTTTCTATGTTCTGTTTATTTACTGTATGTCATTTGTATTATTTTTCCTGATGATGTACGTAGAGAATGTCAAAACGTCGATTATTGATAAAAATTAATACAGAACTAAATCCTAACTTATTTTGTTACCAAGTAACTATCCAAAATAATGGATGAGTCTATATCCAACTATTTTAATTACGTGTATTTTTTCTTTGGCTCATTTCACACAGACAAAAGTAAGTAAAAAAAAAAGAAACGCTAATTACAATTAGCTGTAATGAAATTAGTGCAAGCCATCCACTAGTCCGCCGACAGCAGTTAGTTAGCCCGCAACTAGTAAAGGGCTCTGGCATTTAGTGAGCGGCTAATGAGCGAATCTAATCGTGGCAACTCTCCCTTGCACGCCTTGCATGTCTGTGATCTGCAGACTATTCCTAGTAAACTATAGGCATGCTTTGCTTTAGCTTGCCTGGTTTGGTTGGGTAGCGTACCATCGGTGTGTTGCATTAGTTGATTGCAATGTTAGTTGCTAATGTCACCACCTGTGTCGTTGCGGTTGCAAGCAACATGGCCGTCCGATGCCACGTGCAAATTCTCGCTGCGCTTGTAATTAATTTTGTAATCGCTACCGTTTTGTGGGTTTTTTAATGGTTGTTACTTGGCGCTGCTGCCTACGAAAATATATCGCTTTTCCCTTTGTTTCCGTTTTTTTTTTTTTTGCGTGTGGTTTAGTACTGCAATTTGTCTGAAGGTTATTTTTGTTTCTGTTTCATGGGGAAATTATGGAACAATTATTTTTGATTTCAGACTGAATGAAGTTTAAAAACATACAGTAATTTTAATGATTCCCTAAATTCCCTAATTTCTTACAGAGACTTTGTCTCACGTATTCTACGTACGTCATCATCAAGAAAAATGATACAAATGACATATACAATAAATAAACAGAACATAGAAACAAGTTACTGTTTAAACATAGTAAAAAATCTTTCAGAATTCATTATATTAAAATAAAACAGATTTCGGTTGTAGTTCTGTATTAATATTTATTAATGATCAACCTACTCAATGAACTCAATTTACGTTTTAATCAGGAAAAAAGATACAAATAATATTTACAGTAAACAGAAAACGTACGTTGAGTACGTCGAAATGTCGATTATTAATAAATATTAATACAGAACTACAACCTAAAGTCTTTTTATTTTAAATTACTTTTTATTTATTTCCTGATGATGACGTACGGAAAGTACGTCAAAACGTCGATTTTAAATTAAAATTAATACAGAACTAAATCTTAAAGTCTTTTTATTTTTAAAACAAATTACTTTATGAAAGAAATAGTAATTAAAACACTTTATTAGTACAATAACAAAACAAAAAAAATGAAATGTCCAGTTTTGATAACAGCAATATCATTTAAATGAATTCAACATTTTTTTCTCAATTAATATGTCCAACAACAAAACTAGTAGTTTCCCTACCGAATGTTTTTACATTTAAATAGAGTCCATTTTTTAATTTTCATGATTGTACCGAGTTCGATCAACAATCCATCACTTCTAACGAGCAACGTATTTACAGCCATTTCGTGTAAATATCCTCGGATTGTTTTAATCATAGAGTTTGCTGTAACTACATTCCCTGTATATATTACAATATTTTTTCCAATGCCAATTTGATCAATATATGTGAGTCTCGCATTCAATTCGTATCCCACTTTAATTGTTATTGTTCATTTTATCCGACTGTATCTAAAATCCATTATTATTAATTGCATACGGTTTTGTTATTAATCAAATCTTTTTTTTTCTCTGTAAAAGAAAAAAAAAGTTTAAATTAAACATACGTAGATAATATTACAATGTAATTATGCTATTAATTATTAAATTTATGTGATAAATTAATGATTATAAATTTTAATTTTTACATGTTTTGATTTGATATATTTATGTTATATTTCATATATAAAAAGATAACTAATCTAAAATTAATCATTTTGTATTTTCTCTGGTCGCAGATTTCAATAATTATTTTGTAATTAAAATATATATTTATTCTATGTATAATGTAGATATGCCAAAATAATAATTAACAAATATTTTTCTTTGTGATTAATTAATAAAATAATTATAATAGGAAAGGATATACTCTGTGGATACAAAATTATTACATGCTGATTATTATATACATATAGTTATCATTATTAATAATTATAATTGTCTAATTAACAATCATTGTCATCATTATCAAATTATAAACCTATAAATCATCGATTGATACAAATATAAGAAAAACAACTGCAATCAAACTATATAAATGAAAACATCCAATTTTAGAGCGAATAGTGCAGATGGTATACTATCTCCGAAAAACAAGAAGCAGGCGTTCCGCATTCATTTAAAACTTATCACGGGAAGGGCTCCATCTTTCCAGTGTGTCGTTTCGACGCCAATGTGACGGGGCCTTGAAAGCGTCTTTTTCTTTCGTCGGGTATCAGCCTTAACATTCAATCAAGGGACCTTCTTGCGTTAGTTTCCGCTCCCCAACTTGCAGATTTCTTATTTCCCGCTAGAATTGTTTCGTCTTCGGATTGATTTATTTATGTCCCATGGTGTCCGCCCCCCACCCCATGGCTACGCCTATGGAATGAGTTTAATATTGCTCGTGTGTTCCAGCGAGTAAAGGGAAGGTTTTATACCTTGTAATATAATTTTATCTGTTTCATATATTTGTTATTACGATTGATGTAGCGGTTTCTGCATTTATGCTGGTATTCTGTATTATTCTATAAGCTCTATAGAACTTTTTGTTTTTCAATAAATTGAAAATTATTTATGTTAAAAAAAAGACAATATATTTTATAGAATAGAATAAAACAGAGTATCAAGAATAGTGCTAAAAAATTTATAAGAATTACAAAATAATCAAATATTATCATTTTTATGGACAGGCAGCCGTAGGCCAGTAGTAACGCTATCTTCAAGAGTTGCATATAATTTACAAAACGTTTAACAATACTTCGTGCACATTTTTGCTAAAATATGCACTTAAAGATATATAAATGCCTTCCAAAAATTCGGTACTTTCTTTTTATCGAAGCAAATAAACAATGTAAATTATGTTACTATTATAAAGAGAATTACTATTATTATTTACATAAATTTTGTGCTACATATGTAGACTCATTATCGGATTATGAAATCAGTAAATTTACTATTTAAATTTGTAACTTTATTATATAATAGACGAACCAAAAACCTTTCAAATACCGACATATTTACAAGTTTAAAAACTGTAACAACAAACAGAATCCCTGAATAAATTCTTCCTTTGTAATAGAGTTAGACTGATCGCATAAATACGTAAATATTCATTTGCATCATTTGAATTCATTGTGTGTGACAGAGAGAGAGATAGAAAAGCAACCCGGTAAACAATCATTGGGTTTGTCCAACAAAACCAAAACTCATATCGACGTACAAATTCAGTGGAAAATACGGACAAATGTTCCACGAACCGAACACCCACCATATGAAGGGATGAAAATTAAATCACGAAAATCTGCCAACCCAATTCTGATTTTAACGCGATTGTGTACGCAATTTACAGCCCCTGGACCGTTGCGTCGGTGGTTTCGGCTGAAGTCTTCCTATGAACGCCGTCCCCTGACGTCCTTTTGGCGGCGACGACTAAAATTTCCTATTTCTTCCAACTGCTGGACCAGCAGACGTTTGTCGAATTACCAGTAAAATTTCGGTCTGTTCCCCTCGAGAAATTACGATTGTCATTTATACGCGCGGTATACTTGGATACGACTTCGGATGAGATGGATAATTAAAATTAAATGTTTCCAACTAGGATGGATTAATTCGTTTATGCGATAAAATTTATTTTATTCTTTTATCAGTTGGTTTATTACTGTAGCATTTATTACGACAAATCCTCTGTATTTGCAAGTTTATAAAATAATTATTTATCTTATGTCTTGCAAATGTATTTTATGTACGAAATAAATATATTTTTAAAAATGCCAAATTTGTCGAATATATGATAATAACTATTATTCGGCCGGATAATGCATAATTTATAAGGTTTGTATTTAACTTAATTTTCGTAAGTTTTACATAAAAAAATAAAACTTTATTTAAATTAGCAGTATATAATATAGTAAAAACTCTTTCAGCATTCATTATATTAAAATAAAAAGGCTTTAGGATTAAATTTTGTATAAATTTTAATTAAAAAATCGACGTTCCGACATACTCCACGTACATCATCATAAGGAAAAATGATAATTTTTTTTTGATGATGACTTACGTAGAGTACGCCGAAACGTCGATTTTTAATTAAAATTTATACAAAACGTAATTCTAAACCCTTTTTATTTTAAACAGTATATAACATTATTAAATAAAATATATTTTTGTTTAAATAGGTATATAAAATTGTTGTAATGTCTTTTGTGTAGTTTAAACTAAATTTTCTTTAAATTAACAATAAATAATTTCATCAGGTCAAAATTTATCAATGACATTAATGTCATCGAAACATCGTTTTAATAAAGAAATTAAACAGAATCTAATCCTAAAGCAGTTTTTATTTAAACTGTATTTATTATCTAAAAATTAAATAGCTCTATAATAATATAGTGCTATTTAAATAATACAACGTTTATATATTATTAGAATGTCACACATATAAGGCTACAGTGTCGCTGTGACCATTTTACGTACTAGAAAACCATTTGAATTCAATGCAATGGCTGATAAAATACATTTCATTTTTAACACACGTTCATAGCCCATTTTGCTTGCAAGTAAATCTTCTTCGCCATTTTCCCATTCTATTTCAACTGTTTCCAAAGCCTCCCATGTTCCATCAATCCGTTTTATTTTATTTTTACTTTTTTCTCTCTCTCGTTGAGTTGAAGAGTTAAAAGTCAGATTTAAAAGAAAACGACAAAGTTTTTAAAACTCACACTGCTCGCTCGTACACACAATAAACAGAGAAAGTTTTCACCAGTATGTTTGGATTAACGGTGTTGAGGTGCGCTAGGAAAATTCGTAAATCTTTTCCGTTTTCGTCGGGTATGTTTATCTTTCGGTTTTTACAAACCCGTTTTTCACTATATACGACACGGCATGTGATGCATTGTGGACCTTAGTTAATACTTATGCAAATAATAACGTTTTTTCCGAAAAAAGTTAAGAATTATATTCCATCTACATGGCATTAGTTAAACTTTTGCTTTCACATGTTCTCAAAGCTTGTATCTTACGTGAACTTCTACAATGATAGAAATCTAATATAATAATGGATAAATTGACTTAATTTATTTATTAATAAATCTAGATTTAATTGAATAATTGTAAATTACAATAAAATTTTACTCAAAATAATCTAATGTAAAATTTATCTAATTAGAAAATATGTGTGTTTTCAAAGCTTCACTTTTTTGCAAAAAAATAACATAAAAAATACTACCAATTATCCAATTACTAACTAACAGTTTATCATCAACCAGAGACAAATATTTTCAACATAAAATAAACACAGATTTTTTATTTCTTTATAAATAAGAGTTATTTGCTCATTCGCATAGCAAAAGCTTTTTTTTTTATTAATAAACATTTTTAATTAGAAGTTTTATGTAAACACGGGAACGACAAAAAATTCTATTCATTTAAATTACATAAACTTTATATTTGCCACAGATAAATTTTAACCGTATAATCATTGCTTAAATAATTGGAAATTATTTGTAGAAAAAATGCAATTTGTTTTTAATATAGTCATTAATTCATACATGACTTGACCGAATCCATATAAAAAAATGGTATAATTACGTCCTATATTAAAATTCTCTATGACTGATAAAGTCTTCCACAACTCATTAAAAGGCTTTAGGACTTAGTTCTGTATTAATTTTAATTAAAAATGGCGTTTTGATATTCTCTGCAAATGACATATACAATAAATAAATAGAAGATAGAAACAAGTTAGTAGGTAACAAAATAAGTAACTTTTTATTTTAAAGACAATTTATATTTATAAATAGACTGCAATTCAGTGAGATGTTAACATTCTACGTAAGTAAATTCACTAAAATTTCAACAAGGTAATACTATTAACTTAAACGACCCATTTTCCTTTACAAGAAAAAACAAAAAAAAAACATTACTTCAAACGACACCCTACATTCTACGCCACTGTCCCAAAATAAAGTAAATGCTATAACAATCGTTATCAAGATGACTATGACTGTCGTTCAAACACAAACACACAAACACGTACACATATGCATGTGTATTTTCTATTATTTCCTTATTCTTTCTTATATTGTCCAAAAGACAGCTAGTTCTAGATAGCTATGTTATCTACGTTTGATATCAAACTGTTGGAACACTTTGCTTTTTTTTGTGTATTTGGTCGTTCATTACCCTCTGACACCCACGTGAGAATAAGCCACCATTCCCCCCCCCCCCCTCAGCATTTTACCCGACAAGGTACCGAAATAAAGGAAAATGTATCTACATAAATGTAGTCAAAGAAGTGATTTGTATCATGCCACAATGTTAGTCATAATTTATTTTGTATGTAAAACTAGTAGTAGTCAGTTATTTAAGAGTTGATGAATCTACCAGATAAGATTTTATTTCTATGTTTTGGTTGTTATTTTAATTGTTATTATTATTATATAATTAAAAAACTATTACAGTTATTTAAGTCTATTAGTTTCAGTAAATTGTTTTGAATGGTAATTTGAAAGTAGACGCATTTTTTAAGAGAAGAAATTTGATATGTAAGATCTTATCTCAAATGGATTATTGAAATACATGAAACGAAAACATAATGTTGAAAACTTATATAAGAATTGTTTGGATAGAAACTGAATAAGTTATTTGAATAAAATTTAATTATTATTAAAATAAAACGGCTTTAAGATTTAATTCTGCATTAATTTTTATTAAAAAATTTGAAACCCAAATTTTATTTATCTCATTATTAAACAAAGTTTGACTTCCATTAATTAAAAAAATATATAATTCTTATGATCTAGTTACTTATATGTTGTCTAGTAACTTGTTGCTATGTACTGCTATTTACTTGAATAGCATTGATAAATTTTGACCTGTTAAAAACAAACGTTCAGTTTCGTTGAAATGTAATTTTTTTATAAAATAATTAAACAGAATCTTATCTTAAAACAGAGTTTATTTAATACAATAAATTACTATCTTTATTCAGGTCTTTATACATTTTTTTTAAACATATTAAAAAGTCATGTTATAAATACATCAGATTCCAATAGCGTTTTCCTTTAACTATACCATTTAAAATACAATAGAACCCTAGTACGATCCTAAATCTTGCGTCACCATTTAAGAAAAACCTAACATTCGCAAACGAAAACACTGTTTGTATTCATGAAGCATTTTAGGAAAACTATACGCTCACAAACTACGGACGAAAGAAAAATAGGTATACTCATCGAAAACAAAATACTACCTACCCAATTCTTTTCACGGCTATATTGCGTTCAACTGCCATTTCGCGCAACTATACCTAGAGGCAAAGGCAAAAATAAACATTTGACGTACGAAGCACGCTCATAAAACCGTATCAAGCAGAATTTATTCTCGGAGGAGAAACTGGTGCCCCCCTGTAACTGAAATGTGTAAACGGGTAAACGAGTGTCTGAATGACCGGATTAGCATCTCTGTGTTGTGTGTTTTGGCAGCAGCAATAGAGGAATACGAATGTTTATATGTTGACGCTGAAATGCAGTAGAGAATAGTATAGATGCAGTGGTTCTCAAGTATTTCTAACTCTTATCCTTTCTTCTCATAATATCACTGAGAAATACTACATAATACATCCAGCTAGATTTAAAATAATTTATTGAATATCTAAAAACGTTATATGAATTCTCAACATATTTAATCTAATAAAAAACATCGATCAGAATAAAATTATCGTCTTTCAAAATTAATAAAAATATAATTTAATGAATTTTCATACACTACATTATAAAATCTTCTTCTAAATAACTACGTAATAAGTGTTTTGCTTGAGCAAAAGTAAAAATGGAAGAGCATGTATGAGAAGAATTATGAATATGGATGACGCTAAAGTTGTTTGTCTGTATAGGGATGCTTGGAGGAAACTGAAAGAGTTTGTGTCACACCCTTTTGGGTACATAGCGTAATTGTGCATGTCTGTATAATCTACTGCAAACTAAACTAACTACAATTAAACAACTTACACTATGAACAAAATAAACAATCTCTATAAAACTCTATAATTCACATTCTAAAATATATTATTTCAACTTCCACATTTAAAAATCACGACAGCTAATAAATGCAGAGTAAAAAAATAACAAATATACAGTCTCAAAACTATAAAGCAGCACTGGTTTAAAGTGAAGTTATCAAAGAGTATACGACATTGAATTCACAATTCAAGAACGGCAGTTGTCGATGGGCGTACGAAAGGTAATAACCTCTTTCGAAATTGGTCTGTTAATAGGGTAGGTTAACGCAGAACTTATGGTACGGGTTTCAATTTAAAGTGTATAGTTGAAATCTGATTAAATTGAAATGATTTTTTCCAGGAAGAGTGCAATGTTGAACATAAAGCTCCCTGATTTTATTTACCTTTATTGGTTAGTTACATTTATTATATTTTTTTTCATTTTTATTCCCGAACTGAAATATAAATCGAATCGTTTTATTGGTTTACATACTTATAAAATTATTGAACACCATTCTATAATTAAATATTGAACGTTATCAAAATTTAATTTTCTAATGACAGTTTACAGTTATAAATGTTTTTATTAACGGAACACAGATTAAACTATTTTCTATGAAATAATGATAAGAAAAAAATGTATCACTTTTTATAATAAATATAGAAGAAAATAATTAATCTTAATAAACAATGTATACTTTTCTCTTTCATACTAAATTAATCAAATATATTTATAAGTAAAACAAAAAAAATTAAATAAAGTGTATAAAATTGGAAATGAATATGTATGTCAAGATTTTGCAAAAATTAAAAAAAAATATAAAAAATTTGCATTTTAAATATATTCAGAAAAACAATTACTTTTTTTAAGTCAAATGTAATTAAATAAGTAAATTTATTAATTTATATTGTATAAAAAATAATAAATTTAAATAATAATAAATAAAAATTAAAATAAATTTAAAATTACAAATATTTAAATATTGTATACATATAAATTTAAAATTGATATTTTTTAAATTAAATTTTATAAATTGAGAATATTATTTGAAAAAATATGTTAATC
Source organism: Clivina fossor (assembly GCA_963966155.1). Taxonomy (NCBI): domain Eukaryota; kingdom Metazoa; phylum Arthropoda; class Insecta; order Coleoptera; family Carabidae; genus Clivina; species Clivina fossor. Next base: position 3,820,005 of record OZ014566.1, read on the forward strand.
CGCTATTGTTTTTTTATTAATATTTATAATACATTTTAAATTTAATTGAAGAAGCTGTTAGCATGACTATGAAAATTCAAATTGATAAACTTTTAAAATATACTCTTTTAGCTAATGAAAAAGAATGTGACGGCACAGATTTATATAAAATTAATAATTTATGTTTTATTATCTAGTTACTTGTATTTTGTTATCTGGTAATGTATTTCTATGTTTTGTTTGTTTATTATTTATGTCATTTGTATATTCTTTCATGATGATGATATTCGTGGAGTATATCGAGACAACAAATTTTAATTAAAAATTATACACAACTTAATCATAAAGATTTTTTATGTTAATATAATGAGTTCTGAAAGATTCTTTACTATGTTATACGCATATTTCTTATATCGTGACAAACAAATCAACAAAAAATAAAATCATTTCATCTCTTGTACTATAAAATAATAATATTGTTGAAAAGTACAAATGAGAAGTAGTTAACACGCACTTACAGCCACATTAAAGCGACATTAAAATTTATCGCTCTCTTTAAAGCTGTTTAAAAATCTTTCGGCTTTTTCATCTTCGAACCGTAAACAAAATATCATAGTTAATTTAAATTTATCCGGCGTTTGGAGTCCAGATGAGATTCACGCAGACATTTAAACTTTTTTTCTCACTTTTTACTCTGTACCACGTTTTTGCTCATAACATGACGCCAGTATTTGTAAATAACGTTTGTTCTGGGAACCAAACACTTAACCCATGCAAAAAAAAATACGTCATTTATTTTGTCATACACCATTACTACGATGCAATATAGTAACAATCTTAATAAAAGAATTTTCGCGACAAAAAAACTGACAATCGCGTTCATTTTAACGAGTTTATTTTTATAACTATTTTTGAAAAAAAAAAAAAGAAAATAAAAATTTCACTTTGCGGGAGATGAAATCTGCTGGAAATCGTAATGTTTTATTAAAATAAAATAGTTATAGAATTTTTGATAAAATGCAGAAAGTAAAAATAACTTACGAAAAAATGATTCTGGTGGCAGAACCAAACATAACTACAATGTCAAGTGCATTTAATCTGACATTTTCGGCAGCCATAATGACAAACTATTATGTCAAGTTACTTAACAAATGTATTGTTTATTTTCGCTTGAATTTGAATTTGATTTTTGAAAGTAAAGAAGTGCAAGAAATGCAATGTGCAAGTGCGTCCAAGGTGGTAAGAATCTGCATATTTGACCAAAAAAAAATAGTCTAAAACAAAATATTAAAAATATCGATCGATAATGTATAACTTAATGTATGTATATGGTTAAAAATTTTATATATATATATTGTGTAGTTTATATCGTACCGAAAGCAAATTTGCAAATTGTAAATACGTAACTATAAATATTTATAATAAAATATGCAGAATCTAATTTTATAAATCATTAATCTTTTAAACAGCTATAATATTTTGTTTAAAATGTTATTCCCATTAAAAATTGTTTACATACACATAAATATTTCTTAATTTTTATGTTACAACTTTTTATTAGTAATCAACACCTACACCATAATTACTAATCTAGCATTTTTTACAACCGCAAAACAACTTAGGCAAAACTTGAAAATTTCCATCGTAAAACCGAAACCTATAAAAAGTATGCGCAAAAACATCAGAATCCATCAGACACTAAAATTCATTCTCCATTTCCATGCACACTGTCCATTACCACACCATTTACGACGCTAAAAAGTCAACCCCCCGCCCCCCTCTGTCAGAGGAAGTAGCAGAGCCGGAAGAGGGTTTATGAAAAGTAACTACTCCACAACTTGCGTATTAGCCATTACCGGTTTCGGTAATGCTTTATCGATGTTCACCGCGCGCCAATTTGTGTTATGTTTTGAGTTTGGCTGAGTTGAATTTCGGTCCGGTCCAAGTGCTCTTTGGTACTTGGGATGTAATAATGTAAAGCGTTCGCCACTTGCACGGTGGTGGTGGTGGTGTAGGCCCGGAATGTTTTCGGGGCTTTGAGCATGTTTACTGAAGGTTGACCGTTTCCGGGAGCGGAGAGTTTTAACTCCCCCCGCTGGAGTCAAGATTGACGTGGTACTGTGGTAGTAGTTGGTTGCTGCGCTTTGCGGATTAGACAAGGGTTCACATCGGGAGATGAATTTTTCTGGATTACTTTTTTCGTTAGCTACAATGTAGTTTGTAGTGAATAGATACATTTATGAAATTAGATTTTATTTTTCTTCTAAAATTTCAGAAAATTGTACAGCTGCAGAAATACATAATAATAAAAAAATTGTGAAAACAAAACTAATATTATTATTATTGCTATTCAAATTTCTGTCGCACTATCTCAATAAGATATAAGTACCTATAAGTAAGGTTCGAGCAAAAATTTAGTTTAAAATTTTTCTATAATATCTGTATAAGTAAAGTTATATTTTATTACATATTACTATCGTAATTATTTAATAAACAAGATCCAAGTGCAACTTTATTTATAGTCAGGTATAGAATTCATTTTAAATAAATGCTAAATTTACCCAGAAGAAAATATGTCATCTTAAGTTGCACAAAGATAGTAAATTGTTATATATATTTTAGCATATAAATATAAATAGTTTTTAGCTTAAAATGCATTTTTTAACATAAAATGTATTAATAATAATTACAAATTTGATCGTCAATATTTGCGATCGTTAGTTTTTCAAAAATATTATTTTATCTAGATGTCATTTTGATACATTATTTCCAAAGATTAGCACATTGTCTAAATATATATAAATAAAACAAAAAGCGTAAAAGAAAGATAGGTTTTATACACAAACCGCATATAAAAACAAGGATAACGTTATTCAAACTGAAAACTTTTAAAGAGAAACGAGATTTGTCTGGAAACATAATTTACAGCGTGTGGAAAGGTATAAATGCCAGAAATACGCGCGATGTATCTTTTCAGGAATTTGTAAAAACTGAAAAAAGACGAAAGAGGAGACAGAATATTAGGATGCAGATTTTAGCGAGATTGAATTTTGACATTTTTCTCTCTTGAAAGAAACAAAAAAAGTGTTGATGTTACTACGACAAAGTATTGTTTTCTTTTTTTTTTGACTTCTACTTGCCGTTGTAAAGATATATATATGGAAAGTTCTTAACGTCGAAAAGTTTATATCTCGAATTTGAGATGTTGATATTTCTATTTGTTTGTCAGCATGGTTTCCAGTAACAGTAGATAAAAGTTAAAAATACATGCATTATTTACATGAATGTATTATTGAATCTAGTTCAATAAATTACACTATCAACGAAATTATATTTAATTAACTTTTGCGTATTTAATTATAAGATTTAAATCGATTCGGCCAACACACTACAACATGCAATGCAAGTTATTTATTTCATATATATTTATATATATATATATATATATATATATATATATATATATATATTTAATCGTGTTTATTTATCACCTTGGTAACACTTTAAGCCAATGTTTGACAAATTTGTCACAAATTCATTTGATAAACACGCTCGTAACATGTCTTGGAAGTAAGTTTTGCTATTTTAAATCCACCGTTACAACTACTGGGATTAACTATACGACTAAAAATAAAATATGAATGAATCGTTTTTTTTTTACTCCCAATCCGGGCTGTTGGAAATCTCGTTACTCAAAATTACAAAAGATTAAAACTGTTTTTAACAGTTTCAGGTTTTTGTATGCACAATGCGGTGCCCGGATACAAATCGAATAATTAGCGCATTTAACTAAATTTAGTAGAGCTATTTAAACTGACTAATTTGCGGTTACAACTTGGAATAATCTAGTCGGGAGAGTTTATACATACATACAGACACACCGCATTGATTGGTTTCTCTGTTTTATTGCCTTGTTAAATTAATTTGTTGTTTTGTTTTCACAATTGCGAAATATCTGGTTTGGTTTTATTTTAATTGTTGATTTGTACTAATAATTAAATGCATAAGTTAATGTAATTGAGTAATTTATTTACATTTTATAATCAATATGAAACAAATATTTGTTAATGTTTTCAGTATCAACTATTATAAACATTAAATTAAATATATTGTGTATATTAATTTCTTCTCGAAATACAATTAATATTAATTGCTATAGTTTATAACTATACAAATTTGCCGTGACAGTAAAAGGCGTGTCTTGCGCAGAGAGAGCACGCATTCGGAGGAAATGAGATAGACAGCTACCCTAGCTAACGCTAGCGACGATAAAAGTAAGATTAAAGTCCCCACCATAGGTCCCCACCATGTCCCCACTACAATTTTTAGCTAGAACCATTGCGCATCTACCCCTCATTGTCACCGCATATTTGTAACCCTATAGTTATACTATAAATTTTTAATTTCAATAATTATTTTTATATTATATCAGTTCTTGTAATTCCAAAATTCCATATGATGATATGTGCAAAATATTGAATTATTTACATTTATAAATGTTATAATTTGAGAAAGTAAAAGAGTAATATTATTAAACAAGCATTATTACTCATAATAATATAATTTTAGGCACTTGCCGCAGGTGAGTATACTAATTTATGCAAATGAACACTTTTAAGTTTGACAAAAATTTCAAAATAATATTATAATATAAAAATTGAACTATAATAACGATAATTTTGTAACTAGTCACAAACTATTTAGTGAAAACTCACTGGTATATGTTTACATACTATATAATAAATACATTATTTAATAGAAATAGAAAAAACATATTTTTTTTGTCTTTTATTTCTACCAAATAGTGAAAAAATGCCACTTTTTGTCGATGGACCATCGAACATTTTTAGCTGTCAGACTACTAGCTATTAAACTTTATTTATTATCAATACGTTGCAAGTTAAAACCAAAATCAAAACAAAGAATTATGAGCCGAGAGATTTTGTTGATACATCACAATAAATCAATCGATAAATCGTAATTGCAAATTTGTAACCGGGAACCAGAAAACAAGCCCTCAATTACAAATGGCGTTAAATTAATAGAATTCTTTTACAACCGTTCCCGTCGTCGAAAAGCGTATTGGTTAAAACCACGTTGCGATTGGTATGGTATGATAGTATAACCATAAAATCGAGCAATGACCGTTTTACTATAACGAGCCCAGGTTTTATAACCGAGCGATCTCTTTTGAAACTCTTCATGAATTAAAAGTTACCAAAATGTATATAATGCTTCGGGATTTTTATTCGGGGCGGTTCAGGTTGGATAGTAAACAAAAAAAAACCCTACGTTAAAAATGGAACGTTGTAAAAATGCTGGTTGTAAAGTTTTATGATACCGTGTTTGCTCAGAAGAGGTTGTTAGGTTGTTATTTCACCGGATGCGCGATTTCTTTGTCAAGGTGCGAAAACTATTATTGAAAAAAAAATATATCTGCCTTGAAAAGTTATCCCAAGATAAAGTATTAGAACTCAACCATTTTCTGGCATTTTTTCGTTAATATTAAATAGCAGTATTGCACATGTAAGCGGTCATTTCATTTTTATTTTCATTTTGTTAAATTAGAAAAAAAAAAAGTTATTAATATCAGAAACATTAATAATTAAGAAAGTAAATTTTTATTAGAAAAGTCTCAGTACAAAATATATAGTTGAATATCAAATATAAATTAATATGTAAACCAAAAATTAAAAACCTTGCATTACAAATTGCAATTCTAACAAATATTACCTAATTTTAAGTGGTTGTAAATGCAGAGTAGGATTCAGAGAATTCTCTATATTTTAAATGCACAAAATAATATTTCCAATATGCTAATAAAAACATAAATAGATAGATCAAAGCGACAAAGCTTGTAAATTGTGTCATAAAATTTATCTTTTCTTAGTACAGCAAAAATGGTAAATTTTCAAATGAACAGAATCAGTACACTGTATGAAAGAAAGAAGGTGGATATACTCCGTATATTCTTTGACGAATGTGTTTTATTAGCTTAACATAGTAAAAAATATATCAGAATTCATTATATTAAAATAAAACGGCTTTTGGCTATAGTTCTATATTAATATTTATTAATAATCAACGTTCTGACGAACTCAACGTATGTCGTCATCAGAAAAAGAGATACAAATAACATTTACTATAAATGTCATTTGTATTTTTTTTCTGACGAAGACGTACGTTAATTCGTCGAAACGTCGATTATTAATAAATATTGATACAGAACTATAACCTAAAGCTGTTTTTTTTATTAGTTTAATTAATGTTAAAAAAACTTTATTTTGCAAAGTTCTAGAATTTTATGAATACAGTTTGTATATAGTTTGGATACTAATCAAATTCGATCAACAGATGACAATGATTGCAGAAAATTGTCTTAATACATTTTACTGATTCTAAATTCAACATAAAATAGTTTTTATTTTTTGTTTTTTACAAAACCAAAATGTTAGAAGATTTGAAAGACATATAATTTGTTAAAAATAAACTTGAAAAAGTTTCTCATCTTTGATCTATTTGAGGCTAAGCATCTGACCTGAATTACAGTTTGATAAAACGCAACCGAGTTCAACATTTCACTGATGACTTCAGCTCGGAGCAGTAGATCCGCCCCCGCATTGCCCGGTACACGGTGGCAGAGGGAGGTCTGCAATCACCCTTTTTCAGGTGCACACACACCGACCGACCGACCGACTGGGATTTTTAACTTTACACCCGTGGATTTAGCGCCAACGCTACTGCGACCGGGGATATTATCTTTACGTGTTCAGATTTTGCAAATGACAAACGATTTTTTTACATTTTTTTTTTTTAGTTAGAAATAATAGTCCGCTTTCGATAATATAGCTTTTCATTTTATATTTAGTTAAAAGAAATAATGTAACGTCTATAGCAAAAATATCACAGAATAAATACCAATACGGTAAAAAAAGAAAATGTTAACAATAATTGAAAATATCTCTGTTAAAAAGTATTTGGTTTCTGTACATTATAGTAACGGTTAGTTCTGTCGTAGCCACAGAAATTTATATTTCGAATTTCACATTTCTTTTATAATTTATTGTAAAACTTATGTTAAATGTAACATTAAAGAAATATATTGAACTTGACAATAAAATATACTATAAAAAATATGTTACACTTTCCCAATTTGAACCAACCCCAAACAAATATCTCATAAGAAAGTTAGCATTATTTTAAAACTCCTAAAACCTTCAACTAAAATAATTTAAGATATATACTAGCCCCACGTCAATTCCTTTTATGACATTATCGATTATAGGAGTTAACAGATGTATATTTTCGCGTAAGTGTAGATATTAGGGGCCGTTAAAAAGAAACATATATAGAGGGTTAAGAAAAAAAGAAAAGAACACCACCCCTGGTGGCGTGCACTGTGTGAACCCCGAGTTCTTGCAGGGAGGTATGACAGATTTGCTTGGGATATTAAAATTTGTCAACACTCCCTAATGATATAAGAGTGACGTTTTTATTTGGAAATTTTCGTTGGGAGGACATTAGTACCACAACGAGCAAGATATTTCCTTTTAAGAATAAGATTTTCATGCGACAGATGAAACACATTTTCCATTTAACTCTTACAACTTGTAAATGCAAAAAAAAATTTTTTATTAAATGTTGACACAAACAAGGTATCATTAAAATGAGTATCTGTCTGTGATAAATTTTTCAGTGAAATGCAAAATTGCGTTTTCAATTTTTGAACGGATTTGCTGACGTTTTAACAGAACAACTAATGAGTTGTGAAATATTGCTTGTTATTTACAGTTTCATGCTTTAGTATTCATCTGTAATGAATTTTGATTATTTTCTCTGGTTCATTAAAAGTAATATTTGTCACCAAATATAATTAAATATATAATATATCTCATAACTTACAATACATCACCAGTGTATATATCTTACACAACACAATGTAATTTGTTTTAACATATGTTCACTCCAGAGTACGAGAGAATTTTTAATGGTATTGTTTATATGGAGTATAATTCAAATTTTAATGTTCCTGATTTATTATCCTTGTTATTTTTATATGTACCTGATATAAGACTGAGATCTAGATTTATGATATATTATTTAGTTGTTTAAAACTGTACAATAAAGTCTGTACTTCGAATCAAAATATAGATATTTTTTTTGTACTAAAAATAATTTGAAAATACAATTTCACTGTAATTTTGTGATTTCGTCTAAATAAAGTATTATTATTATAATAAATATCTTTTTAAAATGTTACACAAGTTGCATAACATAATGTAATTATTGTTTTATTCTTCATAATTTTATAATGCATGTTAAATAAAACAAAATATTTTAAAAATATTTCAAAAAAAAAAACCAGAACAATTTATTTATTTGCAAACGCCAAGCAAAATTAACAACACGAAAAAATTATTGATAGTCTGGAGAATTATCAAATGTTTTTTGTTTTTAAATAAAATGCAAAACAATTCACTTTCTTATTTTTTGTATAGTAATTTCACTTTTTGTTATTGACTATTTTTATTAATTTTTAATAATTTATTTATCATTAATATTATAGTTATTGATAATACTTCAATTAAATTTTTTTTGGAAAAATAAAACAGTTGACAATCATTTTTCGTATATTAATACTAACTTTAATAAATAATTATTTTAGTAATAAAACATATTCAATTCCTATAAATGACAATCGAAATTTAAGTTTCCGAGGGAGAAATCACTTGACGAACAAAATACCAGAAAATTAACGACAAAATCATAGCCAACTATTCTCCGATGATGACAAATCGGCCAACAGTCACTGCAATCGGTACAAGATGGTGGTCAATATATCCCTAAGTAACCCAAGGGCAAGTGCGAAACCATTCCCAAAGATATTAATACATCGTTAAATCCAAAACACTAGCCTTAACATATTACCACCCTCGTGCAGCAAAAACTCCCTAGATTTATGCATGTATTAATCATAGGCGAAACGTTTGGTCTCTCAAAGTTTAAGCGATAGTAAAAAATCGAAACGGCTGTCGCCCTGCAATGCAGTCTTCTTGTTAAGGGTCTCGAAAGGACTTCGGGAGGCCACATGTGCGCAAAATGGTCCTTGGTCTGCAACTGTTAACTGTAGCCTACAGTTAGTTAACTAATGACAAAACGACAGATGTAATTGTTGGAATTAACAGCCGAAGTAGTTAGTTTGGGAAGATTATTTGCGTGGAAGTTCCACTGTTAGTTTATATGATATACACGGTTTCTTGTTTGCGTTGCGGTTTGACTCTGAAGTTCCGAATGTCTTTGATATATATATATGGTTTATAGTAAAAAATATTATAAATTTGGAAATGTACTACAATTTTATTAAACAAAATGTATAACTTTAATAATAAAAAAATATTCATTTTTTAATTGAAAATGTTATAAGAGAAAAAAAGTATAAAATTATCTTAATTTAAAAAATAAAAATAATATATAAATAAACTAATTAAATTTGCGTAATAATAAAATCACTTTTAAAAATGAGAATATGGATCTATATTTCATTTCGTATGATGTCCTTATTTTTCACAATGGTACAGTTAATATTAAACATTAAATTATATTATTTTCAATTAATAGATGTTTAGTTTAATTATTAAAATTTTATATAAATCAATATAAAATATATTTGTCACAAATGAAACCATATTTAAAACCCTTCCTGTTAGTATTTACCGTAATAACAAAAATATAAATCATAATTAATATAAAACCAGTGTATTAAATGCAACAAATCAATTATGAAATATTAGCCAGTATTTATTTGTAACGAACTATTTCTGTAAATTGTCCCCTGTAACTTTAGCGACCAAATGGTACATTTGGGAATTGAAACTAATATGCACATAAGTGAATCAGTGAATCTAGCTTGATTTATTTTAGAGATAAAAGCTCTTTGTATATCACACGGTCTGTATTTACGCTCGATGTTCATTTTTTTTTTTTTTGATCTCACTTCAATTATTTATGACACTAAATAACGTTAAAAAAAATCACTTAGTTAACATGAAATACGATGATGCATTTGTTTTTTTTCAACTAACACTTTTAACTATAAACAAAAACACGTGTTAGTAAAAATTAAAACAGTAGTTAGTAGGCTAATATGTGACATATGACACAGATTTATTTTATTAGGATGTTTTTGTGAGAATATTTTGACGTCGTTTCCTAAATATTATGTTAATTCTTAGTATTTTAGATAATGGTTTAAAATTAAATAAAAAGTTATATGTATACTCAAGAAATTGCGTACATATTTTTTCATATGCTTTTTTTATTCTTGTTTTTTTACAAAGTTTTATTTATTATTAGAACCATATATTTATGTAAACAAAGTAATTTGTGATAAAATCTTATAAAAAGTTTTCAATCACATTTTACATATTTTGATACATATTTTTTTTAAAAAACTCGGAGATTCCGTAAAAAGCTTGCTATATAGCAACAAAATTTCTTACAAAATCTCAGAATTTTTATTTTAACGAACCGTTTATTTTGAAACGATACAGAATATATTATGGTTTATCTGAGATAACTATATGGATGTGCAATAAAATTCAACTAAATAAAAAAATTTATTATCTATAGTATATCCTGTATATCATAAGTAACATTTTACAGATCTTAAAGAAAAAACTTCACTACATGCATTGGTATATATATTGTATAAAAAAAATAAAAATTACGTATTTGTTTTGATTAAAATTCAAATAACCTTATCTTTACACGTCTCTATACTAACTTATTTACATTTGTAACAAAAAAGATAAACAATTTTTGTATCATCATCAACATTATTCACAATTCCAAGCCACAAATCCAGCTCCTAAACTTACCGATAAAGAACTTAGCTCGGAACAAGTACCATTCATTACTTAAACACACGCACACCCCTCTCGACTCCTGCCCTTAAAACCATCCCAATAAACCGTAAATTTCGAGAGAGACGGGGGGCTACGCATCTAAACAATACAATCACGATGATATAAGGAGCCGGGGCGAGAAGCATTGGCAATCCCTTGGAGCGACGTGCTCCGGACTGATTTGCTAACGTACGTCACCCGATGAGAAGGCAGGCAAACCACCATACAAGAAGCAATGTCTCTTCATTGCTGCGACAGCATTGTAGATTTTCGATGTGTTCGAGGATTTAAGATGTTGGTGAGAGAGTGGAAACGGGGGGGGGGGAGTAAAAGCGAAGGAGAGGAGGTAAAGGAATCAGAATGGTGGGATAACTCAAGGAGTGGAAGATCAGACGGGTGCATGTGTGTACGCATGATATGTGTGAATGGAACAGAGGTGGATTAGAATAAATGTTGTTTTGCAAAACATATCAAAATATTCATATTTACTACAAAACACTCCATGTTTTTTAACTCTTTGATTTTTGACACTAAATGTTTACGAAAATAAAGTCAATATTTACACGAAAAATACGGAAATTTGATTTTTCAATCTTTGCAGAACCTAATTATAATTAAATTCTAATTTCACGTTTTGTTATTGACCTAAAGCACGGTAGAACTATGATATTTAACAATTTACTAAAAACAATTCTGCTTCTTTTGCAAATAATAGAAGATAACAATAATAAAAAATCTAGAAATATACAATAACATCATCATTATCCTTATTGTCTAAAAAAATTTTTTTTGTGCCTAACTCCACCCCTGCATTTAACCGACGAATGTCACAGAAACCGAAACGGTATCCAGAAGGTATCCAGCAGCAGAGCGTCGTCTCCACCGCAGCGACGCAAGACAAGGGTCCCTGTGACGCCCACTTCATCACCGCAGACACAGTAATCCAATAAAATGCCGCGAGCGAAGGCACACACACATCCGCATACACACACGACAATATTGTGTCGTTGTGCTGTTTCGAAAAGGTTAGGTTAGGATTTGGAAAAAGTTGGTGTTAATGTTTTCTACGCTTGATACTCGTTTTGCTATTTCCAAAGTTTTTATTATTTGCAGTTAGACAAATAAATGAGAAATTTAATTTTAATTTAATAGCGTAAAGAGTTATTGTTTTTAATATATTATTGTGTAGGCATAAAATAATAATTCGAATATATTAACTATTCAGATTTGGAAATCAAATATAAAAAAAAATTAAAGATATAAATTATGTTAAAAAATCTAGGCATTTATTGAAAAAACTTAAGCCTAAATTACATTAGTGGAATTAGTAGTGCAGTACTATTCCATATAAATGCTTCTTTTTAGTTTTAAAATTAATGTTAGTAGAAGTTTTGATATTAAAGTTAATTTTAAGTAGGTCTGTATAAATTCGCCTTTAAAACTTAAAATAATAGAACATGTTTAATTAATCTAGTAGATATTAGTAACAAAAACCCATAAAATTAAAATAAATTTTTTAAAATTATTAATAAAAATTAGTCTAAATGAAACCTTCTAAATAAATATTAAATTTTACTATTTTATAAATATAAAAGTTGTATCATTTATCTAAGTAAAAGTGTTTTAAATGTAGTACTAAATATTGTATAGTGATGAACAGAAAAGCAATTAAAAAGAAAATCAATAGAATATAAAAAAATTCTCGTAATAAAAGAATCGCATATGTAATAAAAGTTTTAAAATTAAACTAGGTTATCCATGTTTAAATTCCAAACATAACGGCTCAACTTTTTCATTTTATATTTCAGCAGTTTTTGTTATGAAAAATGTTTCGAGGAACAAGTAAAACAGAATGTTAACACATTAAAATAAATGTCAAGACAAACCGTTTTCATCTACCGAAACAAATTTTAAAAAAAGCCCCAACATGTCACACACACACACACAAGTTAGGTTAAGTTACTTTTTATTTGCGTTCAAATTTGAATTTATGTTTGGAAAAGTTTCCTAACCATTTATAAAATTACCGGGTCGACAACCGGCTGTACGACGGTATGAATTAATCATTAATTTTAGTAATTTATTGTTTTCCACAGTTCGGAACACTTTTTGCTTAGATTTCCTAACACTTAGGCTTCTGTTACCGGTACGTACAAACATTAGCATGACAGAATGACAGTGGACAATACTTTTCAATAAAAAGTTGGCAGCCCGGCTTGCTTGGACAGAAGAAACAACTTTTACACTTTTCGGGGGGGTGTATCGATTGTACCGGGCACAATAGAGAGCTTTTTGTTGGACCCTTTCTTTTTTTAGACTGTCTCCCCCCTCCGGAAAACGTATTTATATTAGCAATTTTTTTCAATTGAATTTGCTGCGTTTTTACAAGTATCCAAATTGTTTTTACTGCATTTCATTTATATTTTAGGTACATAATGTATTAAATTAATATCAATATTATCAAATAAAATAAATTAATAAGTTGTGAACACTCAAAATTACAATTCAAACTGTACACAGTAAAAATTGCAAAATTGCAAATTGCAATCTATATATATATATATATAATTATCTTGTTTACCTATTACAAAATAGATCAAGAAAACTACGTACATTTTTATTTTTAGTTCAAAATGAATAATGTAAGAGAATATTAAAGTCATTTTGGGTTATTTTTGTTGTTTGTTAGTCTTTTCGTGGAATAAGAGTTTAATTTAGTTGTTTATGTATAACAGAATAATTGAATAAAATTGTTTCTTTGTAAATACGATATTATCCTTAGGATTGACAAAACCGAATTAGAAGAATTTCTGAATAAGAGCGAAGGAAGAATTCATGTTTACTAAATCAAATTTGATATAATCAAATTTCTATTCATGCAATTTATGCGTAAAAAGATTTTTGTTTCTTTGTCAGATCATTTTGAGGTCAAAACATGCATATTTACAATTTTTCTCTAACAAGCTAAAATATTTTACAATATAAACATATTATTTTTGAACAGGCACAAAATATTTACAAGTTTTTTATGTTTATAAAAAATGTAATTTAATTATTTTTATTTTTATAAATTTTACTTTCTTTATAATGATTAAACTTATAAAATTATCTTTATGTATACAAATACTGTGGAACCTCGCATAACGACCATAATTCGATCCGAAGTCTTTCTCGTAATGCGAAACACTCGTTAAGCGAAACAATTTTTACCATATTAGTTAATGAAAAAAATACGATAATGCGTTCCATGCCGAAAAAATACTCAAAATAAAGTAAAAAAAAAAAAAACTCAAAAAAACGTTATATGTAACGTTTATTCAAAGAAAATTACATATAAATTGTTAAGGAACGTGATTCATTTTCATCATTTCTTCTATCGCGGAAAGAACCAACCTGGAATGAGAATTCGATTTGCAGAAAACAAAAAAAAATCGAAATAATTAGTAACATACCTAATTCCTTTTTACTAGAAAGCTGTCTAGAGACATTTGTTTTTGCTACATTTTGTTCTAAACGCAAAATGATGTAGCAATGGCACGGAAAATTCCATCGCACAATTCGGGGATTCCCCTATCCACGTCACTCGTTATGCGAAACCTCGCTCGTTAAGCGAGTCATTTTTTTACAATTTATTTTGCTCGTTAAGCGAAGTTCCACAGTATTGTGTTTCATTATAGTTAAATTTCTGTTCATCTTAAATTTTTATTAGTTTTTTCAATTTTTTTCTTGTTAATTTTGAAAAATGTTAGTCTTTTTCTACGTAAAAAATTTTCACTCATTTTTTGTTGCTGTTTAATTTTAAATGTTAATAAAGCACTCACACACGAAACATGTAAAAATTTAAGAATATATTTTAAAATGTTTATTATCAACAAACTTAGTCAAAGTGTTCGTTGAAAACCACTATATCGAAGCTTTCAAACTTATCTTAAATAAACTTCTACAATAACCATAGTAACAAATACAAAATAAAAACAGTAATTTTTCAGCGCCCAAATCTGCAACGTTACCATCGCCTGATAGATATAAATATTGAATAGACTATTGTTCAGTAAAGGCTGAAATACTGAAACAGTAAACATTTCAGAATATCGACGCTCAGCCTGTTAAATAATTAACCAGTTGCTTCTTCCGAAAACGTGAACCGCGTTTTCAAAATTCGCTTATAAATAAATAATGATCCTTGCGCGATTTGCTTCTCGTCTGCCTGTTTCAGGCTCATTCACCATTTTGCCCCCTTTATTTACCATCATTATCAAATGGTAGAATTTCGTTTATTTTTTTCTTATTTTCATTCGTTTTCAATGCTCTTTACCATTTTCCAATACCGATAGATAAATGTTGCTACCAAGTTTCTTTATTGCTCGAGGCATAATTTGGAATAAATTTTCTTTGTTCTATTCGTAGAATTATTTTAATCTTATTGCTTTTACGTAAATACTAGAATAATAATGACTTAATGACTTTGTGATATTATTATATAACACAGATTTATAAAAAAATAACGGATTTATTATTAATTGGATCTAAAAATAATACCTAATGTAATATAATAATTTTTTGAAATAAATAATTAGTCATAACTTAATAAAATTATTTAAAAAATTAGCAATACAATTTTTCACTAACTATAAAAAATTTATACACAACTTTTAATTTGTTATAATGCTCAATATTATAAACGCTGGTTAAATTTATACTTTAGAAGTAAATACATTTATTCTATATATTATTTTTTCCCATTAACGTCTTCAGTTTTATCAATAATAATAATCATAATCCTAAAATAAAATATGCTACTTAATATTCAAAAGTTAATTAAAATTCAGTTAGATATAAAAGTACAATCAAACGCATGAAATTCATAAATAAAACAAAAGCAAATCCGTATAGATAACATAAAATATAGTAGGCTAGGACGAGGTACTGATATCACACTTTGGACAAGGCAGACAGAGTATATACTTGATGATTAGTTATGGGCTGTTATTAATCAAGAAACGGGGACATCAAGTCAAGTAACCAGGGGGCTTTTCTAGGCGCACACACCACGGATCACGACGACATCTAACCGAATTAGAGCGATCATTCAATTTCAGAAGCCATGTGTATGTCGATAACATTTCGACATTCATTCACCTATAAATAACAGATTACCAATGCCGTGTGACATTAATATGATCGAATGAGAGCCGGCTTTGGGTCGGTGCCGCTAGAATGCGCTCCGGATCGCGCAGGTTGCTCTGGTGCGTCTGTATGTGTAGCTAGTGACATACGCATAGATAATGACAGAAGTTTCTATATGTATATAGAGGGACGACCGTGATTTATTTTGATGAATTGACAAGTTCGATTTGGGAGTTTTGAAAAAAAAAATTAAATTTCATTTTGGGAAAATGAATTAGATTTTTTTTCGGGCTCTCGCATTCGGATATTAATAAAGTAGTCGTTTATCAGAGCCGCGTTACCAGTAGACAGTGAGACAGATGTCTAGCACAACAAAATGTAAATTGTTCAAGTTTTTGACATTCGCATTGAATTTAATAAATTTCCTTTTTTAAATCATTTTAAGAAACAAAAAAAATATTTATTTATTCATGTTAATGTTATACAATATTATATTGTCTAGTGAGCAAAAAAACAAAATGATTTTAATAGTTTTTCAAATGTATCTTTTTCCGCATTTATTTACATTTACAGATAAGAACGGAACAAACCCATAAATTTTAATTTCAGATATAATAAAAAAATAGTAGTAATCGTCAGGCTTTCACGGCAGATATCCATTAAATTTATAGAATTTTCTGTGCTGATATGCCGTGATTGATCCTCGTCGCAGACATTTTGCCATATATCGTAGATGGCATCTCCTCAGTACTTGGTGATTCAATTATTCAGTCACCAAGCACTGAGGATGCCATCTACGATGTATGACGAAACGTCTGCGATGAGGATAGATCTTCCACGGCATACCAATCCGGAAAATTCTATGTATTCAAAAAAATTGGAGTTAATTTTACAAATATATGAAAAGTATCTTAATTATAAAATAAAATAAAAATATTTGTTTTAAATTATTGACATGGAAATTTACTCAAAAAATATATAAATTTCTCTTTAAATTTTATTAATTTTTTAACTTTTTTAACAATAATAATATCTACTAAAAATGATGTTACAATATTATTATTTTTATTAGACTGAACTACAAATAATTGCACATTTTTTCCACATTTTTTTTTTCATTAAAAAAATATTTACTAAATGGTAATACAAACTAGGTTACAAGAATATACAAATGCATATTTTATCGCACTTAATAAATCTTAAAAGTAAAAAAAGAACAAATATTTGTACTAATCTAAAAACAGTAACGAAATAAAAATATAAAACTCTCAGCGTTAGTTTGCTTCCGTATGCTAACAAATACTGCCTAGTATTTCTAGCCAATTCATTCGCATGTTACTATCTTTGCACGTAGGGTATACCAACAGAAATACGGAACGCCCATATGCAGATTACCTGAGCATCGATTTAGTTGTTATCGTTTTGCAAAGTTTCTAGCTTTACCAGAGAATGGAGGAACGACGAGAAATATATTCCCAAGATATAAAGAGTGAGTATAATGTTTAAAAATCGAATACGATAAGAGAAATAAAATAAAAAATCTCTTACTTTACATAACACTTTCAGCTGCATACGCATAAAGTAATGGTAAATAATCAAAGGAAACTTTTATCGGATAGGAAAGAAAAATAAAATACTGAATAAATAAAATACCGGATATTAAAATTCATGTATTTACAAAGAACCCTATAAAAATTATAAATTACTTTTATTTTCTACATATAAATTGGCAATACATATGTAGATGTAAATGCATAATTTCTAAAAATGTATTTAAAAAATGAAAACTATATTTTATATAAAATAACAAAGCTTTCAGTTTAAGTTCTGTAACATTTTTAATTAAAATTTAATGTATTATTATACTCTGCATATAAAAATATATAAATGGCATAAATAATAAATTAACAAAACATAGAAACAAGTTACTAAAATAACAACTAGATTACAAAATTTATAAATTATTAATTAAAAGAAGCCAAATTTTATTTAAATCAGTGTCAAATTTTAATTAAAATTTAACAAAACTAAAATCTAAAGCTTCATATTTTATTATAATCAGTTCTGAAAGTTTTTTTACTGTTTGACTTCTTCTAAATTGTATAATCTAACATGTTATGGCTATAATACACTATCACAGCTTGTATCGCAAACTTCATCTGATTGTAAGTTACAACCACTAGTTGAATAATATAAAATATTATAGTTAAATTTCAAATATATAAATAAGTATTGATATTTTACTATACTTAATTTTCTTTAAATAAATTCATAAAATAAAAATATTATTGTAATCATTTTGTACTGAACAATGTACTGAATTTGTTTGTAAATTCATTAAATTTCATTGAACAATAGTATTAATTATAATTGATTCCAACATAGTTTGTAATTTTAATGTAAGTGGTATTTAATGTCAGTAATATATTATGCTATAACAATATTATTATTGTTCTATTATTGTTCAACAACAAATTTATATATTTCTATATGCAGTTATGGTAGTGAATGTTGGGTTTGGTTGCAAAAGCATAAACGGAAAATGACTGCTGTGGAAATGAGATTTTTACGTGGGGTATATGGTGTAACTAGGAGAGATCGGGTACGAAATAGACTAGTGTATGATGAGTGTGAAATTGAAAAAAATGTTGTAGCAAAAGTTGGTGTTAGTCAGTTAAGATGGTTCGGACATGTTGAGCGAATGTCTAATGAACGTTTGGTTAAAAAGATTTATTTGAATGATTTTGATGGTTTACGTTTGCGTGGACGTCCAATGAGTAGTTGGAGTGATATGATTGAGAGTGTTTTGCGTGAGCGAAAGTTTCCAAGTAGTAGGAATAGAAGAGCATGTATGAGAGGAATTATGAATGTGGATGAAGCGAAAGTTGCTTGTTTGGATAGGAGTGTTTGGAGGCGACTGATTTCGGGATAATGAAAAGAGTTTGTGCCACACCCTTTTGGGTATATGGCGTGATTGTGTATGTATGTATGTATGTATGTATGTTATAATTAACGAACAAAATCCTCCTATTATATATTTACAACAAAAATAAGTAGCAATGTAAAAATTCATTTGATTTTATGAATTTAGAAGTGATGAGCAATGTAAATTATTTTATAAATATTTCAAAATATGTTTCTTTTTGCAGAATACTAAATTTTATTAAATTACTATGTTTGATGTTAATAATAACAATTGCAAAAATAGTCGTAAACAAGGTGATAAATTGTTCAAAAGTACTAATAAAAATTTATCGAAATATATATTGTTATGTCAGCTATAAATATTAAGTTTCATTGTTCAATTATTTTTGTTTAGAAATATTTAATATATGACTATAAATATTAACTATACTGTCAGATTTATGTAGTGCAAAACATACAAATTTTTTAAATGAAAAATAAATAGGAATTTATTCAACAATCAGAATTACAATCTATAAAATCTGGCTAGGTTCACATGGTATTAAAATTAAAAATTCAATCGCAAAATTTTGGTAATACTTTCCCCCTAAAAATCCGTATCATTAAAAATTTAAGTATTGCAAACAAACCGACTAACACACTGTAAATTTAATTTTCAAGCGACCAATAAAATTGTACCACCCTCCCTTGTATTTCTTTACCCTCTAAACAAAACAAAAAAAAAATAACCCAACTGGTACATAAACCAGTGCATAACACATACTCCCCCTCTCCAATAAAACAAACAAACATCACCATGGTGAAACAAAACACTGTATATAAAAAAAAACACCAATCAAGCAGATCTAAGTTATACGTTTCAGCAGAGTTTTTCGAATGACATTGTAGTGTGCGCGTCAGGTGGACCCAAAAAGGATCAAACGGAGAGGGTATTTGAGGGTGATCTATGAATCTTTAATACGATGGGCAGCGGAAAAAAACTCCGCTAACCGCCCCCTAATATAACAGCTATAAATTATTCTTTGAGTGGAGAAGGCCTGAAGCAGCTGGGCAAGGGATACTCTGTCCGGGCCGTAATGTAATGATTCCTCTTCGGAAACAGGTCCTTAAGGGTCCTGTCTTGCTATGGTTTCGTTTGAGAAAAAAAAAAAACGATTCGGCTACTATGTTTGGCTATCTTATACCGTCAAGGATTGCTGAAAGAAGATACAACCAGCGTATTTTAAATATTCTTTTCAGGCGTGCTATTTGCAAAATCCTTTTGGTCTTTTATTGAAAAGTATTCGGCCATATCTACGTCTTTCCCTTTATGGTTATTATTGTGATATTTGACCAGGTTTTTTTTGTGTGGAAACTTATTGATTTTGTAGTTAGGTATCTTTGTAATCAAGATATTTTTGCTTTATTGAAATTCAAATATGTAGTTTCAAGTAACGTAATACAAAGAAAAATACTATTTTGAAAAAGATTTGTCATTATTATTTATAAAATATGATTCAGAAATATTTTAAGCGTAAAGTTGTATGTTACTAATTTTGAAAAATACTACATGTAGTACATAGATATATTTCAAAGTAACCGGAGTAGTAAAAAATTAATAAAAAAAAAACATTGTTAATTTGTGTTTTATTTTTCGATATTTTCCAATTCAGATACATTTTATTTTGCTGTGTTTGTGTGTGTTTATTATTTAAAATGTATGTTAGTGTGATAGAAATTATAAATTTAATTATAAATATCGAGTTGCATATATTATGAACATTGTGTGTGCAAATTGTCTGTATGTAAAATTAAACGGCTTTAGATTGTAGTTTTGTATCAATTTTTATTAAAAATCGTAGTTTCGACGTACTCAAGGTATATTTTCATCAGGAAAAATTATACAAATGACATAAACATTTAAAATTTAGTTACTTATTTTGTTACCTAGTAACTCGTTTATTTACATTAATAATTAAATTAATACAGAACTAAAATCTAAAGCCGTGTAATTTTAATAAGTTCTGAAAGATTTTTTACTATATCTATATGTAATTTATACCATTGCATACGTCTTCAAATATGGCGACTATAACTTAATCTGACTTAGTATGTCATCTTAGTAGATCTAGTTTGCTTTATTTTACATAAAGTAAGAACTTTGATAACCAAAAAATGTGTTAAAGTTGTTTTAATTATATACTTTTCATGTATTTCATATTTATTCAATTAGAAAACTTTTAATTCTAATAACCAATTAAAAATACATTAAAATAGAATAGTAACAAAGCATCTAATACAACAAAATTATATTTTGAAAAACAAACTAACACAAACACAGATTACATTTTATAACCACGACGAGAAGAGTAAAAAAAAAACAAGAAATGTTCATTATGCGAATCGCGTAATCCTGGTCGGGTATAGCGTTTTTCCTCGGGTATAAATAAATTAAATTTCTGCTGGTTTCTCTGTGCCTCCGTAAGCCGTCTCGCGTCGCCGTCGGTCCCTGAAAAAGTGCAAACATCGGACAAGGACGAGCCGATGTCTTGTATTTGTTTAAGCGTCGCGCGGACGTTGAGCAGATGCGCAAACATACCACCACCCCCAAACAGACATGGGTCTCCAGTTCCTGTCTTATACCCCCTAATGGACATTCAGTCTCTCCCGCCGGGCTGGTTACACAGGCCAGTCTATCCTAGCTGACCTGCAATAAATATCGCGTCGTCTCTGAACAGGGGGGACTGTCTAGGGGTTGTGGTCGTTTGTTTTGGTGTTGTTTTTGACTAATTACTAACATAATTAAATATTTTTATTTGTAATTCGTCTCTGTTTTTCTCTACATTCTGACTAGAAACTCTACTGAAACTCTATAGAACTTTATAAGAGATACAGCACTTGAATCAATTATTATAAAAACTCATTCAGACTTAGTCCACTTATCACAAAATTAGTGTTATGTTTTAGTCGTTCTAAGCTAAATTTGTAAAAACACTAAAATTAGTTTTAATTTTAAAACCATGGATTTAGTAAAAATTTATAATATACCTATATAAACCTAGTAATATTTTAATTGTGATATATCGTTATAAATTTAAATTTCATGTAATTATCCCCCAATCGCAAAAACAAATCAATTCTCATAATTTCAATATACAAAGCATAGAAAATCAGAATAATATTAAAATCAGCATCAGTATTTTCGTTTATCTACGCATAATAATGTTAATACTCAATATCTTTTCCATTCAAAACCAAAACATACACACACGCATTGATTCACAAAGCACTAATTCCCTTGAACAAAGAACATATTTCCACATATCTATTCAGATTCGCTTCATTAATACCGTATTGATTAAATTGAAAACAAACAAGACGGTGGCAGGCACACTGTTATGCGAGGTACATATATATATATATATATATATATATATATATATATATATATATATATATATATATATATATATATATATCAGCTCGGCTTAAACCAAAATTCGGGCATACAAGCTGCGGTGCAAGCGCAAATTCTCCGAATTATTTAGCTTATTAAACACGGTTGGTTACTAGGCGCGATCGAAACTATAGATGACCAATCCCCCGAACTGATTGTAACCGGAATAATGACACCCTATGTGTGTGGTTGGTTATTGTTGAACCCCATCGAATTGATTAATAGAAATAAGTGAAATTGTTGCGGGTATTGTTTGCGAAATATTGGATAACAGAAAAAATATTCTTTGAGCAGTAAAATGTTAAACCAAACTCCATTTCTTCATTTCACAAAGTGTTATCTTACAAATTATGAAATTATGTTACGTGTATATGTTCATAGAAGCGAAATTTAAAAGAAATCAAATCTAAGTTAAAAAATATAATTATATTGTATTTTTTAGCCACTAGGTAGCTTTTTATTTGCATTTGTCAAACTTGTTGTGATTCAGTGTCGGTGCTAGCGGTCGAGTATGAACGCAAATTTAAAATAACGAGACGTTTAAAATTAGTAATTTTTTTAAAATTTCATCATAAATTAGTTAAATGAGAGATATTATGAATGTGGATGAAGCTAAAGTTGCTTGTTTGAATAGGGATATTAGGAGAAAACTGAATTCAGGATAATGGAAAGAGTTTGTACCACACCCTTTTAGGTACAAGGCGTGCTTGTATATGTATGTATGTAATTGGTTAAAAATACTAACAAAAAAATATTCCGCTTTGTGTCAGAAATAAAAAAATAAAATATTTTAAAATAACTCACATATGTTGTTTTCGAAAAATATGGAAACCAGTAGGTACTGTACTAACCTGTAACAAATACAAAAATTAATATGTAAAAAAAAATAATAATACACATTTATGTAATATATAAATAAATAGTGATTCTTCTATATCTCTTACTGTAATTCTAATAATGACTATTGTAAGACAAATATTAATTCTTAATAAAAATTAAAATTAAATAAAAATATTTTTTTTAGAAATTTAACATTTATGATTAACATTTTCTTAATATTATTAATATAAAGGTAAGTATTAAAATACACTAATCTAAGTGCAAAAAAATAGCTACTCGTATCACACTCACAAGATTATGACAACAACAAAAAAACCATTAACCTAGTAATTATTTTTTGCAATATCTCATTAAAACTAAGATACTCATCTCCCATATTAAAATCCATTTCGAAAATCATTAACCATCTCATACGGTTGTATGCTATCAAGTTAACACCAAAGCGTGTCTATATATCACTTTGGCGGCAAGCGATCCGTACGCTGCCCGACAAACTTTCTCCGTCGCCCGGTAAAATACCCGAGCACAATTTCGTATATTAATAGTCGACCGTGAATGCCAATTATTTGCACGTGTTAACTCAATTGAGCTGCCGGTAT
Organism: Clivina fossor; assembly: GCA_963966155.1. Classification (NCBI taxonomy): domain Eukaryota; kingdom Metazoa; phylum Arthropoda; class Insecta; order Coleoptera; family Carabidae; genus Clivina; species Clivina fossor. The sequence continues at coordinate 3,843,815 of OZ014566.1, forward strand.
TGGGGAGGTGGAGTTAACGTTACACGTGTATTTCTATACAAAATAGCCAATTTTATACCCAATTAAACCGTTGAATGAACGGGTAATGGCAAATCACCGATCCGGAGTCCCGGACTTTGGCGGTGCCAAAGGGACATACGGCGGGTAATGAGAAGTGATCAACCGTAGCGAAAGCTTGTCTGATTGTAGAGCTTTTGACAGGTTGCAAGCACGAAAAAATTATATTCGTTTGTTTTTCGGTTAAATTTAAATTTACTAAAATATATATTTTTATATAAAATTGTAAATTTTTAATAAAAAAAATTTGATTAAAAAAATTAAAATTAGTTCTGTTTAATTTAAAATTTTAATATAAAAATATTGTAAAATAAAATTGATGCAAAAAAATAAAAATAAAAAATACATTTTACAGTTTGAAATATTTCTTAGAAAATAATTTTTTTGGACTATAATTAAATAGCTTATGAAAACAATAAAAATTTAGTTCAAAACTCATTAAATTAAAATAAAAAGATTTTGAAGTTAAGTTCTGCATAAATTTCAATTAAAAAATCAACGTTTCGATATACTCTACATATATAAATCATCACCAAGAAAAATTACAATTATATTTTTTTCTGACGATTATATATTATTTATTATAAAACAGACAATTAATCTACCGCCAACTTAAATACCACCTCAAATTAAAACTATCACATCGCAATTTCATAATCAAATTTAGTGCGCGCATAACAACCGATACAAGCAGGGGTTGATACCGCTATGTTACGTAGACCACAATCCTGCTATGCCCGTGAAACACGTTTCATTAGCGCGCGCGCCGGCTGGGAGGTACGCGGCGCGCGGTAGAACGTGAGCTCAGTTAACGGGGCTAGTGTTTAGTCAAAGCCCGATTAATGCACGCCGAATTCAGCCAGACACCGTTCTCGGGCCTGGGCGTCAGACAGCAGTAATTAAAAGCATATATTCCGGGGACTTCGGGAAGGGTCAGAACGAAACATTACCGCGACGAGACGAAGCAATACCGAGACCCTCCCGACCGTTGCACCACGGACTGTGATATAGTTCGGATACGTGCACCAGATTGTTTTATTGAGTCCTAGACTAAATTATTATACGTACATAGTTGAACTTGCATTTTTTCCTAGTTACAAAAATTTAAGCTAAAGTTTTACACTTAAAGTATTGTATTTAAGTAGTGACCAGAATTGAAATTTACTGAAAGTATTTAAAATTTAAATATTTACGTTAAATCAGAATAGTGACATTATTTGGATAAAACTTTACTTTACGCTCATCAAATATATTCACTTGAAACTTCAGCATATTTCATGAATAAAAATCGCGAAATTTTAGTGCGGAAATAATATTTGCAATATTTAAACCGATTTTGAAAATTTTGACAATCTAATTGCGTAGTTAATCACTAACCCAGTTTACAAAGTTTTTTATTATTTTAAAGATAACATTGTTAATATACACTTCTAATATTGAGAAACTTGTTTATTTTTTACATTCAAAATATTTAAATCGAATATTTTAAACGGTAAAATTGAAATCCAAACCTTACGTAATAAATATAATCGAAATTATTAAACATCAATAAATGTATACACAATTGACAACGCTGCTAGATGTTGCAGTTCTGTTTCTATCTTGTTTTAATTCTACTTCAAATCACTTCACACACACACATATGCTAATAGTTCAATGTCTTTTATATACACTACACCTGCAATATTATAAAAAAAACTTTATATATTTACTGCAAAATAAATATAATATATACGAAAAGCAAGCGTACCTACACGCCACGCCAATACGCTTGCAACTGAACAAAAACTTACCAAATTTTACCTGTATTGGGTATTTCTCATTAACGAGCAAGTTCAAACAGTAAAATTTATTTTATTAGTATAGATATTTTATTTATTAAATATGTATGTGTGAATTACGAAAACAATAATATATACTGACCTTGGATTAATAATATAAATGAAAAATTCTTTCACTTTTTTTTAATTAATTTAAAATAAAAACTTTCTGTTTATTGATATTTTAATAACATTAAATAATAATAGTAAAATTTAAATAACTAATAACTTTCAAGAACTTTTAAAGAAAAAATGTAAACAAAAGAAAAACTAAATATAAAATTTCAAACTAAATACAGTTTGAACATATGTGCAAATTAAATAAAAAAAAATGTTAAAATACTAATATTAAACTTAATGCTTGAAAGTGTATCATAAAAGTTTTTTAGACCTAAGTAAATATTATATTAAAAAAAAAATTGCTAAAAACTAATGGCTTCGTTTGTATTAAAAGAAAAAAAAAAGAAAAATAACTAAAATATCAAGTTTCATCCGTCAACAACTACTGACAAACATATTTCAGAAGTATACACATAAAACTTTGCATGAATTAAGTTACTTTTGTGTTCAAAATTTTCCAGGATATTTTTATGAAAATTGTTGCAGTTAAAAAAAATAATAACACTATATTTTATAATACAAATAAAAAATACGTTTTTTTTTTAGTATTTTGACTTTTTCCTAGAGTTAAAAATTAACCTTACGGGAGTAGTGAAAAAAATGCCCCTCGAAATAAGTTTTTTTTTTTATGTTTATTTTACAACTTGCTCATAAAGGTAGATTAAAATTTCCTACCTTCATTTATAGATATGCTAACAACTTCACGGCGCTAAATTTCAATTTTACGACTGTCCAATTAAGTGAAGGGTAGAAAGGCATAAATTATTTAATTAGCGATTTTAATACATAGATTTTACTTAGTTACTTAATTAAAAATAATTATCTTTTTACAATATCATCTTGTGTAATAAATGTATCTTCTTTTCAAGTATAGCTTAAAAATAAAACATTTAAAAAAATACATAAAAATTATAAAATTTCGTAGCATCTTTCTAAAAAAACTAATTAGATTAGTATATTTAAGAAACAACATAATGCAACGTATTTTACGTAAATAAATGTTACTGAGTGTTAGAACTATATAACGTATATCATAAATATAAACAAAAACAAAGATGAACGACAGAGTTTGTAAAATGCCAAAAACTGTTTAAATACATACACAATCACGCCATGTACTCAAAAGGATGACACAAACTTTTTCCATTATCCTGAAATTAATTTTTTCCAAACATTTCTGTCCAGACAAGCAACTTTTGCTTCATCCAATTTAAAGATACCTCTCATGCATGCTCTTCTATTCCTATTACTTAGAAAATATGGAAAATACACGGTATCATGACAAGCGCGCTAACTCATTAGATAATTCAAATGCAATTTTGTAATTAATCACAAATTATTAATTGAATAAATAAATGAATTACATTAATTATTAAATCCATATACTGAATTTAATAATACACAAATCCATTTTATTCTATCATTTCAAATAACAAGTTTATTTAAATCAAACAAGCAAATTCAAACGCTCTGTAGGTAAATAAAATTATGTAAATTTAAAGCGTTCATGTCTTGGATTAGTGACATTTAATTTTTTCCGAAAAAAAAATGGAAAAAATTTATAAACCTGCTTAGTATTTACGAACTTCCGTTTGAGAATAAACAATATAAAACTCGGGGCTTGAAACATGTCCGCAGGGGCCGATGCAAAATAATGGACCCAACGTGTGCAATGCCACCCAAGGCTGGCTTTGACTTCGCCAGGTTTGGATTTGCGAAGGAAATTCTTAACGAGAATTCTCCAAAAGTAAAAAATGACGACAACACTTCAATCCGCCATTGCATTACGCGGGCGAAAGCAAGACGGAAAAATGGTGTTTTGGGAAATGTTAAGAACGGTTTGCGAGTGTATCTAATTCTTCAATGATTTAGCTCATACACTTATCATTCTTCAGTTGAAATTATAATTGCGCAAAATGAAATGAGTGATACTGAACGACAAATGTAATTGTAAAAGTCTTATTTGCTACAGAAGTTATCGGAGCTGTTTATAACGTTACGTACGTTGTAACTCTGTTCAGAAAGTAATTCTAAATTTTCAAACTACTTTGTTAACATTGATATATAATGTTTCATATCGTTGCACTCTTGATTATATTATTTGACTTAAATTGAATATAAAACGAACTAAAACTTTTCTAAACTGCATGTTAGCTAAATATTTTTGCGCAATCACAATTTTTTACTGAAGAATACTATAGATTAATTCAGAGTTGAAATATTTATAAAAATATTTTATATTTTCAAATTAAAATAAACAAAAGTCAGATGCGGGGTAGTCGTTTGGCTAATTCTGATTTTATAGCTAGAACGTTTTTCTATTATCGTTTTGTTTAATCAAGTACAAGTTTTTTTGAAATAATTTCAATTATTTATAAACAAAATAAAAAAGAAATTCACTTGTATAATTCAGTGTACAGATTAATTAAAATCTCTTAAAATTTTAGTGAAATCATGGTATAATTAGTGAAAGATTATTATTAATTATGTAAAATCTCGAATAATATCCGTAGAATATTAGAAATTTCGTATAAAATTCGTAAAATCAATGAAACAACACGACAATTTCAACAATCATACTTAAAATTTATACAATCTGGTGTAATAAATTTGAGAAAGTGATTTCCCGCCTCGATAAAACAAAAAATGTCCAATCTTAATTTTGTATTATATTTTTCATACCTGTAACATTAAAAAAAAAACATAATTTAAATGTATTTATTGATCTAATATTTTAAATTGACTATCATTGGTAAAAGCATTTTTTGAGCAAATAATGATAATTTTATTATTCATACAAATAATATTTATTTTATTCCAAAACATAAAAAATATGTTAATTAATTGTGTAATTTATAAAGTTTATTAACATGAGAACAATATTAAAACAAACCATGTTAATAAAATAATTTCTCTAATTTTTATATATATTAATTAAGTTTTGCAGTAATTTAAAATAATTATTATAAATTATAATTTCACTACTTTTAATTAACTGTAATTTACTTAATTTTTAAATATATTTTTAATATTCTTTTTCCTAGAACATTATTCTAATATTTTCCATTAAAATGTAATTATACTATAAGTATGACAGTTTTCATTATACGACATTCTTTTGTAGTACTATCTGTATTATATGTAAGTAAAATTTAATAATACTGGTAGAGACACTTTTATTAAATAAAACTATTAAATAAATGTTTATATGTATAAAGCACAAAACGTATTAGAGAATCACAGTTCTAAGTTTTTACGTGCATACTACTATGTCTGGAAACGTCATGATTCGCAATGAATAATGAATGAGCCGCCGACGTACAGCGGTAGCAGCGCCTCTGGTGGCGGTAAACAGCAACGGTTCCGGTTCCTGTACCTTCTCTCTCTCCTGCTATACTTCTGTTTTCATTCCTGCGGTACACTCACTGCACTCAACGCAACTTTACATTAGTGATAACGTCTTGTACGAAAGCTCATTTTTAAAGATTACGTGTCACGTAATTCTTCTGTTGGGTGTTGAAAAAATTAATTAATTTTTTGGAAAATTATGAATTCCTGTATAATTTTCACTAGAAGGATGAAAAAAAATCTTTGATACTATAATTTACATGATGACCACGTAAATTAACATCGTCCTTACGGGACTCATTAAGATTTTAAACGTGGCGGCCTGTAGATAAAAATCTACAAGTTATTTATGTTGAAGTAAAAAAAAGTATTTTAACCTAATATATTATGATGTCTACATTGTTGTACGTGCTTATATTTTTTCTTTCTCCGTAACTCTTGTTGAAATTTTTGTATTTATGTACACTAGTAACTTATTTCTTTATCTTTATCATATTATAACACCTAAAATGATTATATTAATTGTTATATAGAAAAATCTTTCATAATTCATTATATTAAAATAAATAAGCATTAAGTTTAAGTTATGCTTTATTTTATATTAAAATGCAACGGTTCGATATAATACACATATATCAACATTTTTTTCAGATTTTTTTCTAATAATAATATACGTATGGTATACTGAAACGTTCTAATTTAAAATAAAAAATATAAAATAAAACAGAACTTTTACCTAACGGTTTTTTATTTTAATTAATTGTTACAATAAGTAATAAATATCATTACGAATTGTTTAATAATTTTAAAATAATTATTTCTAGCATGAATAAATAAATATATTATGGTCGAATATAGAATATTTGGCGGTAGTAAGTCCTATCAATATATATATGTAAGACTATATCAATACCAAATATATAATATAAGAACGATGCTAGCTTATTTCATTGTTAGGGTGATTTTTTTTAAATTTAATCTATCTATAATCTATAAAATAGTCAAAACAATATAACTATGTTGTTTTGTATTTAATTTGTTATATTGACAGATATAGTCTAATGGAAAACCTTATAAGACGATAAATTGTTGGAAATAAATACATTTAGATCTTTGAGTTACTAAGTGACTTCAGACAAACATCCAACAACAACATACGATAAATCTTCGGTAACACAAAATATTTACTTTAACTTCGAGAGAGCAAAATGGAACCCTCCATTCAATTTGGCTGGATCCATTAAAGGCCATATCAGCAAACCCGTAAATAGTGCAACTAGACTAAAATCCTTTAAGTGGATCACAACTATTTGCAAAAGTCAGTTGCAATTGTTCAAGTTTACTCAAAACGCATACACCATCCCGAACGAGAACGATTGAAAATTCTCATTACCTGATACGTCTCTCAAGTACCTGCACCTGAAGATCCCAACACTTGATCGAAAATGTTGACTATTGACTGACGATCTAATCCTCGAATCCTTACAAATTGAATGCGTCCAAGTGTACGAGTAAATGGCTGTCGATGGATGTAGGGAGTGAAGAATTAGGTCCGAGGCGGCTGTCGACGTTAGCGTACGTGGAGATTTGGTAAATACATCGGGAGTAAGTAACTAGATTGCAATCTCCAAGATTAAATACCGTACATGTGCCGAGTGCAAACATCTTAGCGCACTTCTGGCGTTTTCGTTTGTCGCATACGATGAAGCTGGTTTTGAATTCCCCTCAGTGCAAGGAGCATGAACGTGGATATGACAAAATACGTGTATGCGAGACAAAAATAGAGGATAGTTTCTGTGACTTGCGTTTGACATTGAGACGTTCAATGATATGTTACGATAATAGTGTTTAGTACAAATGTGAAATACATAATTAAATTGCTTTTTTTTTGTAAATAGAAGAAGACGCAAAAGTAATGCATATCTGTTATTGTAATAGAAATGAAAAAGCCAGTTTAAATTTTACAAAGATTTATATACTGCAATGTAAAATAAACTAAATTCACAGAATAAGGATGTAAAAAATAATAATGCTCTCGATGTAAAGTGCTACAAATTACATATTTTGACTCAACTAGTTTCGGCTGTTTCTCAAGAGTGTGTAAACGAGTTCAAAGCAAACTAATAAAATGTTCTTATATTTACATTTTTATAATATCTAGTTTATTTGACAAAATAAATATAGTAAATTATATCCAGTACAAAACAAATAATTTTAACAGAAAAAATTGCGGATTATAGAAATTTTTTAAATAATACGTGTTGTTTGAAGGTTTAAAACTTTACTAACTTCACAGACAGTGTCACCTATCAATAGTATACGTAAAAAACTTAAGTATTTAAATTTAGATATATCTTTACTTAAGTATTATGTAAGGTTATTCAATACAATGAAAATTATTAATACTAATTAATTTTTTCTCTTCTCAATAAAGCTTTTCTTATTTCATTATATCATTATCTTGTATAAAATTTATAGAAACTGGCATTGATAACATTTAAATTCTAATGTTTATTTTTACTAAACTTTCACAAACGTTTGTTTAAAACTATATTAAAAAAAAACAATTGAATAAATTTCACTTTAATATCAATTTCAACAACGCTATGATAATAAAACAGTTGTATTTTAATTCTATAAAACTTCCAGTACAAACTGAGACAAATTCCTGGATAATAAATTACCCTGAAAAGACCATCCGACAATGTTCGTATGGTACCTTTATCCCAAATGAATATTTTCTATGACTCGTTGAACCATTTTCTGTAACCGGGTTATTCGTTGTTTGCCGTACGTGTTTCCGGCTATATGAAAAGCTTTTTCTTTGAATTTCTGGAAATCAGTTTTGATAGTTATTACCCGCGGCTCCCATCGGACACACAAGCTTATCTACTATTCCTATCAAAATTCGATGGTTATTCACTATTCTGTTGATAAGTTTTTATGTTCTCGTGTTAATTACGTTCGCTTTTATGAAGTATTATTTCTTGATTTATTGCTTTTGTAATGTGAAAAGTACATAATTTTGGAAACTCAAATTGGTTTTATGTGTTTTTTTGTCTGAAAGAATTCAGTTATTATTTTTTGATGAATGATACGATTTTATTGTTTTCTTTTCAGACAAATATTTGAAAAGTTAATTAGAAAAAATATAACTTAGATCATTAAATTAATAAACATAAATCCTCATTTATATATTTATAATATTTATTTAGAGTTATGGAACAAATAAGTTTATATGCTAGTTTACAACTTTATCAAAAATTATTCTAATACTTAGGTACATTCACAAAATAATAAATTCAATTTATTTATTTTTTTGACATATTTAAGAAAGAAAAAATTACTTTTAAATAAGTATATAACAAAATTTATTATATTATTTTCATTTTTCATTTTTATAGAAATAAAATACTATTTTTTAATTATTTCGTTGATTTTATAATAACTAAAGTAGCAGAAAAAAAGTATTGGTATCGAAAAATTCTATTTTTGGTAAAACAGATAAAAACATAAAATCAGCAAACTTTTACTAAGCATAATTAGTTAAAGCTGCAGCTATCTTTAAATTTGTAATTGCCAATAGGGGACAGCCTATTATTCAAGTTTATATAAATAATTAAAATTATTTAAAAAAATTGCTGTAAAAAAATTTATTTGACAGATCACTGAGTTATGTTTTTTTTTTAATTTCATTTTTGGGCCTTAGACTTTCGTCTATTGGTCCGGAACTATTTATTACATATTTTATAACGAGATAAACACAACACAAACATCCATGCCCCAAGCGGGATTCGAACCCGGGCCCGCACAGGTACGACTGAGTTATGTTATCACTAAACATTTTTAATTGGTTTCTTTATAACGAAATATTGATAATTTTATGTTATATACTAGTTAAATAAAAATAATCAAAACTTTTTCTTTAAGAAAATAGAACCAAATATTCATAATTACGTAGATACATACACAATCACGCTATGTACCCAAAAATTGTGACACAGACTCTTTTCACTATCACGAAATTAGTTTTTGTCAAACATTCCTATCCAGACAAGCAACTCTATTCATAATTAACTATGTAATATAAGATTATTTACACTAAAACGGCAAAATTGAGAGAATAGTTTAATTATCAAAAGAATTTATAAGACTTCGTATATTATTTGAATGTATACATGGTACACTATTGCAAACGAAACCTCAGAAATGTGTCCATAAAGATTCAATTTCATTTTGAAATGAATCCATTATTTCTCTTTTGTTTGTACTACACTAATGTTACATTAATAAATATTATTATTATAATAATAACAATAAATTTATTTAGCAAGAAATTTGCTGTACAATAAGCTACATAAAAAATATTTACATTGTACTGCTAACATATAATATTCATTAAATTCTTTTTTTTAAATGACTTGTAATATCTTTAAATTTTCTGGAAATTGATTGTATAATTACAAACCTTTTAAAAATATTGTTTTTTGTCCTTATGTAGTATTTATTTACCGTGTTAATCCTAAATTTGCTTTATGTATTAATCTAATTACTTGAAATAATTGTTCAATATCAAACCATTTTAGTCTATGTAATATATCTTGAATTGGAGAATAATTCTTTTTGCTTTATTTTGTAATTTTTGCAATTATATTTCACAAGTATACAAAAAGTTTTGTTTTAATAAGTAAGATTTTTAAAATTTAAAAAATTTATTTCATAGACTTAACTATCCCATCATCTAGATTAGATTCCTGGACGCATATCCGACATAAGTCCGGCATACGTTTATGAATCGGACGAGTGACTGTCAACATTTCCATTGCACCATCCACTGATTGCTATACAACCACGTGCCATTATGTGATTAAAGCGGACGCCAACTTCAAAGTCAAAGCAACGTCGAGGATATTGATCTCGTTCCCTGTTACCTAACGTAACACATCCATACGCACACACACACATACACAGACAGACACAAAGTTGTGATTGAACAGCAAACATCTATTGAATTTGAATCAAACTTTGACTCTTGTTTGGCCACCAAAAACGGTGTATGTATTCGATTAGTCTATGGATGTGTGAGTAAATGTATGTGTGTATGCGAACCCATTGATGTATTTTTCGCCAATACTGTATATTCTGACGGGGGTGATTCCGGGAATTTTATCTTACCACACTAACCACAATGTTACATAGGTTAGGTAAAGTAACATGAAACACAACATAACTTACACGCGCTGATGCATCAAGTTTTAGTTCAGGTTCAATGTGGATTAAACTATAGTTGTTTTAGATAGTATATTTTGATTAATTTTGATAGATAGTATACAATGTTCAATACAAGTTATCTAAATATTTTGTTATTTTAGACAAAACCTATCAGATCAAACTAATCTGATATTATTTAATTTGTGTATTATTTTTCTATTACATATTCTTGCCCTTAAATCAGATATATTTCATATCAACATTAAAAAATAGCAAATGTTTATGGTTTTGTTTTTGTTCTCTCCAAAAATGTTTTCATATTACTGTTTTTAACAAAATCGCTTTAAATCTCGCCCTGATGAAGTAGACAAAATTAATTTTGAATCTTAAATGAGATTTCTTTTTTAACACCTTTTTCAATTTTTGACTGCCATGAGCATTATCAATTTTATATATATTACAAAAAATCAAAAAATTTATATTCATTATTAGAAAAATATTTAAAGATTGTTATTAAAAACATTAATTTTTTAATATGTAAATTTTATTGTTAAAAGATGCAATTTTCGCTGAGAATTAACTAATTTTATTTATTATTTACTAAATAAAGTTGTAGACCAAATAATAACTAAAATAACTATTAAAAAATAAACCATTTTAATTTTAAATGACATTTGTCAAGCCTCATTGAGACTGCTGTTTTAATTTTACGCGGAAACACAAAAATTTAGCCAATCCAAACACTTGAGACATTGTAGTTTTAACACCAAGTGTTTGATTTGATCAAATTCTTGTGCTTGTGCATAAAACTAAAACGGCAGTCTGAATAAGGTTATACTAGAAACTATTTCAATTATTTATTTGTGTGTGTGTATCTATTTATAAAAAAAAAACAATATAAACAAATTAATAAAAATCTAAAAACATGTAAATATACCAAAACATTTCGCAACCTATAAAGTAACTATAATTATTCTATTTTTATAAAACATCTGTTCAAACATCCATTTATCTCTACTTTATCGACAGATGTCAACAATAGCCCTGCATTGTATTACAAAATCTCTACCCTATGCAAGTTTTCCGCAATTTTTTTATTGATCAAAAACTTGCAATACTCGTATTATGTTACAAAAATAAGCTCTCTATAATTTTTTTTGTATACGAAAACAATATTATTGTTTCATTTATTAAAAATACAAACAGTATTTCTATTAAATAATTGTGATGTAAAAGTTTGACGAAATAATATACGTATACCTATAATATATTTCGAAACTATTATTTTTGAAAATAGGTAGATAAATAATTAATTTTTTTCAATGTTGATTATTTATACTTTTATAGAGTTGTAAGTTGGATTGGAAAAGTGATATTATTTACTAGTATAAGAAAGAAAAATTTATTATTGCACTACATGAAGAAAATTAATTTGTCGAATTAAAATACTAGATAAATAATAGTACTTTTTTGGCTAGTATAGTAATAAAATATATTTTTACTACATGAAATTATTAAAAGCAAATGTTTCCACAATGCCCATTACATAAAAAATTTGGTGATTTACGTATATAACATTTTGATTCTCGAATTTATTGTCTGTCTATTTTGATCAATTTTGCGACTGATAACGGTCAATTTAGTTTAAGAAAAGTTTTTCTTTTTTATCATCTGAGTTGTATAGAAATGTTTCCCTGCTTCGCTTTCTATCTTCTTCTTTGAAATGCTTGTATTTGTTTTGTTGTTCACGTAGGAAAAGGTTCTCGTAATGAACTATCATTGTCTTCGGCCATAAAATTCCTTCCATTCAATTAGAGTCCAATTCAGCAAACGATCTTAAATCCGATAATTTGACGTGTTCTTTATATGTCTCTCACGAACGCAAAACTGATTGAAAATATTTTATATTTTCGAATAAAATTGTTTATCGATTTTTTTTTTGTATTTATGTAACTTTGCATTGCTTTTCTTTATTCATAAATACACATGTTATTTATTATTTAATTTTTTAGTTATTTAAATAAATACATTTTTACATACATAATCACGCCATGTACCCAAAAGGATGTGGCACAAACTCTTTCTACTATCCCGAAATCAGTCTCCTCCAAACATCCTTATCCAGACAAGTAACTTTAGCTTCATCCATAATACATTTTTCTTATATTTATTTATTGAACTAACGCTTCTCTAATGATTTATTTCTGTCATCAATTCGTAATTCGTCATCTAAACCAAATTTATACTCCATTTATAGATATTTATAACAAACTAATTCCATCTATATTTGTATTTTAATTATAATAAGACTTCTTATAAACAATTACTATACGGACATAAATCAAAACTCAATTAGCTCAATCTTAGATTACAATAAATACCCGGCCTAATTAAAATTCAATTACCCCCATAAAAGGAAAATCTTGTCTCCTGCTGACGGACAACTATCCCTGTCATATATGCATAACTAACTACCTAGAGCCAGCAGGACATCAATATTCGGCTAACATCGTCAACGATCGTGTCTCTTCGCCAGTCACGGATTTCTCTAGGTCCCTTTTCCGTTCGCCGGATATAAATACGACAAACAGTGCCACGGTATTGAATATATGTGCAGTGACGTGAACTGCAAAGACGTATATAGAAAGCAATCGCTCGCAGTATTTGGTTTTGTTAATTAAATTTATTAATGTTTGTGTCGCTTTGTTTGTTAATATAGACACGAGGATAATATGTCAAATATTAAATAGATGGGGCGAATGAGAAATGCTATGTTTAATATTGTTTGTAACTTGAATGAAGTTGAGAGAATATAGATATTAGTTTTAGTATAATGAAATTTAACACTATGTGGTAATTACTATATTATTTTGACAACAAAAAATATTAACATATAAACGTTATATTAAATACTTTCATATATAGTATACAATATATACATAATTTGATTAGTATTTATATAGTAGACTCCACCAAAATTTAGCATGACTTTCAAATCGATATGACATAATATAATAATATGATATATATATATATATATATATATATATATATATAATATAATTATAATATATATAATATGACATAATACCTGGACTAAACTGAGATATATTGTAAATTTTTAAAACTCATATTTTCAAAAAATACTTCAAAAAGTTAAAAAAAAAGTTTTTTTTAACATAGTACAAAATCTTTTAGAACTTAATATATTAAAATAAAACGGCTTTAGATAATAGTTCTGTATTCATATTTATTAATAATCGACTTTTCGACGTATTCAATGTCCATATTTATCAGAAAAATAATACAAATGACAGTATGGTCAATAAACAGAACGTAGAAACATGTTACTAGATAACAAAATAAGCAACTAGATAATTTTTAATTAAAGAAAGCCAAATTTGATTTAAATCAATGTCTTCCCAGTAGTCATAAAAATAGGACTAACGACATGAACTTAAACTTAAATAAACTTAAATAATTAACAATAATAATTCATTTACTATAAGTAATACAACAATAATTTGCTATGTCAGCTTTTCACTGTAATTAAAAATTTCATTAAAAGCTTTAAAACAAAGGATATTAAAAAAACATTTTGCAATTTTTTTACCGCGATAACAAAAACTGTAAAAAAAAATGCGTATGTCGATACAAATTTACAATTAATGGTTTTTCACAAAACATATATATCAATAAAACTCATTACCTAAAACATATTCGGTAAATTTTTTTACAAAATGAAATTCAATACTTACAAAAAAAAAACCAACAGCTATAGCTATACTGTTTCACATGTAGTAGTATGTCATACGTTATATAAATTTCAACAACGTAATCTACTTATCAAGAATATTATGCAAAATATGTAAGTTTGATTGATTTAAAATCGATGATGTTTTCATTAGTTGGTGACAGGTCATAGGTCACACAGGACGCAAGTTCATATTAACGTTATTAAGTTAATATTTTGATGTATCGGTATGTGTATGTTTGTGTGTGTGTGCATGTATATTATATTTCATGGAACTTAATATATTTAACGATAATTAGAAACTGAAAATTTAATTGGTCGGATGTTAAATATGGAAATTAACAAAATTAATTATTCATATTTATAAATTAGTGAAAACGTTGCACGGATAGAATTAGAACTATAATTAGTTTGACATTATTGAAAGATATTGTTTTGCTGCGTGACAACAAAACTAAATAATGCATTATTTTCATATTATTGGATTATTCTACTATCTGTTGAAATTAAATCTTATTATTGAATATTGCAGTTTAAATAGACTGCATATATAGTTGATTATATTCCCGGTTTTTCAAATATTTTAATAAAACATTATTCAATCCTTAAGTTTCACGCTAAAAATAACTTTTATTTAGTAAAAGTTTATTATAAGTAAGCAAGTCATAAACTTCATCATTCGTATATGCAATGTCTTCAAACTTAATTTGATTGACAGCTTTCCTTGAAAAGCTTTAAGTATAAATCCTGATTTAATCATTTGACAATATTAACTGCCATATTTTTACAACTTTTGTTTGTCTAACTTGTAATTCCATTCATTATATAATATCTTTTAGCAGTAACAGTCATTAACAATACTTAAAAAAAAAACATGCCACAGAAAAAAAAACTAATTAAAAATCATTAATCACGTTAAAACTTAAACATACGAAACGTTTAGGTGAACATAATTTGGGGTAGTTAAGATTAAAAACACTGCATGTAGAAAAAAACTTCCCCCTAATGATACTTAAAATGCATACAAACAAAAACTTACCACATAATAAATTACGATTTTAATTAATTTTATGTTAACTGTTAGAATAGAAACTATTTTTAAAACAGATTAAAAAATAAATTGTATCTTTTTTGCAAAAAGCATGTACATCAGTGGGAGATTTACAATATTAATTTTCGCACGGAGAGTTTCTGTTCGTTATATTTTCCGAGGAAAACCATTTTCATTTGTTATTTCATTTCATAATTTTCAATGGTTTACATCAGGCATCATGTACTTGTATTTTCATTACTTTAGTTTTGTATTTGCATTATAACATACGAGATATAGTACTACAACCATAATAAAAATCCTAGAGGTAAAATATATTCTGTTATTTAGATTGCCTTATTATTACATGTGTTCATTTTGTTTTTATTTATTATATAAATAAATATTTATATTGTTAATGAAATGCATATGTTATTTTCTAAAATAATTATTTTATTATAAATGTAGTATATAAAGTATTTCTTAAAAATGAAATATTCTTCAATTCTAAAATAAAAAAATGCTATAGAACTAATTTCTGTATAAGTATATTTAAAAATGGACATATATCATCATTAGAAAGAATATATAAACAAAACATAGAAACAAGTTAATTTTAAAGCTTTATTATTTTAATACATATAATGAGTTCTGAAAGATTTTTTGTTATTCTGCAATTCTATTTTATTATTAAAATTATTATTATTATTATTAAAAATTTCCAAGAGTAATTAAATAGGTTTTGCTAATTAACTTAAAGTTACACACAATACGATGTCGCATAATTCGAAAATAATTAAAAGTGCAAAGAAAAAAATTATACAATTTTTATTACAATTCTTTTCAAGGTCGACTATAATGTTTTCGTCCATTTAATGTATTTTTAAATCCCATAATATTTCTTATGCAGAGTACACTATTTGTCAAACTAAACAGATTCCCATATCTTCATAGATAAGAGCGATTTGAAAACTAGTTTAAAAATATATATGTAACGTTACATAAAAATAAAAAAATATTTATTTTAACAATAAATAAAGAGAAACTTAAACTGCATCCTGTTGTTTATCAAAAAAATTAGAAACATCAAAATATTGGCATAAATTGTATTTAATATCTACTTCAAGTTAGATGTACAACGAATAAATTAAAAAAAGTGTAACTGAACAACTAACCACCTTGTAATTGGAAGAAATAAAAAGGTTATAATATAAATATTACAATAATATTTAAAAGATTATCATTATTAATATTAACTGTATTATTTCCATGAATATTAAGTAACTGGTTGAAAAAATGATTCTACTACGATTTTATCGTTTGTTAAATCAAACAATGCTCTAAAATAATTTTAAAATGTTATCAACATCATTAAATGTAATTCAATCTAAAAACAATATATTATAGAATACCACAAACAATTTCAGTTTGTGTCATCCAACTAGCCAAGACAGCTGTCAGAGTCAGGATGTAAATCGAAAAAAAAAAAATACTAACCATACGATTACCATCAGTTAACAAGTAACAATCATCTTTGAACATGACCACAAAACTTATAGTTCCGTCACCTACACACCAAAGTCTCAACAACTGAAGTCTCGAGCGCGCGAGTAACAATAAATTGAAACAAAGATTCATTTCGTGGTGGTCCATTAAACTTAAACTGTAACCGTGTAAGTGTTCTTCTTCTTAGAAATCGTAACATAGAGAGTCATCTATCATCTATTAATAAACCTAAAAGATGGTATTTATGTTTTGTCGATTTGTTACCAAACCTATGACAGTTGAGGTATTAAATCTGATTGGAAGGTATGTAACTGTCACCATCTGTTGAGGATTTTTATTTTTATTATTATATTACTTATTTATTTTTAAGGATATGAAACTTAGTTTAACTTAAACTACAGTATCTTAATTTAGTTTCGAAGATTATACTTTAATGACAATTTGGTTAATTAGCTTGTATATAGAAACAAACGTTCACAAAAATCAACTCCAATATTAATAAAAAAATTTTTTGTAGAATATTGATAACAATCTAACAATTATAAGTGTAAATACTTTAAAACTGATTATTTCAAAATACGAACAAGAAATATAATTGAGTGTCTTCAAATTCATTTAAAAAAATAACAGAAAAAAAAAGTTTTAAAATATAAATATTTGTTTTTTGCATATCTGTAAAATGATCTCATTGTATTTAAAATTAAATAAAAAAAAAGTACAATAACACACATTTCAATTTCATTTTATAAATGTTTACGACCAGATTTCATATAACCCGCATATAAAATTTCATCCATTGTACCTACACAGTTATCATTAAAATAAAATCATAACCCTAAAGCATTGTTTTAAAATATACCGAAAAAAAATAAATTTACAAAAAGCCTTTATCATTTGACCTGTTAATCCATTTGCAACTCCCTAATCCTAATTATTCCCTTAGTTGCATTATTCCTATATAGTCCCTTTCATTTACCGTTTTCAATCTAGATAAATAGACCCCTCTTCAGCTGGAACAATTTCACTTTTGCAGCCTGAAACAGTTATCAGCGCGATGTGACATTTTGAATAAACGGAACAAATCGCACTGTGTCATGGTTTGAACTGATATCTGCCTTCAGATAACTCCAATATCTCTTCTGAACATTTACCCTGTGCACCGATATTCTATGAAGCCAGATTTGAACTACAAGAATAAAATATTTTCCACATTGATATTACCGCAATGAATACGCTCGTACAAAGTTAGTAATTAGTGTATTTGTTAATATCCCGTTTGAAATAAGAGTTAATTAATACTTTAAGAGTTAGATTAGGTTAGATTATATAGATTATCGTCCGACTAAGATTTAGTGGCGAGACTAACTTGTTACATGCTACGATACATTATTTTTAATTATGCATATGCTTTATATTAGCAAATTGTTCTTTTGTAAACATTTTTGACTTATTTTGACATTGTGAGCAAAAGCTGAATTGATATGAAATATAAAGTAATTCTGAATCTATTTTTCTAAAAAATGATTATTATAATAAAAAATAAAACTGCCTTAGATTAAAGTTCTGTGTTAATATTTATCTAATCGACGTCCGTCTTTATCACGATAAATAATTTAATTTGGTTTAATTAATAAAATTCCATGAAATCAACAAACATCGAATAAATATTTTCAAAATAAACTGTTAAATACTTATCAAATTATATATATCTCTCATTTTACAACTTCTGCTATGATATTTCGCTTTAAATTTAAAAAAATATATATAATTTTCCAAATATTGTACAGCTAGGAATTAATTTAAAATTTTACATATTTTTGCTTTTCATAAATTATTAATAAAAAACTTCATTTGTAAAATAACAATGCATTTTTTTATGTCCCAACAGATTTAATTTGGTATTTCACCTAAAAAATTAAAAAGAGAAAAAATTCTGAACAATTTTAAACGGTTAATACTTTGGTTTTAAAAAAAGTGTTTGGCTATATATGCATGTTTGAATAGCCCACAGGCAATTGATCAAATTTAATTTTTTTTTCTTTCCCTTGCGAGCAATAAAAGGTAAAATGGAATGAATGAATATGTAAAATTTGATGGGTCATATGATAGCTATCTTAAAATATATTGCTCGGTATAAAAACAATAGCAATTTTCCTTTTTCTCGTTTGCTTCCATTGAGTATACGAATTGATCACATTTTATTTAGTTATTGCTCGGTTTTAATTAAAAATAACATCCTATATTCTAGCTGATAATATTCGAATATAATCAATTATTTCAGAGAGTTCTAGTTTCAATTAAAAATTTTCATAACACAGAAGAAAATGCAGGTTTGACAAATATTGATATTTATTTAAAATGTATACTAGTCAAATATTTTATTTTATATACACAATAGTTGCATAAGAGAAACTAAAAATCGTCAGTCAAAAATGTATATAAAAATCGGAAGATTTACAGAATGTATAACAGTGTCATCATTTATGAGAACATATCACCAAAAAGCTCTTAGTCCTGAAATATTCTCGACATTATATCCTGCGCTTCGAAGGACTATTTATTACTGCATTCATACATTCATATACAAAAGAATATAACCATACTATATATATTTATAATAAATGACGTTTTAGTTGAATTTTTATGTTAAATTTTTTTTTTACTTTTAGAAAGATTTAGAATTAAATATTCAAGATTTATCAATAACTATATTTTTAAAAATATTAAAACATTACTTTTTAATCGACCGTCATATATAAAAAAAATCATTTATAGTCTTATCTTAATTTTGTGATAATTTGTTATCAATTCTGGTTTTATTTACAAAAATGTTTTATTTATAACTTTTGTAGACATAGACAATAAAATTCCAAAATTTATGGCTGTTGCCCTATTTTCTAAAATATCTTTATTACCATTTCTGTAAGAAGTATAATGGGTATAAACAGAAATTTTATGTTTCATAATGTCTTTATATTAACGACCAGTTAAATGTAAATATTTAAAGACTTATCTATTTTAATATTACTTCACTTTATGAAGCGCATTCTAGTAAAACAATAATAAAATATCTGATAAATTTAGATGAATATCTTTATTTATCCCAGCTCTTATTATAAAGACAGCCGTAGAATAGTTAAAAATTATATATTATACATTTTTATTAAGTTTTGACTTATACAATATAAAACACTCATTTAAATATTTAGAACCAGCTCTTAAAGTAACGCAAAAGTTTATTAATTTCTGAGTTATAAGCAATCTGTTAGACATATATAAAAAAAAATTGTTCTGACTGAAACAGTGTTTAGTGTTATAGAAGATAATGAAGGTACAGGTATATATACCAGATTGTAGAGCAGAAACTGTCATTCAGGCCGTAAGCCCAGCAAATTTTATAAATTCAATGAATACTGGCTGTGAAAGCCTGAAGATTACTAAGTAAGTCACTGCATAATATTTTTACTAAAATATAAACATAACATCTTAACATCCCCTATAAAAATATAAAATTTATTAAATCCTTTTTTGTTTTACTATAAAATTGTCATTTTTAATCCAATACATACAGCAAAAACAAATTATTCTTTTAAGCAAAATACATAATGAAGTTTAAAAAAGTAACTATTGAAATATTAGGTATAGTACTGTTTAGTTAATAATAAAATGAGGCGATTCCAAGACAATTGACAATCTAGTTGTCTATGCAACTCATTAATGCTTTGTGCAACCCTGAGTAAGTGATTATACTTTAGTAGTTATTTTCTGCAGCATTATCATTTTCCAATCACAAAATTTGCAATATAGATAATTAAATAATAAAGTTATAACTATAGACAAAACCACAATAAATAATTGCAATATAAAACTAAATTTATTGAAATGCCTTTTTTATTTTCAACGGTTAGTCATCAAAACCTGGTAGTACACATTTTTTGAAATGTAATGGATTTAAATGAAAAATTTCATATAATCATGGACCATTCGTCTTCCACACATTTTGTCCTCTATTTTTACTGTAAAATGCAATAAAAATGTATTTATTGACGTGTTGAAATTGTTTTTCCTCTCTATGAAATATAATACAACAAATTGCAGTATATGCGCGAGTAAAATTTTATTTATTATAAGGCTAGTTTTTTGAAATTTAATTAAATATTTTAAATTGATTTATAGGTAGAATGTCGGCTTGTTCGCAGATTTATATCTGCAGATTTTATTTTCAAACATGAAAAATTATTATCAGCTACTATTTTTCTGTTATTTTTATTTCAGTGTTTATTATTTATATAGCGTCTCTTTTAACAATTAATTTTTTTTATATTGATATAATTTTTTATACTATTATCAGTAGGGCTGAAAAAAATCATGATTTTTTTAAAAAAATCAAAAAAATCGGATTTTTTTGATTTAAATCGGATTTTTTTGATTTAAATCAGATTTTTTTGATTTTTTCAATTTTATGTGCATTAAATAATTAATCGGATTTTTTTTATTTAAATCGGATTTTTTTTATTTAAATCAGATTTTTTTGATTTTTTCAATTTTATGTGCACTGTTCATTAAATAATTAATTGATTCTTACTTGTATTACAAGTAGAACTAAAAATTCATAAAACAATCCCATCTCAATACCCTGTATCGCCGTAATTAACAGTTTTGAATTTCGCGGTGAGACGTTCGCGCTATCATCGCTACATCTGTACTGATTGTTAAATGAGAATGATATTTTATTTTGTTAGATTGCGTTATTATATTTTATCAAAATCAGATTATACTTTTTTATTTCACTGTATAAAGAATAAAATATTTGTTTCCTCACAATAACATTTACTTTATTAAAACCTTACTCCTCAGGTATTTATTTGTTTTAATACATATAAAAAATGTGTCTATTAAACCACTTGATTAAATCAGAGCGAATGATTTGCTGAAATATTTTTTTTGGTTGATTTAAATCATTGATTTTTTAAAAAAAATCATTTGATTTAAATCGCGATTTAAATCAATGATTTAAATCACTTGATTTAAATCATCGCAGCCTTAATTATCAGCAAATTTATTTGATTCTGTTAAAATTGTTGTAAATTAATATGATATTCTGAGGAAGAGAACAAACAATAAAGAACACAACAAACATTCAGTATCCGTTATATTGAAATAAATAGACTTTCAATATAATCCACTGTATCATCATCATAAGATAACATAAATAACAAACAAACAAAACGTAGGAACAAGTTACTAAGTAACAAAATACAAGTAACTAGATCATAAAATTTATAAATTATTGATTAAAGGAAGCCAAATTTTATTTAAAATTAAAATAAAAGAGCTATGTCAAAAGCAATTTTTAAAAGGAAAGTGAGTATACTAAACTTAGATTTTATTGAAATATAAAACAATTTATGAGTTCTACACAAACTATATTTTTTTTTTCTTTAAAAATAATAATAATAAAAAAAACGTAATCTAGTAGCACAATTGATCATAAACAAAACCTATTTAAATGTTCATCTCTTACGGAAAAAGTAGGACAAACCCACGAAAATTAATTATATAAACGTTTCCTCAAAATGTTTTAAATATTTGGTCAGAAAGCATTTGTCAAACTTAATGCCCTATTGTCCAAATAAAATGTTTAAACCTAAAATATATATTCTTTCTTTTTTTTTATTTAAAAAAAGTCCTGGCTTCTTTAAGTCTACCTTAATTATGTCTATTGTTACATAAGTATTTGAAATATTTTCACAGATTTTGATCTAAATATCTTTTCATGCATTTTAAAGTTATGAAAACTTTGCATTTGAATAACTTTGAAAAAAGTATTTTAGAGATTCAAGATTGTTTAAAATTGTAATTATATATTACCTTTGTAGTCAAGTACTTAAATACTTATGTTGTGTTATTTATGCACCTAAACGTTTATCTACCTAAACAAATATTATTATAAAAAAAAATGTGCTTAGTTTATCAATACGTCGAATTTTAACATAAAATTAAACAGAACTTAAACCTAAATCTCCTTTATTTTAACTATGAAATAATTTATGAGCACGAACCAGTAAAGTTTTGGAACACCATTTGAGAAACACTGTTCTAAAGGTATTTAAATTTTGCACATACCCAAAATCAGCGTATAAAATAACATCTGTTTAGTATAAAAACACAAAGCTTTCCATATAATCACACTTGAAAAATAAACAATAGCCACCAAAAATTTAAACTCGCCTTTCTTTGTCCTACAGTCTCTTATTACGCCAAACAACCCAGCAATTTATCGTCGACCTTATCCCAAAAATCAAAACCTCTTGCATTATCCATCGTGCCAGAAAAACCACCGTAACCGGATGTAGAATAAAATCCAAATCCCAATCCGAGCTGAGCTCATTTTCATTTTGCATACCCCTATATATATGTATATCCCGTTCCAAATTCAGTGGTGATGCTAATCACAGGGCGGGCCCCGAGCCATTGTCCGACTTCCGCAGGGCCCCCGGGTTGTGTTCGCGTGCCCAGGTGGCCCGGTTAAAAGCCGAGAGGCCCATTGGTCTCGTGCTGTGAGCACCTACTACTCTGCTGGTACCCGAGGTTTCAGGGTTTAAGTTTTGTTAGCGGCCCGGCCCCGGCTCGCTGTAGATTCGAATTGGGATGTGTTTGTTTATCGTATTGAATTTGGGGGTGATCAGAACCGGCTCAGCCCAAATCGATGCTTTGTTGCCATTATGATGGATTGTTAAATGGTTTGTTTAATAGTATTTAATAGATTGTGGACAATGATCGAGATTACAAATGGATTATATTTTTGCAGTATAAGTGCCACTATTGTATGGTGTGATATATATATATATATATATATATATATATATATATATATATATATATATATTACATGGCATATGTATACATTTTTTTAACACGGAAATTGGTTAAATAAACTGACAAAAAAATAATGGTCAAAAATTAACACCGATCAATATGGTGATCGCGTATAGTACCTTAATGCTGTATTTTTTTACTGTGCTGAATCAAAAAACTAAAAATAAAATTATAGCTTTTTAAAAATCACATGCACACACATATTTGTAAAATATCTATCTCGCTACAACTTTAGCCAGTAATACAGAAATCTAAGTACTATTTATCAAAATAAAAATTTACAATAACTAGAATATCATCTCTTAAATGTGGTCAGCAAAAATTACTATAATAGAACGAATTCTATTTATACAAATTTCACACAAAAACTAACCACCTAACAAAATATGTTTGGGACAATTGTCCAACAACAACAAAAAAATAAACAAAAACATTTCACGCAAAAGTACATTTTAATTATTTTTACCAACATGACATTTGCACACACACACACACCAAAATTACCATCCCACTAAATCTAACCATCCGTTAACCCGCTTATAACCTGTATGTGACATGTTTACCCGTGGAATAAAAAACAGCAGCCAGCACCCCCGAAGAATGCTTGAACGCATACCGGTTCGCTAAACACAACAAACTCGTTATACCGCACGATATCACGGCGGCTGAAACCTGCATACGGTGCGAATTTTTCGATTGATCGTTCAACGGCAAAATGCATCATCATGGCGAAATCATCAAAATAGTTGCGTCAATGCGCAACATAAGTTTACGTGTTACGGGTTCTGGCGTTTGTTTCATCGTAAATAGAACGAGAATTGTTAGGGGTATAACGACTGTTTGCTGGCGAGTTGAAGACGGACCCCAAGGGGGAAACAGAGCAATGTTTAGACTACGGCTAGGGTAATTGGGGTTATTTTTCTTCCTGATAATTACAGATAGCAGGAACTAGTTTGTTATGAAGATGTTATTCATTTAGATTTGTTGATATTAAATGAGTTATAAGCATTAATTTATTCTGTAAATAAAATATCTTTTAGAGACCAAAGTTAACACGGTAGCCGAGCGTCAGGTACTACTGAATATAATACTATGAACTTTGGTTTGAATCCATTAGCTGGCGTTAATATAAAACGATTTTAGGTTCAAGTTATGTATTAATATTTATTAATAATCGACGTTTCGACGAACTCAACGTACTTCTTCATCAGGAAAACTGACACAAAATACGGAACTTAAACCTAAAGCCATTTCATTTTATATGAATTCTGAAAGATTTTTTACTATATTAAAAGTTAAATAATTTGTTCAAAATATAAAAAAAAATAACTTATAATTTAAACATTATGTTTGGATTGTAACAACATTAAAAATCTAATAAAAATATTAAATTAAAGTATTTACGACATCAATTTATTTTTCAATAAACATTTCTGTTTATTATTTATAATTGAAAATAACAAATTTATCTGTTGTTTTATTACTGTTTGTAATAATATAAACAAAATTTTGTAACTTTATTTATAATTGGTTATAAAGCAAATATTTTTATACAAAATACATTTTTGGTAATTCTAAAAATTCAGTATATTAAAATATCAAATTTAATTCTATTTCGTAATATTTTTACTAATACTACTAATATTACTATTAACATGTTTTTTATAACTTTTTTTTAACAAATTTCTTATTTTAAGTGTTACATATGTCAAAATTTCTACAAATTACAAAAACTAGCAGGTGTGTAAAAGCACATTTAAGTCAGGATGTTAGTCCCACTTAAACTAAATACCGTCAAAAGGTACCGAAAAGCCGAAACTAAATCCAAAACCGCTCAACCATTTCATTAGCTGCATAGCATAACACAAGCGCCCGGCCGCAAAACCATTTCAGCAGCTCTCAGCTGACAAGCCTGTGCGCCAAATAAATATGACAGTTTAACGGTTGCGTCGTTGCGACGTAAATCAGAACTTTAATTCTGTTGTACGTTCAACAAACATACATTTCTGCATGTCATACCGAAAAAAAATAACTGTTTGTTGTCATCACCAACAAAATAAAAATAAATAAAATGGACGCGCCCGCCGTCCGTGTTGTTAATCCACCAAAAAGTGCAAACCCATGTATGGCTGTCATGCCACTCGAATTCCAACTAATAAAACAAATTGACGAATCTGCAAAATGGCGGCGTTGTCGAATTTTTCTCTTCTCTCGAATAACGTTATGGCGAATCGCGAGATTCGAACTGGGTAAATGTTTTTTTGTGCACGAGCGTGAGTTTGTTTTGTTTTCGATTTTTCGTTGACTGATCGTAGGAGAGAGGGTTGCTGTACGATGCAAATTTTGTTAATTGAACTGATGGAACTGCTGAAGGCGGTTTTAGATAATATTGGTAAACCAGGTCAATACGCTCTGTAATTCGGAAAATTTTCGCTGAGGTGTACGTCAAATACTCAATCCATTAGGTGTTTTGGAAATTTTATTTAATAGAAAGTTTAATTGAGTTTATGCTTGTTAATTAATAAAAAAAAACGAAATTAATATCTACATTGATTTTGTGCAACACGAAAATATTTCTAACTTTCATATATTTATGGGTCTATTCGTTTCATATTTGTAAGACCTTACGTGTTACACCGAAGAAATATAACGCAAAATTCATCTCAAAAATCTCTTAAAATTATGGTAAAATTAATTAAAGATGTTCTTTAAATCATATAAACTCTCGAGTAAAATCACTACAATCTTAGAAATTTCGTATAATCGATAAATGGTTTTTTCTCGTCAATATGCTAAAATTTAAATGAACATATTTCATAATTAATTTTACCTGCTGTATTTCTGCAATTTTAATCTTTACAGTATTACAGTTATTTATAAATATAAATAATTACTAACTTAAACATAAACAAATTTCATTGATATTTCTCCTTAAAGTCAGTTCTGTTATCGGAAAAATGCAAATGCATATAAGGAAGTATATTATAAAATATACAAACTCAATACTAAAAACCATGTTTATTTATAAATTTGAATCATAAATCTCAATCCCGGACGTTTATCGAAAAATGAAAATTTATAATCATATTTTACGCAAAGTACATAGCACACATGGTACTACAAATCAATTACAATTTTTAATAGACATTTACCTTCTTACAAGAAGTTATAAATACACCACACACATTTACAAAACAAAACTAGAAAGCATTACAAAATCAGCAAAACTTTTGCTCGAACATCAAAAACAAAATAAAAACACAAAAAATAGTCTTTAATGTAACAGAAAGAATTTTCGCTTCTTTCGAGAGTTGGCAGAATAAAACACATCACACATCCCCAGTTAATGGACCATAAGTAAGTTATTCAGACTGATTTATAAGAAAAATCTCGAGCCAAATGTGTTTACGATTTGTAAACTCAACATAAAACAATTTGACAAAACGAGAAAAATGTAAATTCTTTTCGGGTAGCCCCATTTGGACGCGCGCGTTAACCAATTGTTTTAACACTAATAATAACATCATCTGGTCCCATGTTTTATTGTTTTCAATTTGGCTTCTATTGTTTCTTCAACGTTTTGTTTCGCTTTGTAGTTGGAATATTTTACGATTCAATGGGATCGTAAAATCGCAAAATGTACACTAATAAAGTGGTCAGGTTCTATGTTAATAAAATGCCTGATTGTAATAGAGGTTATTTTCGCTTGTGTGTTCTGTGTGCAGGTGTAATTTATGCTATAAATGAACAAGGAACTTGCTGTATATATAACAGTTTATTGATGTTATGTAATGTATTAATCTTTCAATTGTTTAAGTTAAGAAATTTGTTTTACTACGTTTACAATGTTGTTTTTTTTTTAGTAACAAAAACAATTATTTCTTCAAGCGTATTATAATATTAATATTATGTTACCATATTGTTTATAGAGAAAAAGACATTATTGTTCAACAGCTAGTTACTATACACCACTAGTGGCAGCACTAAACATGATTACGACGTCAAGTGTATTTAAATTGAAATCTACGGTGGCCACATTAAAAACTATTACGTTAAATTAAGTTAATTGACAATTGCATTGTTTATTTTCGCTTGAATTTTAATTTGATTATTGGAAATGTGTGAGAAAGTGAAAGAAATGCAATGTGCATCGCAAGATTTGTCAAAAACTGCATATTCGACAAAAAAAAGGTCAAGTGTATTTAATTTATCATCTCTGACGACTATGTTAAAATTTGTTAAGTCAAGTTAAGTTAATTGACAATTGCATTATTTTTTATCAACCAATATGTTTGTGTTTTGAAATTGTGTTTATTTTTTTTAAATGTTTAAAAATAAATTTAGTATTTAATATTACAGTAAAGTAGTTTGCGAGACAGTATCATGTAAATGTACAACGTATCACTTTCAAATTTCTGGTATAAATGTACTTAATAGCAATTTACTATAAATATATCTGATTTTATCTATCATTCTATGTCCTGTATATCCAATAAAAATTGAACAAAATAGATTTTAACAAG
The DNA here is from genome assembly GCA_963966155.1 of Clivina fossor. Lineage (NCBI taxonomy): Eukaryota > Metazoa > Arthropoda > Insecta > Coleoptera > Carabidae > Clivina > Clivina fossor. Next base: position 3,872,063 of record OZ014566.1, read on the forward strand.
CATAAAAATGACAACATAACCTCCTAAAAACAAACTGAAAATCTGTTCAAAGCAGCTCGTTTTTCCAGCAAGAGGATTTATATTTAGATGTTTGTAGTATTTTATTCAGTCAATGATGATTCAAACAACGATTTTGAAAATGGAAACAATGTCTGTTGCTCGATCTCAAAATAGAAACTGAATCAAACATATATACGATAGAATAGCATAGAGGTGGTGATGCGAACCAATCCGATTTCAAGGCATTACTTGTTGTTAGTAGAGGATAGTAAAGTCTAGTAGTCCTTTCGGTCCTTAAAAAGGTATTATACTGGCCTTTGATTGGAAAAGGGATAGATGATAGTCGGGGATTATTCGGAATATTATATCAACAAGGGTCCTTAACTAATTCACTAGCCAAATTTGCATAGTACGTTTTCTGCTACTCTGCGAGCATTGGGACAAAATCAAATAAATCTTTTATGTAATGATTGTTGATTTTAACGATAATTTATCCGATTGATTAAAAGAATGATGGTATTTAATTAATGCAAGATTTATTTTTCGTTTGCATACGGTAGATAAACTAAAGATATATAAATTAAAATAGTTATTATTTTTTAGAAATCATAGATAATGTCACGTTGTTATGTTGTTCTCTAAAATAATAAAGTTAATTTTCTGATGTGATAAATAAAATCGTAAATCAAATATATGCAAATAATAATATTTGAAATAAATTCTATATGAAATATGTATCTCTAATAAGCAAAACATCATAAAAAAATTACAAAATTAACAATTCCCAAACCGTGTTGTATTAAATTTTCTTACGATTGGCAAAATTTTAACAGACAGCAAATAACTGTTAGATAACCAAACGTTTGTATAGGACATTTCCGGTTCTAAAATCCACAACCATTTACCATTGAGACAATAAAAAGCAAAGGGAATTAAAAAAAGTACCTAAAACTCGAGTTTCGTACAGTTATAAAACTTTTTCCTTGTCCAGCTTGATCCTAACCAAACATAACCACACCTCCCCGGTCCGAACTCGGACACCTTCATTTGTTTTACGGGGCGATGCTCTTCTAGCGCGGAATCTGAGCGTTTGGAAAAACAAGTGAAGAAGAACATTTTGACCGTCAAATGTTTGTTGTGCGTTTAACGATTTGTAGAAATGTGCAGATCTGTCCCGAGTAGTTTTAGTATTATGGTATCTTGATGGTTATGGTTGATGCCGTGCGTTTTAGGAAAACATATGTGCGTGTTGGATTGGATCACACACGGCGCCCGGATGCTGACTATGAAATGCTACATTTATTAAGATTCATATAGCTTCATTTGTGAAATGATTTATTACTATGAATCATCATATTTCGAGCGGAAAATTAATGTAGTTTAAAATATTAAAATACAATATTTTGTAATTAATTTAAGTTTACTAAAATCTAAAGTTAAAATACTGTATTATATAACTTTATTGACAATTTTTAGTTACAATTTAGTTAATTTTTAGTTACATGTATTTAATTAATTAAGAAATCTGAGGCCCGGTTGCATAAAGCATTATTAAATGCTTTGTAAGTTAACCAATTCGTTAATATGTCAACTAACCAATGAGGCGTTACATTTAGTGTAAAAACTAAAAATATGTCAAGCGTTTGGTTATTTCAAATTATTATGCTGTGCGTAAAACTAAAACGGCAGTATAAATAAAACTTAATAGTTAAAAAATAATAGGTTTAATAATTTATTTAATTGAAATAAAATTATACAATTCGTGTAAACATTAGAAAAATATTTACTACAAATTTAATTAAATTTGACAATTAATATAGCCTAAATTATGCAAAAAAAAAATTTTATTAAACTCGGATAAATAGTGTAGCCAAAATAAAATTTGAAAACTTACAATTTTTTTCTAAAATTGACAACACAAAAAAAAAACAAAATCACATTATAATCTTAAACACTATGAGGATTTATCTTAAAAATTTGATGTAAATCACATTACATACGACGTATACACACACACCCTCATAAACTAAATTTAAATTCGTCATCAAGACACTAATGTCTAAAGACTAGATGAGAGATATCTATATATATATATATATATATTTTTCAAAAATTTGAAATCGCATACAACTTCTTTTAGTAAAAGTGATAAAAAGTAAATAAAAAAAAATGTGCAAATTATTAATTAAATAAATTACGTACATAAAAAGACGTTAATTACGCTTGCGAGAATTACGTTAACGTTTATATCTGCTACTAAAAAATGTAATCCACTACTGATCTATAATATTATTTCTCCAAACTTAAGTAACATCTGGAAATAAGCAACCCGGGATTTGATTTAAAAGCGTTGACAGCAGGCGGTTCAACGTAGTAATCATACATATTACATGACACTTCTCTAGCGGCATTCATCCAACACATCTGGCGTACTGTACGTTGGTTACAGTCAAGCCATGGGCTCGACTGTATATTCGCACTGATCTCAAGCTGGTGTCGCCGCGACGCTTAGCGTCGGTTATAAATGCGTATGTGTATGCAGTCGATAATAGAAGTTTTATATCTGTATTATAGATATTAATTTTGTTTTGTTTAGTAAAGTTAAAAAATATAAAATATATTTAAAAATTTACAAAAACCACTCTTTTACACAGAATAATTAATGCTCGCTAAAATAATCTTATAAGTCGCGTCGTTACTTTGTTCCAATACTAAAAAGCTAAAAAAATAATCTCATTACTCGAAAAAAAAAAAGATGTTGAAATAAGTCGCCGAGAACAAAAAGCACTAAATTTTCTTATTTTTTCACAAACGGAGAAAAAGATCGTCAAAGGCTTCAAAATAATGCGGAAAAACCGTACACGTACGTCCAAGATAAATTTTCAAATTTAATTTTCGTATTTCGGAAAATTTCATTTATGTATTTTGGTTTTTCCCCATTCGTATCCTAATCCGTAAGTTGGAACATTATTCTTTTTTTTTATCAACGCATCGTTGTAATAAAACATTCTCGTTGTGTCTAACGTTATGCCACGTTAGGTTAATGGTAAAGATCGGTAGTAGGTTTCTTACATTATGTCTGACCGTAGCGTGTATGAAGGGAGCTCTCTAGGTATTGTAGCACAAATGATTTATGAATGTTGTTGAATTAGTTTTATTACTAAAGAAAAATGTTCTATGAGTTTTTATTGAAGAATTGTTGAAATAACTGATTTTGGAATTTCTGGTGTTGCATTGTTATTCAGCAATAAATTATTATTTAAAAACTTTAATATTTTAAATTAATAGTCGATTATAATTAGGAACTTGCATGAAACCTTTAAAGACAAATATAGCCATAATGATGATGGAGTTTGACACAAAAGTATAGATGTAAAATTGTAATTCTCATGGCATTACTTTTGTATGGCATTACTTTTTGTGCAAGTTCCTAATTGCGTAACGATAGAGTATCAATTAAACTGCAAAAAAAAAATTTAAATGTAATTAAATATTACTTAAATTAATTAGTGATTGTAAAAATAATACGTTTACATTTTTCTTAAAGAAAATAGCAAATAATGAATAAATAAGTAATTATGTACATTTTCTGTCTGACCAAAATTCAATTGTCCATGCAGCGATCACCGCAGAGTTAGAACGTAAATATAAATTTTGTAACAATCCATTTAAAATTATACGAACCATTACAGTGTTTAAATACGAACAATTTATTCTCTCTTAAATAAAACATTTTCGTCAGTCGTTCGCCAGGCGTTAAGTAAAAAAATCTGACAAATGTTTCGAAATAAAACTCAAATATTTTCATACGATGCCGCGTGCCGGGCGTGAAAAATTAAATTTAACATTCAATTTACCCGGAAGGCTCTTGCATAAAAAATTACAACAAAAACCGGGCCACGCGAATCTTTTACTCCCTTGATTGTTTCGTAAATAAAAATTCTACACGAAACGCAAAACGTATAATTTAACTCGATCTAATTTAAAGAGAGGTCTGACCAAGTTTTTTTCCGCTTATAAAACGTCAAATACTTTTGGCAATGCTTGTTTGGCAAATGGCGGAAGAGAACGAATGTTTATTAAGAGATTTCTCTCGAAACTCCTTCTTTTCTTTCTCAAAACGCTTTTTATGTAAATATTTAAAGGACGCTTGCTTAATTGCATTATCTCTTGTAGCAACCGGCTAATGACAATTATTTCAAATCTTTCTCAAAACGGGTCGACATCATTAGAATTTCAGTCGACTGCCGCTTGGCCTGATTTTTGAGATTCACCACTTCGCTTTTGCATCTCATTAGTGGGAAACAATCCAAAATGCTAAATTCCACTACTTCAACGGTACAATTATCGTATTTCAATTGTTTCCTTATCACTCGATTCACAATAGTTTTATTACAGAAATGAGACTAATTTCTAGTATGATTATAATTTTCAATTTCTTATCATTTATTTATTTTACTATTTTAAGCAAATTTACAAAGATTAGTCAATTATAAGAACAAATATTTATTTAAATAATATTTTCTTTAATATGAAATATTAACGTATATTTAGAAAATTTATTAAGTACACATGTTTATTAAAGTAATTTATTCTTCAAACATATTGTCAACAATATTTAATAAGACAAATTTTAATCCAACATAATTGAGTAATTAACTTAACAAAATACAGGTAAATACAGTTATTATTGTAGCATATTGTAAAATTAAAATATAATTGCAAAAAAAGTGAGCTAGATATGCAAAATATTCGAAATTTAGTTAAATCAATATCTAAAAATAAATATTAATTTTTATCGGAATATATGACACTAGTTTCTGTTTGATACTTAAGTCATATAGATTTATATTTTTTAAATGAAATTTTAGTCACATGGTTTTAGTCAATAAAAGTAAGCAGATTTTATTTTTCTTATAATTTCAATACAAAGGCATTAGTTAACTTCCTCTTCTGCTGCTACCAGCATCTAAATTTAATTCCCGTTACTTAAATCTTACTCCCGCTTTATCTACGTGAATGTATGTGCCACAAATGCGACATTTCACCCCCAATGTGAAAGCTTTAATGCCCTCAATTTATCCAAATAATTATCATACTATCCTAGATTACATCTATTATTTACACCTTTTGTGCCGGGAGCCTAGCTAGATGTTCTTGCCCACGGAAGACACATTGTCTTCGGCTAACAGTTAAGTGTATCGCCGAAACAGCATGTGTGTGTGTGATGGAACCTCCACCTTATTACATACGTAAGGGGTTGTAATGAGAGCCGTTTATCCTCCCCGTTGCTCGCGATATAGCAAAAGGGAAGTTTTGTTCAAAATTGACACGGACGTGTGGAAACAATTGAAGCACGTGCTAGCGACACCTGCTACGCTTTTAAATTTTCCTGAAATATTTTCGCTGAAAAATGATGCAGGAAATTCTGTTCGGCTGTTCTGTTGTTTTTTTTTTTTTGGAACCAAATTGCTAAATTGATACTGAATGGTACAGTCGTAGCAAAAAATATTGTTTTTGTTCATAACTTCGACAAATATTTAACTGTAAATATTTCACAAAATATGTAATAATAAAATTCATAAATTGAATTTCTTTTCAAGAATAAATTATTGTTTCTTTGACAAAATATTTTGAAATACGATTTAAATTTTTATTATTTTTCTTACACAAAAAAAAATCATTTCATGTAATCTTTTTTTTAATGTTTTAGTTGTGTTATCTAATAAAATTGATAATTTTCAAATCTCTAATCTTATTAGATAAAACACTGATTCAAGAGTAAGCGTATTCATTAAATATTGACGTTTCGACGTACTCTACGTACATCATCATCTGGAAAAAATATACAATAAATAAATAAAACATAGAAACAAATTACTAGGTAACAAAATAAGTAACCAGATTATAGAAGTAGTATCTTCTTTGTATGTTCTGTTTATTTATTGTATATGTCATTTGTATAATTTTTCCTGATGATGATGTACGAAGAGTACGTCGAACCATCGATTTTTAATTAAAATAAATACAGAACTTAATCTTAAGTTCTTTACTTTATAATTCGTCTTGTTGCCATATCTTATAACTTACAATTATATAATCGTAATTTTTGTAATATTTTATACAAGTGATGATTAATATTTTAAGCAATTTATTTTAGATTATGAATTTTTAATTAAATTAAATAAAAAGTTAATAAATAAATTTTAAACATAAAATATTGTTTTATTTCAAAACATGGTTTAAGAGACATCCTCTAGGTACCAATAAAACTTAATATTTCTGAAAAGAAGTGAAAAGTATCATTTGGTAAATATTCTGCTCAAAATTACTAGAACAATTTACCAAAACAAACGAAACGGAAAATAAGAAAAACCCGCCGTGTAATCTCAAAGCTACCGGGCTTTAAAAATCTTTAAAATAACCGCTGAATCAGCATTATCTCTCTACCTTGCCAACCTACCATCGCACACCGTGCGGTAAAAGATTTCTAACTCGAGCGCAAAGAAGCCGAAAAGTAAATATAACCGGAAAGATATAATTGATGTAAATCAGTATTTAAGAGACAGGCGAATCGATTAGTGTAATTATTACGAGCCGGAGGTTTCATCAGGGCAGGCCTTCGGGCCCGATGTGATCAATTACTCAATTCAACCGTCTTGTTAACTTACGGCATTGAATTTGTCTCCGGCACACTCGGCCACACTAATCTGTCAACGGAGAAGCTCTACCGTCATTTGTTTTCACAGCTAACTAAACTCTGTTTTCGCTAGAATGTTTCGTTTTTGTTAGAACGTAAAGGTTATAATTTTGGTAAGAAATTTTGAACCATAACAACAACAAAAAAAATGACAAAATACTTTACTGTCATATATTTGAGAACTAGATAAAATGTTTTTGCACAAAAATAAATACTATAATTCTAGATAAATAAACAAAAGATACTGTAAAATAAATGAAAATTTGTTGTTATTTCATTACAAGAACACTAAACATAAGTATAGTTTATCCTTTCTTTGTAAACTCATTGTACTATATTAATGTTTGAAGAAAATTTGTAAACATATAATATTTATAAAAAAATTACGTATAACTCTAACTTCTATTAAATGAGTTTGTCAGTTTTTGTATATTCTGTAGACACATTTTACAACGTTTATTAAAAATAACATTAAAGATTCCAACTCATATTCTTGTCAAATTTTGATAAAAATTATCATAATTTTAAACAAATATTTAAATAAAATAAAAAATACATATTTTATTGATAAAATATTAATTGACAACGGGATATTATAATTAATATATCTACTCTATATGTTTAAAAATCTGTTTCTGTATCTTTTTATGTTTAGTTTAACATTTGACAGAACTATTAAATTATTGTCTTTGAGAATTCTAGAGTCAAAGAAACAATAATAAAAATAAAAGTTTTATATAAAGAAAATGTCAAAATTCAATGAAACATTTTATGTTTTTTTAGGTGCAAAATTTTTCAAAGATTCACACAGTAAATTATGAATGACACCTACCTGCAGCTGCTCCGAGCAACAATGATGACAATAATAAGCAGAGGCCCTGAATAGTATCGATATTAAATTTGCAAGCGAGAAGGGACCACATTTTATCTTCTTGTAACAAAATTGAACCTCTTTAAAGTAGTTGCAGCATAGTTATTTTATGAAAAAATATAGAGAGCTATTCGTGTTGCACTCGATATATACATGTCATTGCAATGTCTAGTTTCTCATGCAGTTCTAATGAAAATCGCATGCGAATACCACCCCGGTGAACACATGTTAACGTGTAGAAATCCTGATTAAAATCACGCGAAACACCAAATTTGTAGAGTTCACTTTTGCACAGTTTATAATAGAACACAAACACTATAATATCGGAAGTCCAATGACGTTTTCGCTTCGCGCGCGCGCGCGCGATGTATTCCCGGGCCGGATTTAGACCGTGCGTGTGCTCTCGCAGCAGGATACCGCGACAGACTGTCACGATAGCGCTCTGTCCCAGCGCTACCGACTACCGCCACGCGCGCCTGCACCCCACTGCAACCCCTGATGCGCCCAGTTGTCCATACAAATGCGCCCTACTCGCTCTGACTCAGAACCCATCCTTGTTCGGCTGCTAAAAATGCCCGATCTATCCGTCTTGCTCGGCAAGTTTGTGTGTGCTTCAACCCCCGCTGGATGGCGGTTCGATACACAACTCTCACCCCTTGTGTGAGTATTGGACAGGTATGTGTTGTGTTGGGTGTTTTTTTTTTTGCCGGAGTTGGACTTGTGTTTGGTTGAACACCCCCTCTGCGAAAAATATTCAACGAAAGATTTTTCCTCAAGTAAGTGATTGATAGCGCGCTAAGAAGTATATAGTTTTTGGGGGGGAGGTAGATGTCCTTGGAGTACCGAGGTGTTAAATACTTGGGGTCATATAGGTAGTCGATCAATTTTCACATGATTTCATTGATTTTTCAGTCTGTTACGCTTGCGACTAAATGCTTGCAAACTTGTTCAAGTGACATTTGATTTTTAGAAATTTGTGTCATATATAGTGTATCTTAACTCATTGGCCACTGCTTCAACTTTGCTGAATTTTAGTAATACAAGAAAATATAATACGCCTGTAATTAAACCGTTATTAAAATCTGTAGTGTTAGAAAAAGATTAAAAAAATCTTGTAATCCTACAGATCTTACAGATGTAAACCGAATAGATCTATAATTTGTTAAAAATCTGTTAAACGAGTAATTTTTGTATATTTATTTATTTGTTCATTTGTTTGTCAATTTTATCTTAAATACCTACGATTTTATCAATTTTGATAAAATAGAGTGAATCTATATTGTACTGGTACGAGAAAATGATTTAACTCATTTTGAAATTTGTTTTTGACCCAATATTATTGTTACATAGTTTAATCAATAATAAATTTGCCAAATTTATCACCGTGCAACATTATAGTTTTAAATGAGCAATTTATAATTATTTAAAGATCCAGTCTAGTTTGAACAAATAAAGCTTGATCTTTATGCTAAATTTCAAAAAAATTAATAAAAATTCTTTATATAACTTTTGAATGACAAATCTGAACTTAGTTTGTTAAAAATCTAGTCTACACTAGACCATTTATACGATTTGTATCTAATTCTTACAGTAAATTTCTTTAATATTTTAAATAGTCATAAGTTTTATTTTTATATTTTGCAATGTTGTTAGCTTTTGGAAAAGACTATTAGATTTTGTGATTTCTCATACAATTTAAATAATGTTTTCAGAATTAAATTAGATAATTTTGTTTTTATATTATGTATAATTATGTATAAATTTACTTATATTATTTCCCAACTTTTTTTTTGTATAAATTTGATCTTATCATACCTATATGTAAAATGTTTAATATAATATGTTATTTAAATAACATTTAGTGGGCAAAGTGCTGTTGTAAAGTTTTTGTAGCAAAGTAGAATAATAAACAATTTATTATAATAGCAAAACGCTTAATAGCCGAAACAGATGTTGCGGCGACACTTGGAACTTTCTAAATTTATTCTATCTTCTTCTTGTTTGCCATCTACAATTTTTTTTTTTTGTTTTTCCATCTAAACTACTACTCTTTGCTTTTAGTTTTGAACGTGACTTTTCCATATATTCAACCCCTCATTATTATATCCTTTGGGACTGTCGAACATATGGATATGCTTATTTTACGTTTGTTGATATGAACTACTTTTCAAATTATTAACCTAAGTCGCTTTACAAACATTTCAACTATATTTTTTTCAGCATGTTTTAAAACGTTTATTTTCAGTAAATTTATCAGCAACTTTCAACTGCACAAATAATAATTTTTGCTAGGACAAACTAAAAGAAATATTTTTGTGTAATATTACTTCAAGTTCCAAACAACGAAAGTTTAATTCCAAACTTTAGTTTATTATGAATTCCAAAAACTATGAATAATAATAGTAATTTACTTTGTTTTCTAAGACAAATTTAATGATACAACTTTAAAATTATTTCTTTCTGTTTATATTTTGAAATTTAAATTAAGATGGTAAAACATTATGGTTGTGAAATATTGTTTTATACCAATTATTATTATATATTATAATTACGCGTTGTGAAGACAAACATACATTTTCAAATAAAACACGAGGTTTTGATTTTGATATAACAGATATAAGCAACACGGTTTGTTTTTACTGCAAGAGACGTTAAATATTTGCTGATATACTATCACCTCACGACGAGCAAATTTAAATTTGACATTCAACTTTAAAATTTATTATAAATAATTTTGCTTTGAAACATGTATTTATACTTATATTTGTGCATTTTTGTTGTAGATAGTGTACATTAAAACTTTACATAAATATCTTTTCTACCTATCATCAAATTATGTTAATAACAATTAATAAAATAAAATATATATACAATATAAATTACAGTATAGTAAGATAACACATATCTTGGTGACAACTAAAACGCATAATTCAAAATTATTAATATGTATTTAATCAATATTTTTAACATTAAAACCACTCAGTATCTACTGAACATGAAAAAATCTTTAAATTGAAACCATATTTCTTATCACACCCATAACCTTGAATCCATAAAATCAAAACGGTCGACCGAAGACTAAACTAGAAAAAAAATCCATTACGAAAAATAATTTAAAATCTCATAGCCGCCTTAGCCGCTGTGTGATAATCACACGCAACATAATAAATAATCAACGCAACCAGAAGCAGGCAATAAATAACCACAACACGGACATTTACCGAAATGAACAAATCCTTAAAAAATCTCATTCAATTGACTTCGAACAACTGAACACAAAGATTACCCAGCTAGAATCCAAGTTACATCATTAAAAAACGCATTCGTATATAGTTCGGGGGGGCACATACACAGTCACCCCTTAAAAAGATTGTCGCATAGTAGGCGTGGCAACATATTTCACGGCCAACTGTTCCAATCTGGGTGCCAGGGTGCGTTTTTTGTGTGTGTGAGTGTGTGTTAAATTCAAACTATTTGTATTGTCCGCGAGATTTTGATAAAATAGAAGCGATATTTTTAAAGCTCCGAGTATATTTTGGGTGGTCTGAGCGTTATTCTTGTTGCTAAAGGTATGTGTAAGGTTTTTGTCGAAATATTGGAAATTACATAGTGTGGTTAAATAGCGGGGTTGCGTACCAGATAATTTATGGAGGAAAATTATTATGATTAAGGCGAAGATGCGTTAGCTATTAGTTTAATGGAATTTATAATTGATGGCTGTGTTCACATATGCATTTATCTATTTTTTGCTTTTGTAGCATATGGTAGAAAAGATAAGATTATATAAAGGAGTTGATATTTTTTAAATTGTTTCATTTATTTTACAGATTTGTTTTCTTTAAACAATAAAACTGTTCAAGACAATTGTAACATAGTAAAAATTCTTTCAGAACTCATTATATTAAAATAAAACTGTAAGACATTTGTAAGCTTATACTAATAATTTCTTTTGTTTTATAAAAAATAAGAAAATATTTAAATTGGATTAAGGCCCAGTTTGATTGATGTTATCTTTTTCTTTGTAAATTTTATTTAGTTTAAAATTTATAATAATATTTTTTTGTTTATTTAAATCACATAATATCCAAAGTGACTATATTATCTATCTTTTTAAATATTTTTAAAAAATTGTTTTATAAAAAAAGTTTTATATTTTTTAATAAATACATATTTATTTTTTTACTTTATTGTATAATTTGAAGAAGTTACTATAAGTATTTTTAAGATATTTTTTTAAAATCAAAATTATATACTTTTTATTAAAGATTTTAAATTTAGCATCTAATTTTAATTAAAAATTAAACTTCTCAATATAACATCTCAAATATTTTTAAAGAATTTATTTAAAAAATTCGATAACCTGATGTAAATATATAAATTTAAATACCTAACATGAACAGTCGAATTCGTCCTTAATGTCACAGTAATATTTTTAGTTTTATATTTATAATTAAGTTTTTAGCTTTGTCTTTGAAGCCGATTTTATTAAAATAAATGCATATTAATTTATGTTTATTATAAATATATCAAATAATTTAATTAATTTAAACGCGAAAGTAATGAATAATACTGAATTATGTATTAAAAGTGCAGCTAGTATTTATATTATATTAAACTTTTGAAATACATTTTGTTAATTAAATTTATATTAAATTTTAATAAAATCTCAGTTATTGCTGAAATTTATATGAATAAACAGATAATATGCATCATTTTTTAATATGTAGTTTTTTTTATATATACTATAGTATTCATCATATATATTTTAACGTAAAATTAGACATAAAATGTTCAATAGCAATTTTATAATTTTGTGGTGAAAATTACATATTTATATAATTGAATTTTACTTTTAAACAAAACTTGATAAATCTTTGAACAAAGATCGTCTTTAATTATTGAAATTTATTTTTGTATCACATTATCAGTATTTATTTATGATTTTGTTAATAATTTTTATTTTATTTCTATAAAAAATTTAATTTGTTTGTTATTAATATAGATAAATATTATAATAGTTTCCTTAATTTTTGTAAGTGTGTAGGGCCCCTTAGAGTTAAGTCGAGCGTGGTGCATGATTTAACTTACAAATTTATAATTTAAAATTTTAAATATAAATGATATGAAATTTATATTTAGAAAACCTTTGAATGAGATTTGCAAAAATATTACTGATTATAAGAATAATACTCTAACTGAAAAATAAAATTGGTTTCATAACAATATAATATTGAGTATCAATTTCTTATTAGCAGTTTATAGAATACAATTTAATTTGTATCAAAAATCATTTCATTGCATCTTCTTTACAACGGTACAAAGTGCAATACAAATATAAATACTAGAATATCAGAAAATGGCATTTATATTTACAGTCTTTGCCAATTCAAGAAGTAAACAAATAACCAGTTTAAAGTTTTCTGTGAAGTCTCTCTTATTTATTTTGTAATATATTCGATTACCATACACACAAAACGGACCAGAGCTAGCTACGTTCTTTGAGTTCTATTTCAACATAGACAGTAATTTTAAAACGCCATTTTCTAACGCCGTTGTTTGGTTTAAACTTTACGAAGGTAACAGACAGCGGACAAGTACTACTATATTCTATATTGCAAAATACGCGATTTTCAATATACAAGTTTTTCGGTAAGATAGCATCGGCGTAATGCTCGCTTTTCAAAGAAAAATTTAGGTCCATTCACAATAAAAATGTTTTCGTTATGTCCTATCACTGCTATTGTAAATTGTATATTATTTTACGAGGAGTAGAAAGCGATAATTATTGTATTGCACCCAGATATTTATGGCTGAGGCCAAGCAATCTGGGCGAAACACAAAAGAAGCTTTCTATATATATATATATATATATATATATATATATATATATATATATATATATATATATATATATATATGTATATACAGGGTGTAACAGAATAACTATTCCTAATTTTCAGATATGATAGAGTGCACTTAGAAAAACATTTTTTATTAATAAACTAGTGTCCGGAAATTTCTCGGTGTCAAGATACACTAGATATCGTTAAAAACAATCTTAATCAAAACATCAAAAAGTAGTTAAGTTAAGGAACATTTTATTAGAAATAATAGCGCATTAAACTTTATAAAAATTGTTCGAAGTTACGACCACCATTTTCGATACACAAGTTGTAACGATGTATAATCGACTGCCGAAAAAAAAAATAAAATAAAAAAAAAACATTTCCGGACACTAGTTTATTTATAAAAAATGTTTCTTTATGTGCCCTCTAACATTTCTGAAAATTAGGAATAGTTATTCTGTTACACCCTGTATACGACTTTTTTTTAAACGTTCTAAACGAAAATAAACTAAAAATAGTATGTACATTTATATATTATTTATATTTGTTAAGTGATTTGTGAGAATTAATCTTTCTCTGGTCGAATATACAATTTCTAACACAGCTGGGCGGTATACATTGCATTTCTTGCTCATTTTCAATAATCAAATTCAAATCCAAGCTAAAATAAACAACGCAATTGTAAATTAACTTAACTTGACTTGATAATTTTTAATATAACCATCGTAAATATATGAACTCTGGTGAAATTTTGGACTCGTTTTATCAATCTGGTTGATCCAGAGCGAAATTTCATTAAGACTATAATTCCGTGCTTATCGCATGATAATTTAGTTTCCACTAGGTACTATACGTCACGCCAATCAAAGGCGTCGTTTCCGCGGCCGAGTGTTCAACCGCTTCCAACTTGGTGAGAGATGGACTTGACTCTTCAAAAAAAAAATCGTATTTATAGCTGAAAATATTTATATAATTGCGTGGAACAAACAGTGTATTTCGCCCCATAACTCTCTAATCAAAATTTTAATTATGTATGATATCGGTTTAAGAATGTTATAAGAGTGACTATATCCTGTCTCTTTATCTGAATGCTGATATAAAGTTTGGACCACGGTTTACAACGATGAGAGCTAAAGCAGAGGAAAACTTTATAGTTAAATTTTTTCACATGTTTGCTTCTTTCGTGTGTGCATAGTGGGATCAATTCGTTTTGTTTTCTTCCTTTCAGCTGCCTGCTAGTCTTCTTTTAGTTGGCGAAACACTGTTAAGGTAGTAGCTAGCGAACAGTACTATAGTCGTACCACTAACAACCACTACATACAACACGTATTCCGCTAACAGAGAAGTTTTATCCCAAGAGTAATAAAGACAATATTGACAACACTACATTACGTTTATTTCAAAGAAACTTTCTATATGTTGTTTTTTTTTCGTAGGGAAACTGTTGCTATGTTAGTTTCAGAAGATAAATTGGTGTTTGAATATAATCGTTTTGATTAAGATGTATTGCCATGTTTTTGGTTTTTAGCTTTATATATATATATATATATATATATATATATATATATATATTAAGGATTATTAATCATTATAGTTTTTTTCTGAATCAGAAATCATATTTTTAAAATTCACACCACTCCGTTAATAATCATCGAAATGGCATGAATTTTGGACTACTAAAAAGAATGTTTCATTAGCTTTTTGGTGATTATTTTGAAATATTTTTAAAGTAAATACAATAAAAGTTATATCCCAAAATGTCTAAAGAGGCGATTTCCCCATTTAAGCTAAATGCAAATTTTGAGCCTTCAACAGGCACGGGTTAATATCATCTGACAGGTCTGGAAAGTGTATGGACATTTTTGTTATTTATTTGGAATAATTTTGGCGGGTGGGAACAACAAATTTCCGACTTTGCTAAAATAAAAACCACTCTAATATATATATATATATATATATATATATATATATATATATATATATATATATATATATAGCAGTAGAGTATTAGTTCAAATCGTGTTTATACCAAAATTTAAATAACAGAATTACTATTTGTACTATTAATAAATATATATTTAGGAAAAATCCCAATATTTAGAATATTAGGAGTATTAATTTACTGTTTATACCAGTTAGTCTTTAAGACTCTTTAAAAATGTTGGTGGAGAAATTAATAGTCGATTATAATTAAATGTAAATTGTTTGTAAAATAAAAATTTTAAAAAAATTTTGAAATAAGTTTAATTAACTCATAATCGACTAAGTAAAGAGTTTCAGAGGTTAAGAAAAATCTTTTTACTAAATAATGCCTTTAATAATATTGCTGAGTTTTTGTATGATATTCACAAACTTACTGTTTAATATAGAAATTAAATTTACTATACATATTTTATTAACTTGTTTGTATACATATTGTTGTATCAAACAAAAATAAATTTATTAAAATAACATTAATTTGCTCAAGAACTTTAAAAAAAATCTACTATTTAAATAAAATGAAAAAACATTATTTGCGTTACCCTACTTTATCATTACCATCCACCAATCTCTCTCTTGTTCCCTAAATTTCACTCCATCTAAATGCAGCCATCGGCTATTTGAAACAATCCAACACTCATCTCTTTACGTATATATATATATATATATATATATATATATATATATATATATATATATATATATATATATATATATATATATATATATATATATATATATATATATATATATATATATATATATATATATATATATATATATATATATATATATATATATATATATATATATATAGTATAGTAGTATACCATCGATTTCCGATTCGATCTTGATGCACGGTGGCTGCGTTAGCATAAGTCACGTGCACCCTGTAAGTGTACGGGGTGCGTACAACCCATCTTGCCCCTTCACTGCGTCTCGTGTGACCGCCGGAGCAAAGCCACAATGCTGAAGCATTGAAGTAATACGCTGCATCTGCATTTCTCGTCGGCGACGATGCTGAATGTTGCGCCATTCGGAAGCGGGTAGAGATACATTCTGGGCTCGGCCGACGAAATCAGTGTTGTTGGCTAAGCAGAATGATGATGGAGCACGCGGTATCGAATTGGCCCCGTTTTCCATACTCGCTGATTCGCGCGAATTTTATATATGCAGTGAGAATGGAAGATCAGTTATGGTAGGTGGACGATTGTTTACTTTTTATTTTATTCACGTATACGTACAATAATTTATGAATTTTATAATCCAGTATAGTAGTATTTATTTATATCTGGTAGTAGCAGTCATTTGTATAATTATTCCTGATGATAACATCAAAATGTCGATTTTTAATTAAAATATATAGAGAACTTAATCCTAAAGCCTTTTTGTTTTAATATAAATGAGTTCTAAAAATATTTTTACTATGTTATTATTAAATGAATGAGTAATATAAATGAAATATTTGATACGTAATTAAAATATTTGCTAATATTACTATTAATTTTAAATTTTATACAAGAATAAATGTATAAATCCAATCTATTAAATAAGAATGTTTTTAAAATAAATAAGAAATT
Source organism: Clivina fossor (assembly GCA_963966155.1). Classification (NCBI taxonomy): domain Eukaryota; kingdom Metazoa; phylum Arthropoda; class Insecta; order Coleoptera; family Carabidae; genus Clivina; species Clivina fossor. The sequence goes on from OZ014566.1 coordinate 3,889,040, forward strand.
TTTTAATAAAAATTGAAGCGAAGACAAGCGTTTCAAACTATTATTCACTTAAAATCAAATAAATCATTTGCTTAATAATTATTTTAAACTAAGACAGCGAAAAATAAATCTTTTAAATTAAGATTAATGAAGCATACAAGTTAATATGAAAATTGTTACACTACTAACTCAATACAGAGTATTTTATTACCATAATTTCATAAAACAATGATGACGTTAAATAAACATTATTTCTACTGAGTTCATTAATTGACGACTGTATTTCGAATAGATAAATATTAAAATTAAAATAAAATGAATATTAAAATACAGTGTACGCTGCTTATTTAAATCAGCGATAATGTTATCACTTTTGCAATGAACTGGCCAGACGTATACAACTACTAAAAAAACATCGTTATCAATTTTTTCCTATGATTGATTTTATCCACGTGTGGACTTTAAATAAATTTATTAAGCAACGATCATTGTATTATTTTTTTTAATATACTTATTTAAAAAAAAAAGTTTTTCTAAACATTGTATAAAAGTAAAATTTATTAATGAATCAAGTTAACTAACTGATTGAATAAAAACGACAAAAATCTTTTAAGTTTTAAAAGCAAGCAAGAATTTCTATTTGTCTATAGTAAACTTTAACTATAAAAATCACTGAATGTTAGCATATCTTTTTTTGTTGTCGAACATGGCTAACTAAAAGTTTAACTAGATTAAAAGTTTTATGTTACCAATAATAAGTCAACTAATTTAAAAGCGTTCAATTCAAACAGAAGGAGTTCGTTTCTATCTTTTAGTATATTTGCATTAAAGATGCATGCATACAAGTCAAGCTCGAGAGAAAGGCAGTCGCGAGCAAAGACAAAGTTCAGTTCCGACATTTTTTTAAAAGTTTCCCGATATTAAATTTATCTCTCTGCTTCTTATTCATCAGAAGATGCGTTTGGAAAAGTTATGGAAAGCATAAAATGTCTGTCGGTCGTTACTTAATATGCAACTTTACAATGTTAGGTTAGATTTGATTGAAAATATGTATTCGGAAGAAATTGTGTAAATCTACCAAAGAATTTAAATTTGGTTTATTTTTATTTTGTCTATTAGTTTTAAACACCAGTATAAAATAATAGTTCCTTGTATTAAAATAATGGAAAGTATTTATTAATTAAACAGGTTGATCAACTGTTTGTCTTAAAAAAAAAAAATTAGTAGTTTAAATTACTGTTCAGAACTAGTCGCTGCTAAATGCGAACGCACAATCTGCAGTTTCGAAAAAGTACCTAAATAAATAATTACGAAATAAGTAATGCGATATTTGATGTCAAGACTTGCTTTAGGTTGTAGTGTCACTGGCGAGAGAGAGGTAGAGAAAAAAATTTTTTTGTAACTATAATCAACAAACATGTATTTAAAAAAATATGAAAATTAATGACATATTAAATCTAAATTCGCAGATTTTTATGAATAAGTTTGTTATATAATTATTTTGATATAGTAAATAAATTTAAAATTGATGTATTTCTGATTGATTACAGAATAAACACGTTATGAAAAACTAATCTGTCTCGTAGATATATATATATATAATCTTTATTGATTCTGTCGCCATTCATCTTATTAAAAAAAACTAACCTCAAAACCAAATCAGCAACCTTCTTAATTTTTGCTGAATTAGTCCGATCCAAATCTTAATTGCATTCAAAATCAAATCACCGGGAATCACCAAGTGAAAAACAAACAACGCAAAAAAGAAAATTTTTATCTCTCCAAAAAAATGACGACACAGCTCTTTGCAAAATTAATCTCCTCTCTCTCTACCTCCGAAGTAAAAAGAGTAGGTTTTTCCTCCAAAGCAAACAAAATTCGTTCGTGGCTCTTAAGCGCAGACATTCTCCGAACGCATACGAAAACAAAAGACGGGCAGTCATTAGCAATCAAAGCCCACCTCATTGACAATACGCGGTCGCGACCGGGAAGGGGTTAAATCTGCAGTAATTAGTGAAATACGATGGATGATTGTGCTTAAAGAGTTAGAAGAGTAGAAGGGGGTGGGGGTGGGAGAGAGTGTGGTGGGGGAGGGGTGAAAAGAGGGTTAGCTAAACAGAAAACCGCGCCGACAGTTTCCGCGAAGTTTCTGTGGGACGAAATTTTAGTTACATAAGTTTTGTGTTCGAGAATGAAATGAATGTATCTCGCAATTAGTAAGTTTGTGTTAGATATATATTTTGGTAGGAAACAACTAACAAGTAAGAAAATACCGGCTTGTATTTAATGTTCAACACATTTCAAGCGTTTGTTATATATTATAAACATTAAGTTGTTAATATAATTAATGAATACATATTTTGAATAAAATACCCAATAATTTAAAAGTCAATTATTATATTTTTAATTCTAGTATATGTTTTATAGAACTGTAGAATCTTTCTTATTTTTTGTTTTATTTTTGATTTCATAATTACAACAAGAATAACAACTTCCAAATTTATTTAAAAAAAGAATAAAAAATTCTATTATACTATGGCGATTATAAAATAAAACAAAGCTGTTGAAGGACAACTTTAAAAACCTATTTTTTTTGGCAAAGCGTTAGATATTAACGGAGTGTTAAATTGTTTATTTTATTTAATTTATTCTTTAAAGATATTTTATGTTTATAAAGCTGATTTGTGTTAATGTAAGTTTTTGTATTTGTCTGTATTTTAATAAATTATTAGTATTATATATCAAAATTTTCAATAAAAAGTATTATTAATTAAGTGTCTATACATCAAAATTAACAAAACAGAAAAATGGTCTGTCATATTTATAATAATATTACATTATATAATCCTATATTTTGATTGTACATGCTCAAGATTGAATGTTTACAAACCGAATCTATTAATCCTTCAAAATTTCCTACCTGACTTACATTTAACAAGAATGAATATAATAAAATTATTGTCATAACCTCAATAAAAAGTGGGATCACTTTTCGTTTCACAATTTTTTATACGTATTTATGACAGTACCATAAAAAAAATAGACACATTTTACAATATCCATCACTATTACCCGAACAAAATCCCAGCGGGGACTTCAAAACATGCATCACCGAAAACTATTGCCGATGTTTACAATTCGAAATGGTCGTTTCTAAAAAGCACCCTGTATAATATACCATATTGACAATACCTTTGCTTTTACACACCCAGTACGAATTCTAATGAGCTGTAGCGTATACCGAGTCCCCATTCCGGAGTTTATAATGTTTAGGTATAAAAACGTACACCTTAGCACAATACGGACAAACGCTGGCTTTGAAAAACATCTGCTCGGCAAAAATTTTTAGTATTTCACCGAAAATAAGCAGTGTTGCGAAGATGAAAGTCAATGACCATTAATAATTTGATTTTCGGCATAAAAGATTATTGCGTCGCTGGATTTCAAAATACTATTCTAAGATTTTTGATGCTACCGACTGAATGTGAAAGATTGGTTTTAGAAATATTTGACGAAGTGTATTTTTTTTCTTGATAATTTCTGGTTGACAAAGTTTAAGTATAAAATTTACTTAATGTTTTAAAATAAAACGGTTCTGTATTAATATTTATTGATAATCGACGTTTCGACGTACTTAACGTACATCTTTATCAGGAAAAATGATACAAATGACATTTACGCAAGATTAGAAAGCAAGATCATCAATATTAACAATAAATTGATTAGAAAAGCAATAGAATAGAAGAAAAAAGGTAACATCAATCAGTGTGAACGTATATTATTTAAATAAAATTTGGCTTCCTTTAATTTATAATTTATAATTTTTTATATCCTAGTTACATATTTTGTTACTTAGTAACTTGTTCTTATGTTCTGTTTATTTATTGTATATGTCATTTGTATCAATTTTCCTGATGATGATGTACATAAAGTATGTCGAAACATCGAATTTTAATTAAAATTAATACACAACTACAACCTAAAGCCCTTTTATTTTAATATAATAAGTTCTGAAAGATTTTTTACTATGTTAAAACTCTTTCTTTTTTGTATCGCCATATTTATAAGTATAATTTTTTAACTAACACTGCGAAATCAATATAATATGGACATATTTCCGTCACATAAATGTATTTTACTATTTATAAAATATAAATCCAGAAAATTTTATATGTTTTGGCTTTTCTAAAAATATAACAAAAATAAGTATTATTTATTGATTTTATTGTCACGTATGAAATTTTATTTTTTAATATTGTAAATATCATATTGTTATATGCTTATGTTAGTATATATTAATATATTAGGTTTATGATGTATATAAAAATAATATAATAAAAATAAAGTGACATTTAGTATCAGCGATATGAAACACATAGGTTCGAATATGAAAACTAAAGCAGTGTTTACACAAAATGTTTGTGGTGCGTGTTATATGAACGTGTTTACCATTAGCTTAAATGCAGCCACCCCGTGTTTGATGTGAACGTTTAAAATAATATTTTACAATGTTAATCATACAAATTGACGTTCGCGTAACGTAATTAAAACATAAATGCTAAAATCTCTTGTTCTAGTACGATTGTGGTTATGTGTTTTTTCACGCTTAAATGGGGAAATTTACCATATGTTTTCCATTACTCTAAAACAGTGTTGCTCAACTTTTTTTTCTTTATTTTTTTTTTTAAGTTATCATATATAGAATTTGTATTTTGAAAACTGCTGGTAAAAATAACATAATTTCTAATTAATAAAAGAGTTATATAAAATATATTACTAAACTTTCAAAACTAATTATTTATTTTTTGCTTTAAAGTAAATTTATACTTCTACCTGTTATCAAATATGAATAGTATTTCTATTTTTGATATATTTTTTATATCTAATATTATAAAATTCAAATAAGCTAATTAAAATTGCTTAATAAGTAATTTTATGTAAACGTTAAAAGTAATTTTGACAAAAATCACTTTTAAGTGTGAGGTGAAAAATAAGTTTAAAAATCTAATTTCAATATTTTATAATTTTACCTGTTGAAAATATTTATGAAAAATCAAAATACCACATTTTAAAATCACAACCCCTACGGAAAATATCCAGCCGTTATTAAATATTTAATTAACTCATATCCCTAAAATAGGGGATTAAAATCGAAATAATTAATCTCCCATAATATGACTCGTTGTAATTCTTCTCAATACAAAACCTAATTATTTATCGATAAAATCCCTTCTATACTCATCACCTGAAAAACATAATACCAATTTCAAAAAATAAACTTTCACAAATAATCTCATTTAATAATTTAATAATTTTTACATTTTTTTTCAAAATGGCAGCCATCTTAAAACAAGTGCCTAAAATTAAGCCTTTTTTTAGTTTAGAGGTAAAAATTATACATTTCGTAGGTTCCAACGAAATTTACATGTGTTACATGTAGCAAATTTAAAAAATATCTTTGATATCTTTAAAAATTTTAAAACTCGCATCTACTTAATTGAAAATGAAAATAAAATCACTAATTTTAGAGGCGTGAATGGGAGCGGTCTTTTATATCGTTGAAAATCAGCGCTGAATTAAACAGACTTAAGATCTGTTTCAACTGACCGCTTCGTAATTTATTTGCACGGAGATAATGCGTTGGAGCTATATCCGGGCTATATAGTGCGGACTAGTGTCGGTGTAAAACGGCACACACTGTTATTGGAATGAGGGTGGAAAGAGTCATTGAGACAGACATATATGGCGCGTGGACAATCGCGATAACGTGTGGTTATTTCGTCACATTCTATTATCAGTTCACAAACGGTTAATGGTGGCTTGGTTTTCGGATTTGTATTTTGGAACGATGGAAGTAGATTTTTTTTTGTTAATTTAATTAAAATAGTTACGCGTTATGTAAAAAGAATGACAGAACTACCTTACATAACACAATATTTAATAAGTTTACAAATACTTTTTTCTGCAAGCGTATCATAATATTAATATTACATTACCATATTGCCTATGTAGAAAGAGGTCATTATGTTATTAGTATAATAATGTCATTATTATACAACAGTTAGTTATTGGTGGCAATACCAAGCAACTACAATGTCAAGTGTAATTAAATCTGACATCTTCGCCAGTCATATTGAAAACAATTATGTCAAGTTAAGTTAATTGACAATTTCAGTGTTTATTTTTACTTAAATTTGAATTTAATTATTGAAAATGTGTGAAGAAGTGCAAGGAATGCAATGTGCACCGTCAAATTTGTCAGAAATTGTGTATTTGATCAATGAAAGATTAATTCTTACAAATCAAGTAACAAATATAAATAATAACATACAACTGTTAGTAAGGTTAAAGTTAAATGGTATGTATTTTTATTTATTTTTAGTATAGTTTCGATTAGTACGCTTGAAGAAAAAAAAATCGTGCTATTTCAAACTAATATTTCATTTTTCTTCAGCAACAACAGCGAAAAACAACAAAAGTAATTTTAGAACAACTGACAAATACACTTTAAACAAAACTATGTTTCTGTCTCAATCAAAAACTGCACAAAAAACCTAACAAATCCGTTGATATAGTGTGACAGTAGAGTGCAACGTTTAAAAGCACATACGAGTGCATGCCAACCATCAGATCAATAATAGTATAGATGGAGAACACAAAACAATGTTTTATTATAGTAACAAGAGAGAGAAGTTTTGCTTATATACACGTTTATAGTAATCTTCTGGCTTTCACTGCCAGTATCCACTGAATTTGTAGAATTTTCTAGGCTGGACGTTTCGTCATACATTGTAGATGGCATCCTCAATGTTTGATAACACGTTTGTGTTTATATTCATATTGATAGCTGGCATACAAAATATAAACAAACACTATATTAAAATAAAAAATAAAACTGCTTCAACAAAATAAAAAATCTGTGAAAGCATTGAGATAAACAAAATTTAGCTTCTACTAATTAAAAATCTATAAAATTTTATGATTTGTTACATAATAGCTTGTTTCTATTTACTGTTATTTACTATAATGTAATTTGTATCAGTTTTCCTGATGAAAACGAGCGTTGAGTTTCGTCGAAACGTTGATTATAAATAAATTTTAATACAGAACTTGAATCTGAAACAGTTTTATTTTAAAACTGCTTTAGGTTTAAGTTTTGTATTAAAATTTATTTATAATTGACATTTCGACAACAAACTCAACGTCCGTCTTCATCAGTAATACTAATTTGTAAGAGTTTTCCATCAAAACGTCGATTATAAATAAATTTTAATACAGAACTTGAACCTACAGCAGTTTTATTTTATATAATGAGTTCTGAAAGATTTTTTTACTATGTTAAAACACTTATTCATTTTTTTTTTTAATGTATATAACAAAACTTGAGGCTAAAGCAGTTTTATTTTAAAACTGATAAAATAATTTTTTCTGATGAAGACGTTGAATTTCGTTGAAACGTCGACTAAAATAAATTTAAATAACAGAACTTGAACTTAAAGCAGTTATATTTTATATAATGAGTTCTGAAAGATTGTTAAAACACTATATTCATATATACCAAAAAAATCCATGTATTAGGTATAAAAGGTCACTAGATTCAGTACTACCATCTTTGCAAAAAAATCACTAAATCTATCGTCTAGCCTACTCATTACATATCTATATTTATGGTTGATCTGATGTGCCACCGTTTGACGATATATCAAAAATCGGACAATGATATACTACAAAACTGCCCGTTGCTTCTGTTGTTGGTGATGTTGCACACATCGCTGTAGCGAAATAAATGTTTACCTTCGACTTGTCACTGGACTGGGAAAAATCTCGCAACGGTTGACCACACTACCACAAAGCACCAACCAACTCAAGTTATCAGAATGAATCAATATTTCAGACACCACAAACATCGGAGACGAAACTTTACGATTTTTCTGTTCCGTTGTGTAAAATTTAAGATTTTTCTGATGCGTTCGTTATGTCTCTATCGATTAACTTGGGAAACTTTTCTTTTTTTAGTTCGTAATAGTGGTTATAGATTATTTACGGAATTTGACGCTATATCTGTTCGAAAAGTGTATTATACGAGATAAATAATAAATAATATTTTCAATTGTATTTTCTTAACATTGTCATGAAATATCAAATGTTACTGTTATAAATAATATTTATCAATTAAAAATAATATATTATTTAATGATCATGTAATGCTAAAGTTTAAGCGACTGTTGTAATTTTATAAACTACTATTTTGTTAGGATTATAAATTACTGAGATATTTGAGTATAACATTAAATATAAATTTACAATAATTATATAATTTTCATTTCAAAATATAACATTGAATTAGTTTCAAATGTATGGAAATGATTTGCCAAAATTAATTTAAAATGAAATGAAAAATTTTTAACGTAGACATAAAAATAATTTAAATTTAACATTCAAAATTTAATATTTTAAATATTTATTTATTGACATAAAATAAATATTTACAATTGTTACAAACATATGTCAATAACATATTTTCAAATATATTGATTTTAATTATCTAATGTACATATATTAATTTATATTTTAAATATTACATATTTGTTTAATATTTGGTTAATTTGTATTAATATCTAAAAATTTCATATTTACTTTAAACATTCGAAAAAAAAAACAATGTTAAACATACATATATACATACGTTCTAATATATCTGCATATCTAATTTCCAGAAGGTTTTTGTAAATTTCAATAATTTTTCCTAAAATTTTAATAAGGCTAAGAAATATTAAAAAGAATAAAATAGTTTTTATCGTACGTACCGTTCTTATTAAATAGCGTTAGGGACTATCTGACCGCACTAAATATAAACGAAATCGTTGTTGCAAGAACTATAAGAAGAACGCTCGTATGGTAATGTACTAACAATGTGTAATGAACACGCTACGTGATTTACATTAGACAGTGTTCTAAATAAGCAGACAGATTTTTTTCTAAACATTTTTCTTTTTTTTTCTCATTACACTACTGCATTAGTCTTCAAAGCATTCTGCCACTTATGCAGATGGTTGGAGTATGCAGAACTATTTTCTTACAGTGTAAATAAACAACTTACGTTTTTTGCTGAATGCTTAAGATGTCATTAAAGGGATGATGGTATTTAAGGGGGTATGTCTGTAAGGTAATAGTTAAATGAATGATATATTTAGACATAAAAGAATTAGTTATTTATCATTACTGGTACGACAGCCCTAAGCGAGCCTTGACCTTAGTAACTTTTTCAAAAGCAAAATTTATTTGTCTCGATAGGAAAGTTTGAAAGAAACTAATTTCGGGATAGTGTTCATTGTTTTGGGTACATGGTGTGATTGTGTATGTATGTATATTAATTATAATATTATAAACTTTTTTCAGTGCATATATCCAATTGATAACTTAACAAAAAAAAATTATAATAAAATAGTTGCTACAGTCTAATTTATTTTAAAAGTGCAACATATAATATCTTTTTCTTCAAAAAAATCCTGTAAAAATAACCGAATAGAGCAGAACCAATTACCGGCTTAATTTTCGTTCAACTATAACTACATTCTCAAGGATTCTTTAATCCTGTAAACCCACCAAAAACACACATATAGTACCATGATGGTACCATAGCGTCAAGAAGTAACCGAAACCGCAGAATACCCCCGAAACAAAGCCAGCTATATGCAACCGCTCGTATGTTGAACAAAGATAGAGAAGCGAGTCGCAGTAAAGAGCTCTCCGTTCGTTCCTAGATTTATGAAGCTATTTCCTGATCTAATGAAACACGCTGTCTTTTCATTTAGTGAGGGTGTTCCCCCTGTGGTGGCGGGGGGAGGATAAAGATGAAAAGGGTGGGGATGATTATAACCGGTAATGAGAATGCACTTCGATTTTTGATACTGGTCCAGAGCAAACTTTGATAACGTGTAAAGTTTGGTTATCTCTCTTTCTCGCTTGGTTGCCATGGTGACTCGATACCTCGGCAACTTGGTTGTCAAGTCCGAAAAATAAAGTTGTAATTAGTTACACTTGATCAGTAGGGAAATTTCGCTAGCTAGGGAATAACTTACTTAAGCAACATGGTTTACGTGTATATCCGTGTATTCAGAGAGAGAGGTTATGTCTGTTAAGTATATCGAAATATCTCTAGAGATAACGAAATATGTATGCAGAAGATGGAACTCGAAATTTGATATTCAATTTTATAAAGCTGTGATTGAAGAGACGTATAGTTTTTACATTTATGGTGTAGTATGTTTTGCGTTCTATATTATATTTCTATGGCTCTTAATTGTATGTATTTAATAAGATATTGTACCAATATATATTTTATTTGTTTTTTTTTTTTTAATTTATCTCGTAATGTGTTGAAACCTATAAAATATGTACTCATAATTCATTTTCAATCATCAGGAATTTATAAGATTCCCTGTGTTTGTGTTATATTAGACTAAATCAGTAGCACAACATGCACTGAAAGATTTTCATAAAATCGTGTTCACAGATACTAAAATTATTTTTATATTTTTTACTATTCATGATATAGAAAACTTAAAGTAATAATATTATTGATAATGAAGGTTATATTGCATAATTTATAATTATTTTGTATTATTTTGTAGTTACTTTATAGTTACTTGAATTTTTGTTCATTTTTTTTTTGTTTATTATATGTCAGTTTTCCGTCTGAAGGAAACACTGGTGTATAGTGTAGAAATATTAGTCAAATGTTATATAATACGGACAGAATATTAAACGAAAAATTGTTTTCATTGTTCCGAGATCTTCACTTTTATATAACTTGAGATTTATATAAATAAAAATTGTAATAATACCGACACAATATCACCACTTACATATCTCCAATTTCTAATACTTCTATTTACTCTGAACTTTAAAAAGTGTAACCGTATATATTTTTGTTAAATAATCTCCGAAGGAAATCATCATTACACAAATAATACCAAATAATTCCGATAGATTATTCTCCGCGCTTTCATCAGCTCATCGGGGAAGATTAAAGAACCGTAAGTCTACGAATTCGTTCATTCATTTGAAATAAACTATTCTTACATTTTCCCTGCTCTTGGTCTGTTGCACTATTATTCTTTTCTTCCAAAACTTCAGCTGCACCCGAAAACGTGTTTCTCGTCTCAATTGCATTTCCCTTCTGCATTCCTGCAAACGGCGGGCTACGCTTTTTCCGGTTTTCCCCTTATTCCTGCTGGAAAACTTTCCGGCAAGCAAGTCGTTGTTCACTTATCCAGGAGGTGGTCACCCTATTTCGGGAATGATGTAGCGATGTCGACTGCTTCAATACAATAATGAAAATGTAAAATTTTGCTGTGTGTTTGTACGTATCCTATGTGCAAAGCTGGTGTTAAAATATTAAAGTACTTTCACGAAGGCATTAGATGAGAGAAGTTGATAAGATCTTTTGACAGCAATATTTTGTTTGATTTAAAAGATCCTTTTACTTTCGTCATTTATCTGATTGGTTTTTAAAATAAAGGTGACAGAATTTTATTTTTCTTTATCTGTTCCAATCAGATATTTCTTTGAAAGCTATCAGTTAGATTACCATATTATATTGAGCGGAAAATTATTTTCAAGAAATTAAAAAATGATACTAATTTCAAAAATTTACTTCTCATATAATTTTTATATTCATTCATTAGTTTTTCATCATTTAGAAATATTATTACAAAATTTTGGCTTTTTGATGAATTTGTTATTATTTTGTTTTAGAATATGTGGATTTTTTAAAAACCAGGTTTTAGTTCTGTATAATTTTTAATTAAATTTTGACGTTTCGATATACTAAATGTATATTATCATCAGGGAAAAATATTCAAATGACATATATAATAAACAAACAAAACATAAAAACAAGTTACTAGGTGAAACAAAATACAAGTAACTAGATTACAATATTTTATATTATTAATTAAAAGATGTCAGATATTATTTAAATCATTGCCTTTACACTGATTAATATTATTTTTTTGTTCGTAAATTTCTATTATTTTTCTTATTAATCTACTGTTAATATAAATAAAAATATTAATTACAGATTTAAATAGAATTTGGCTTCCTTTCATTAATAATTTATAAATTTTATAATTTAATTATTTGTATTTTGTCACTTGATAACTTGTTTCTATGTTTTGTTTGTTTATTATTTGTCTCTATCAAATAAATTATTAAAAAATAATCGACGGATGTTTCCGTATTACAATAAATATATTTTAATCCTACTATATTTTAGTATGTTGAAATAAAAACTTGAATTTAGTTATACTTTATTTTAATATACAGATTTTTTTAGTATTTTAAAAAAATTCGACGTATAAATTAGTTTATTAAAACAATAACATGTATACTCGTTAAAAATATCTCGTCTTTAAATAATAAAAAAAAAACACACACACAAAAGAATAAAACGTAAAAAAAAAACATAAAATGAGTTTTGCGTTAACCAATTTAACTGATCATCCGGTTTATTTCAGTTCACATGCTTCTCTAACAAACTCCGTCCACTCAAAATAATAACCAAAAATTCCTTTTTATTTTTAATTATCTCTATCACACCCAGACACACTGAATACACACAAAATACGCTCATGAATTTAAAGGGAGTAGGTATAGTAGGCAAAAGCGACAACAACACACATACACACACTGCTTCATTTCCAGTATTGTATCCGAAAGTAGAAGGGCTTAACCCGCAAATGAGATAGATAGATTGGCTGAAACTGGGAGGTGATAGAGACAGCTAGATGCTCGTTGTAGTAATAGTTGGGTGCGTAGGCTTAAACGGTCTTGTCCGAGGTTCGTGACCCGACTGCTGAACTGTCTTTGGGGGTGCGCGCGTGTTAAAAAATGTCCCTGAAACTGCCGCCGCTACCAGCACGGTTGGGGGTATTGTGGTTTTGAATGGGGGGTAGGATCGAACCGAAATTAACATGACAATCGTTAAGACAATACGTGACTGTTGTCAGGTTGGGATTGATTTGACTTTGCCAAGATATTGTGTTGCGGTTTCTCTGATTTTGGTTATGCATTTAATGAACGCTTTGCTATTGTTTTTAAGCTGAGTAGTTTTTTGTTTTTTTGACGTTTTTTTGTGGGCATTGTAATAAAACTGCATTGTGTGAAAATAAGCTGTTAAAATAGTTTCTAATCACGATTTTTACTTGTTTTGTTGGGAGATATATTAATAATGTATTTTCTTTTATTTTAGTTTCATACATAAAATTATAGATTAAAAAATATTGATTGTTGTATTATTTTCTTTGTAAATTTCTATTGCTTTTCTTATCAATCTACTGTTAATATTCTTGAGTCTTGTAATTATTTTAGCATCCTTAAATTTTACGTCATAAAATTTTTCTTACAAAAAGCAGTAATTTAAATAAAATATAAAAACGAATGTTGCGTTTCGTCGAAACGTCGATTATAAATTAATTTTAATACAAAACTTGAACCTAAAGTAATTTTATTTTATTATTATGTCATATTTTTGTATAATATATGTGATAAGTTGTAAAAACAGGTTAAATAAATATTTTACATCACAAAACAAAAACATTGATTAAATATATCACATAACTAAAATAAAATTTCAATATCTGCATGTATCAAATATTTTCAATTCCCCAATAAATCCAAAAAATGCATTCTGACATATGAAACTATGTATTTGAAATCAATATACTAAAAATTCCACATGCAATAATGCTGCATTCCACACGTGGAACTAGCAAGATATAGCACGTGTATATACTCATCCCAGTGTCACAGTTACCCCTCAAAATATATCATTTCAATTACGTTGGGCGCAGCGCCCCTAAATTAAACCAAACTTCGGTTGTGAAATATATACGTAGTACACAATATAACTTACCTATACGGCATACTGAATGTATGGGGCTGTTAGTGAAATTGGTACAGTATTGTATTACTTTAGTGTTGAAATTATGAAATGGTTTGTTTTACATATTATTATTTAAAAGCTCTATAAATGTATGTGGAAAATAACTGCTGTGGAAATGCTAGAAGAAATCGAGTACGAAATAGATTAGTGTATGATGAGTGTGAAATGGAAAAAAAATATTGTTGCAAGAGTAATTTCAAAAATTTACATCACATATAATATCTATATGTCATTCATACATTCTATTTAGTTTTTCATCATTTAGATAAATTTAATCTGAAATCCACAACACAAACATAGCGTAATTACAAACTGGATCCTTTCCATTCAACCCTGTTGTTATTCCTTCCCTAACTTAGCGCAAAACGCCAAGTTGTTGTGGGAGAACTGTGCGAACTCTCATCTCACAAAACTATCAAACAAGAAGCTGCTGCTGCTGCACAACTAACCTTCATAACGTAACTACGCAATAAACGTCTTGTACACGTTTCTAACACCGGTTAGTTTGGCGCTGCGAGCGCGCACGCGGTGGCCGGCAGCGTCTGCCCCCCTGCAAACGGTTAGAGTCCGGTAAAAGGATTATCCTCGTTCGGTATTCTCGCGGCACGCGCGCCCAAACTTTCCAACTGATCAGAGTTCGGTCGGGCGTCGGGTTTGGAAAGGAGAAGTGCACCCCGATTGCTGGCGGCCGGGATGCGCGTTTACGAATATTACTTTCATAGATTTATATAGAAAATTTGTTGGAGCACTGTACGACATTTAAGGGAGTGATAATGAAGGATATTTGGAATATTTTCAACCACACGAAGAAAAATTATTCTTTGATATTAACCCTAGAATGGTAACGCTAAATATTAGTACATGACTGGTAACGTGGCGTCATATATGACGCCATCCAAAATAATATAATTAGACACATATAAATTACTTTCTGAAGCAATAAAATGTATTTAAACAAATTATAACACACATTTTTACATTATCATTAACACATTGTGTACAGATAGGTTGTCTATGTTCTGTAAATCACATCTTTTTCAGCAGAGAACCCGTCATCACTCGCAGTTATAAGGTAGTGGCGTCGTATATGACGCCACGTTACCATTCTAGGGTTAATAAAAAAAAAAATTAATAACAAATATTTCTTTATTTTAAAAAAATATTTGTTCACAATAAATAATTATTTTATTATTAAATAGATATTTATTTGCCACTATTTAAAAAATATTATATATTTACTATATATTTATTTAGATAAAATTTTTTGCTTATGTAAAATGTTATAGTTTTCGAGATATTGACATATTTTTATATTTATCAATATAAAACGTTACAAAACAAAATTTAAATACAGAAAACGATTATTTAGAATCAAATGTACTATAAAAAGAAATAATTATTATGAAATAACTTTTACATTCATAAATAATAATTATTGAAAAAGTTTTTTTTTATTTTATTATTAATGTTATATCTTACCAGAACGGGTTAACTTAAAGAAGTGTCTAAAAACATTTGAATATCATTAACACTTGTAATTTGGTTATACAACATAGTAATTTTTAAATTTACTTTACTATTTTTTTAAATAAAAACTTAAAAAAAAAATGAAGTAATAAATACAAAAACATGCTATATTTTCTCTAGCTAGTATTTCTGCAAACACAACCAGTTTGAAACTTTTGCACCGTGCGTCTACCTCAGGCAATCAGCGTTGCTTCCATCCCTACTACAACCGCCATTTACCCCCAATTTACCCTAGCAGGTACCCGATATCAGATAACAAGTCCTCAGTTGCGGCCACCTCTAAACTACCCGGAGCGACGACACTGGACACCGTTGGTTGAATACCAAGACGATACGGAGGCGAGCCGTAGTAATCACCCGGTTCTAAAAATTGTTCTTTTACACGTGGTCAGTGGCTCCGGGCGAAACAACAATATAAACGAACTGATGGACAGATGTGAGAAGTTTGCTAAAAAAAATATAGTGTCATCGAAACTGTTAGATAGTTTTATTTTTGTTAGAGAAAGCAAAATTTGATAAACGAATTATTGTTTAGGAAATAATATTTGTAAAAAGATAAAGTATTTTTATAAATATCAAAACAAAAGTTTGTCTAGATAATATACTCTATTTCAAGCATAGTAAGTGAGATAGCTGCGCATTAGCTAAAGATGTTTTATACTATTGGCCCAAACCTAAGAGGGTTGGAACTTTACAAAATTGTTTTACTCATCCCTTGTAAACGAATGTTGCATAAATCTGGTCTAAATAAACAAACAAGAAAATCTGAATATTTTGTACCAAGCTGAATTTTGTTTTAAATATTTAAATATTTTTAAATATTTTTACTGGCGGATTAATACATGTTTTAAATCTTTTATTATCTGTAGAAATAATAACATGGAATTATTTATGTATACATTATATTTAGTTTATAATCAATTTTTTTTTGTCATTTTCAAATTAATTTACCTAATGGCGATAACAAATAACAATCGGATTTTTGACAGGAATATTATAATTTCAATTTTGACATATCGGTTGCTATGTGATTTTGTTTTATTTAGCAGATAAATTCGTATGACATTGATTGACTCACAGATTTAGATAAATAACGTATAGCTTTAATTGATGGATTTTATCTGTATTTACATTCATCTACATATATTTCATATATTTTCATTTATTTTTGTGATTTAAATCTATGTACTAAATAAATAAAAATATGTAAATAATAATGAATATGTATATATATATATATATATATATATATATATATATATATATATATATATAATATTTAAATAAATAACGGGTATCCGCAGTATTAGGGCCACGCTAAATAATTTTTATATTTATAAATATAATATTATAAAATTTCGCAAAGATAACCTATATAATTATAACAAGATTTTTTTTTGATCAGTGATTCTAAAATATCTTATTTTAAATGGTAATGTACATTTAATTTGTCTATTCGAAAATTAAAAAAAACAAACATTCTAAATTCAACGACATAATAATATAACAAAATTAGTAGGGAAAAAGCAAATAAAATTTGATTATTTCTAATTTATTTCAATTTTCTTCTATCAATAGTAGAAATAATATATTCAATATTATTTTTTAAATGTTTTATATTTCGATGTATATTGTGTCTTTTATAAAATAAATAAAAAAAGAAAAAAAGCTTTAGGATTAAGTTCTGTATACATTTTATTTAAAAATCAACGTCTTAATATTCGCTACATATATATCATCATCAAGAAAAATATATAAATGATATAAATAATAAACAAATATAAGATAGAAACAAGTTATTTTGATATGCGTAGAATATATCGAAACGTCGAATTTTAAATAAAATATATAGAGAACTTAATTCTAAAGCTTTTTTATTTTAATATAATGAGTTCTGAAAGATTTTTTACTATTTTAAAATATATATGTTTCCTTTCGAAATAAGAAAATTGTGTCCCATATATTGAGAATCGCTAGTCAAAACAATTGTTTTGTTTGGTACTTTTTGCTAATTTAACCAACCTCGTAGCTTTTATAGTTATGTACTTAATTTTCAACACAGTAATTCTAAAAAGTAAAATCAAAAAAAAAAAACTAGTACAAACATTTCGATCTTATTAGCAAAATCTGTAATGAAATACATAGCAAAGACATTTTCTTAATTACATAACAACTAAATATTTCCTAACACGAATTTACGCATATAGAAATTTATTAGTCAATATACTTGACTATATAATTCAGCAATGTGAAAATGAACTCATAAGCGTGCGCCATTTCTATCGCTTAATATCAACCAGTAGGCTTAATATCAAATTTCCGGTTTCCGTTCCGGGCGGCGCAATCTACCTCTTTCCTGACCTCCCCCCTGCCCCCCTTCCAATCCTGCTGCACTTGGAAAATGAATCCGGTACACGGTGACGGGTTTGTGAGTGCAAGAACGGCAGGAACCACGGTATCGTCAAAGTGTTCATGACGTATTTTATTGATTAATTATCGCAAATAACAAAAGAATGTTTTTATGACACTGATCGGCTATTGTTACCCCTCTATACCCATACTGTTACCGATATGACAGTTTACTTTGTTACCATTTAATGTAGAGTGCAGTGTTCAAAGGGTTAAAAGAAACTTTCTGCTGCCGTTTGTTTTATGCTAGTTTGACAACTGACTGTTGTTAGCTATTTTGTAAAAAAGGTATGAAACTGTAAAAGTGCACAATTTGATTTGATGGAAAAAAGTTAAAAAACAGTTGCTGCTGTCAGGTGACAGTTACTTTTGAAAAAAAAAATTTAATAAAATAAAACTGCTTTAGGTTCAAGTTCTATACTAAAATTTATTTATAATCAACGTTTCGACGAAACTCAACGCTCGTTTATATCAGGAAAATCTGATCAGTTTTTCCTGATGAAGACGAGCGTTGAGCTTCATCAAAACATTGATTATAAATAAATTTTAATACGGAACTTAAACCTAAATTTTATTTTATATAATGAGTTCTGAAATATTTTTTACTATGTTTATATTTTAATAGTGTATTATATTACGATGAGATTATGTTAAGCCCAGATATTTGTGCAAATAATCTGTGTGAAACACAAAAAAAGTTGTCTAGTCCGAGTGACATGTACGATTTTTTCCTGGAAAATTGGAAAATGACTGTTATGGAAATGAGATTTGTGTGTGGAGCATGTGGTGTAACTAGAAATGATCAAATTAAAAAATAATAGTTTGGTATATGAAGAGTGTGAAATTAGAAAAAATGTATTTGTAAAAGTTGCTGTTAGTCAGTTAATATGGTTATGATGATTTGGTTAAAAACATGTGATAAGTAAATGGAGAGTTATGATCGAAAGTATTTTGTGTGAGCGAAAGATAAGAATGTATGAGAGGCATCATAATGTAGAATGTTTGACGGAAACTAATTTCTGTCTAAATAAAAAGTTTGTGCCATACCTATAAGGATACATGGCGTGATTGTGTATGTATATGTGTGCAAGTAATTAAATTATCTTTTAATAATCAAACAAAAAACTCTATAAAAAAGCCATTAACTATATAATGCATCACTTTCTTTAAGGAAACTCATCTAGCAAAACCATTATTTAATTCACAAACTTTATAATACCTCAAGGAGTATCGGGTTTAAATTTAATCCTTGTTTCCGCATAATGCCATTATCCTGATTGCATTGTCCATCTTGTTCGGTTCGACCTGTCGTCATATCTCGGCTAAAGTCGGCACACGAGCACCGCGAGACACGGTATGTTTTCTTATTCCTTCTGCCTCTGGTCTGTGTTAGACTTGTAACTTAACACCCCGGCAATTTCTTTAGCTTTGCGCTCGCAAAGACTTTATATATAATGACATTAAGAAAATTTAAAGGATAGAAACGGCTTAAAGACATATCCCAGTTGTTCAAACTCAGTTATCGTTATGGGAGTCGTAAAAATTTTACGATATTTTATGTATGTATATAATGCTTCTTCTGTAATTATTTTAGAATATATTACCTAGAAAATTTTCCGCACTGCTATATAAAAATGTAAAGAGTGTAAAATTTTTACATTGGTTAAATGATAATTGAATTATACTTTCCAAACCGATTTTAAAATGTACATATTGTTTTAAAACAGTAATGCCACAAATTTATTCATTTTGTGGAATAGTTTTTTTTCTTCTGTGACACATACTTTCTTATGTTCTTATACATATAGACGTTTTGAAGATATATTTAAACATTTTTACTTAAATTTGTAATAAAAATAGTAAATTTTGTTATCTTTTGAAAATAAAATTATTACTATAGATATACATACATGTATTGCACAAATATTCAATATTATTTATTAGAGATACATATTGCATGTACAGTTACAAAAATAGTTGAAATATTTTATGGTTATTGTTTCGAAATGTTGCAGAAGAAAATTCTATTACAGCATTTATAATTTAGAAAACATGTAAAATACATTTTCTGGTTTCAGACAAATCTAGATATTATCCATGCTACGTATATTGCAGCACTAAAAATATTCAAATCTAAATTGAACTTGTATTCATGTATTTTCTACTTATCTATAATGAATATTTTATTTATTTTTCTCTTCAATTCATACTTTTTAGTATAAAATTCATACTATTTGTGGTTAATATTCAATTCTTTTATATTTATGTATTTTTAGTGAAATTTTGTTGCTGAAATAAATAAAACAATAGTTTATTAAGTTACGAAAAGTTAAAGTTTAGTATGTAAATTTGCATACGTCATTATTTTTACAAAATGTATATAATATTTACGTCGGTTATATATAAATAATCTGTAAAAATACTAAACTATTTTTAATTATTTGTATTTATAAAAATAATACAAAATATTTATATATAAATATGAAGTATAATATAAAAATTTTCCTAAAATATCTGTGAATAATATTATATATATATTTTGTAAAAATACTGACGTCTATAAATTTACATACTAAACTGGTGTAAATCAATTGCCCCAGGGTTTTATGTAAAATTACCGATTTCTTTATAGTGTAGATAAAGATGTTTGGTGGAAAATAATTTCAGAATAGTTGAAAGAGTTTGTGCCACACCTTTTTGGGTACACGGCATGATTGTGTATGTATAATATATTAATATATCATTATTTAGTATCATACTATAAGTGAACCACAAAATCTGTTTCCACATACTTGACAAACATACATGTTTTTAGTAAAAATAATTGCATTCAAGCGTGACAATGTAAGACCATGGTTCAATATGTCATCAAAAATATGTCTTCATGTAGAGACAATGTTCCCTTCTTCAGTGTAAAGTCTCGTTTAAACATACATAAACACACACACACACACACACACTTTATGATGGCTTTGCAAACTTAACCGGTGCAAGAAAGGGTTTAAGCCGATGCTTGCTTTAATGCTATTTTATGTTGGCATAAACTTTCGTATACATACCGAATGGGTGAAAATGTCTAATAATAAAATAAATGCTCAAATTTAAAATTTCTATAAATTATATAAATAATAAAAATATAGACAAAATAAAAATGAACATAGTAAAAAATCTTTCAGTACTCATTATATAAAATAAAACTGCTTTATAGGTTCAAGTTTTGTATTAAAACTTATTTATAATTAACGTTTCGACGAAACTTAATGTTCGTCTTCATCAGTTTTCCTGATAAAAACAAGCGTTGAGTTTAGTCGAAACGATGATTATAAATAAAGTTTAATACAGAAACTTGATCTTAAAGTAGTTTTATTTTAATGTAGTTTAATTTTTAAATTGTTAATTTCCAGTATGACTGTCCTGAGGAAGAACTCAAAAAAGGTTTAAAATATTTGACCTATGAAAAAAACATATGATCTACCGAATAGTACCTATGAAAATAATAGTTTACCTATGTATTAAATAATTAATCTATGGTTTTAATTTTTGACCTATAGAATTAATTATTGATCTATAGAAATATTTATCGACCTATAAAAATAATTATCGACTTATGGAAATAATCAAATACCTACTGATATAATTATCGATCTATAAAATTTGATCTATAAAATTTAGGTAATTAGCTATTTAGGGTAGGTTAGGTTAGTAGGTTGGTTTAGGTTTTTTTTACTATAGATCATTTTTTTAATTATTAAATAAATGATTAATTTTTCTATAAGCAAAAATATAAAATTTCATAATATTTGAATTATTAATAGATCATAAAATTAACATCCTATTTTAAACCTTTTTATATATATATATATATATATATATATATATATATATATAATTATATATATATATATATATATATATATATATATAATTATATATATATATATATATATATATATATATATATATACGTACAAAACGTTTAACACTGAAGGTTTAACTTGCAAAATAGTCAAACATTTACAAACCTATCTAAAAACGTAACCCAATCAAACTGTATTTTTGCATAGTATCAAACTAAACTTACTATACTAGAACGCCTATGCGCTGACATATAAAAAGCAACCCTTTGTAATAGGCAAGTCAATTTTGTCGCTTACACGCCCACACATACATATATATACTGTGTAGCAAGAAGTATAAACTATATAATCCGGATAATTCGAGCATTTATATGTATGAGATGTTTAGTAAGAAAACCTCGCCTTTCTAGTTTCGTTTTGTGGGGAGGGGGGGGGTCTATTGTATCATTTAGTAGAAAGATGTGGAAACAGAAGGGAAAGTTATATTAAGTTAACTAGAAATTGCTTTTAAATATGTTATAAATTTTATAGAATTGACGATCATATTTTTGTATTCCATATTAATATCAAGACAATCGAGTTCTGTTTGCTAAAATAATCCAATTTAATTCTTCTTAAACAAGCAAAATTTGGTCTCAAAATTTGATATTAAATAAAAATACTAGAATTACTCATTTTATAGTGTAAGATTTAAAAGTTTCAATAGAAAAATTTTAATCTTCATTAAAATATAGCAAATATAACAAAATATTTTAATAAAAAATTAAGAAAGTATGATATTGGTCATATTTTAATAAAATAACAAAAGTTACTCAAAAATAATGTTGAAATTTCGAACTTGCTTTTCCATTCTTTTATTAACTTAAATAATATAACATGGTAAAAAATCTTTCAGAACCCACTATATCAAAATAAAACGGCTTAAGGTTATAGTTCTGTATTCATATTTATTAATAATCAACGTTTCGACGAACTCAACGTATGTCTTTTTTCTTGATAAAAACGTACGTTGAGTTCGTCGAAATATCAATTATTAATAAATATTAACACAGAACTATAACCTAAAGCCGTTTTATTTGAATAATTTAAAATTTTAAATACTTATATATAAAAGAGAGTCCGTTAAAAAAATTTTCCAGTAAGGCTAAAATCGATAAATTCACATCGAGAAAACATCAAAAATAATAAGTTTTGCTTGTTTTTACGAAAATAACAGGTTCCTCTACACAATTGAAATTTTCGAAAAATGCGTGTTAATACATACGCGATATATGTATAATATTAACACGCGTTTTACGAAAATTTTAATTGTGTAGAGGAACCTGTTACTTTCGTAAAAACAAGCAAAAATTATTATTTCTGATGTTTTCTCGATGTAAATTTATCGATTTTAGTCTTACTGGAATTTTTTTTTAACGGACACTCTAATATATATATATATATATATATATATATATATATATATACCGGGTGTTCGTTCGTTAAGTTCGTATGGGCGTTTAACATGTAATTTCGATAAATTGCGCTATACTACTTTCTCGAGTAAAATTCGAAGAAATACTTAGAATACTTTTCGATAGGGCATAAAAGGTTCTATTATTTGGTTTTTGTTTTAATTTGCTAGCATGTGCCGTTTGGGCGCTAGAATTTTTTTTTGATTTTTTTGTTTTTATTTTTTTTCTCAAAAACTATGAGGTGTAGGAAAATAAGCATGACATGGAAAAATGCGGAATAATGAGTACGGTAATTGAGTGAAGAAACCATTATTCTACAATGCATAGTTTAGTAGAAAAAAATTAAAAACTGAATTTTTGAATATTTGGGATTTTTTCAAAATAAGACTTTTTTCAAAATTTACTCAAAAAAATCTGAAAAAATTTAGTAAAATAGAGAAAAAAATTACCTACATAATAGCTAAGTTACTTTTTCTCTACCACATTCTGGTTTGGCAGGAAAAATTATTTAAAATTCTAAAATGTTTTTTAGAATTTTCAATAATTTTTCCTGCAAAATCAGTATGAATTAGAGAAAAAAGCTACTTATCTATTATATAGCTAAATTTTTTCTCTATTTTACTAAATTTTTTCAGATTTTTTTGAGTAAATTTTGAAAAAAGTCTTATTTTGAAAAAATCCCAAGGGTCCCCCCTTGTCAAATTTTCAAAAATTAAGTTTTTTTTCTACTAAACGATGCATCGTAGAGTAATGGTTTCTTCACTCAATTACCGTACTCATTATTCCGCATTTTTCCATGTCATGCTTATTTTCCTACACCTCATAGTTTTTGAGAAAAAAAATAAAAACCAAAAAATCAAAAAAAAATTCTAGCGCCCAAACGGCACATGCTAGCAAATTAAAACAAAAACCAAATAATAGAACCTTTAATGCCCTATCGAAAAGTACTCTAAGTATTTCTTCGAATTTTACTCGAGAAAGTAGTATAGCGCAATTTATCGAAATTACATGTTAAACACCCATACGAACTTAACGAACGAACACCCGGTATATATATATATATATATATATATAAATATATATATATATATACATATATATATATATATATATATATATATATATATATATAAATATATATATATATATATATATATATATATATACATATATATATATATATATATATATATATATATATATATATATATATATATATATATATATATTGGTTCGTATTACGAGCTCAGTTTTAAAATTTGTTTTAACTAATACAGGTTTTAAAAAAATAATAAAAAAAAATTAAAGAGCCATTGTGTTACATTAATACTCCTAAGTGTTTCCATTTAAAAAAACACATCAAAATTGAAAGAAACCTATCCCAATTAAAATAGTTACATTTAATAGCAAAGCAGTCAATTAGTTAAATTGTCACAATAAAATTAAGCATATTTAGAAATGTCTCGAAAACAATGTTACCAAATTAACGTTCATTTATCGCCTCATCTGTATCGTTAGCTAACCCATTTTCCAAATGTGTGTTTCTAACAATAAGTTGGTAGCAATTTAACATATTTGGTATGGGAACATAACATATAGTGGAAACATGTCAGTTAATTTTCGAAGTATTTGGAAGAGACACACACAATTGTACGTACATACACAAATAAATGCGGGTCGACCGCATTACACATTGGCTTCTGATATCATCAATTCACTCTAAAATATGTTGTCATTTACACAAAATAAATCATATATGGTCATTTTGGTTAGGTTATTAACTGTCAAGTTTTAATGAGTTTATGCGTTTGTTAGATTTGACAAAAACAATTATTATTAACTATTGTTTACTTATTAGAGTTTGATATTTTGTTAAATTTTGAGAATTAACAATTTTAATAAAATAAAAGATTGAAAAATATGTATTTTGGATATAATGTACCATGTAACCACAAAATGATACTTTGGAAATATGCACATAGGGTTATTCAGCAATTTTTGATTTTTTTACGTGTCAAACTAGAGTTCAAAATAACCCTTAATATTTTATTTTTGATTAAAGTAAATAAATATAAATAAAAATAAAGTAACTAAAATTCATAGTTGTTTTTTTCGCAACATATTTTTTATTTAAAATAAAAATTGTAAGAATCACGATGTAATAGTAACAAAAGTTGAAAATTTAATTCAAACAAATTTTGGTAAATTTTCTTCAGATAAAAAATTTTAAAGTAGGCTGGTAGTTCAGAATTATTTTTTGAACAACGTAACGATATAATCAGTAGCAAATAAAACTTCTACAATTACGTATGTCGCTCAGAATCACTCATATAATATTGTACAATCACAGATTGTTGAAGAACACTATGTTCAACAAAATTAATTTGTTTTCAAAACTAAATTAAACTGAAAGTACTTTTTACAATAAATCTATGTTGCAAATAATACAAAACCAATTCTTAGTGGCAAAGAAATAAAATAAAAATTCGAATTGCAAGCAATCAAGATGGTGTTGGAAAATCCAAGGAACGCATTTCTCATTCATCACTTAGAATTGAGGTCAATTAGATCCCTTGCATTTCTCAAATTTACATCCATCCAAATTTCAGCAAACTACCCGCGGACCATTATTAATGATGTGTCCCAATAAAACTCAGCGCGAAAAACCTTAACCAAATCGTCGAGGTTCT
Source organism: Clivina fossor (assembly GCA_963966155.1). Lineage (NCBI taxonomy): Eukaryota > Metazoa > Arthropoda > Insecta > Coleoptera > Carabidae > Clivina > Clivina fossor. The sequence goes on from OZ014566.1 coordinate 3,914,904, forward strand.
TCAACGCTGGAAAAAACAACATTTCCGTCCTCGAAAAAACAAAAAAAAAACACAAAACAAAAACACAGCGAAGAGAGAGAGAATAAATGACTGCAGCGCCATTTCTCACGTAGCAGCCGAGATAAATAAATGTCAAAAGAAAAACAGAGGCGGGAAGAGACATTGAATGCATGCATGTTGTAAATGGACCAAAGAAAACGAAAAAAAAAACACTAACGCTGATTCTCAGATGTTTGAGGGGGCGGAGCAAAAAAACGTGATTAACCAGCAGGCTGACTTAATTCTGCGTTTCAATTAGACAATTAGACCTTTAGAGTTGTTGTCATGAATTTGTGAATGCACGGGTGCGGTGTGTGTGTGTAGGGTGATATATATGTCCTGGACACACATGTGTCGTTTCTATGGCGTTCCCGAGGGTTCGGTCTGGAGGCGGTTGAAGGCGGCTGGACACGGACGGGTTCTCCGCTTCATTAAAGACCTTCGAAACGGACCAAATTAAATGAAAGTTGTACCACGGACTACATTTGAATTGGAAATCGAATTTGGTTTTTGGTTTGGTCTGATAGAGTCGTTACTGTTAAACAACTCCGGAATAGTTGAATATTTCTTTGCTTACAATAGATGTTACGTATAAATTGAGAAATTGTCGCCTATTTCAATCTTGATATATAACTGGTGATTGCCAAAATGGATAATTTAAAGTTAAAATTTGTTCATATTTTAAAATTGTATGTATTATTCTATGACTTAAATAATAACCGTATTTTAATTTTATAAAAATTTAAAATATTATTAAAAATTATTTGACAGGTAACCAACTATGTGACGTGTAACAGTCAAGCTATAAAAATATTATATATGTAATTCAGAAAAATCCAATGATTTAATAAATATATGTTTATAACAAATTATTACAAAAAAAAAAACTATTAAAAATTTAGCATATATTTGATTGAAAATTTTATTTAAAAAAATTTAAAGTTATGGAAAAATATTTTTAAAAATATACTAATTAATTAGATAGAATTTACAGTTAGTATCCATAAGAAAATTGAAATTTGTTACTAATTACAAAAATATAGTAAGTAAAAAATTTCTTAGTGTACACCAATTTATTCTAATCCCATCCCCCTTAATTGGGTTTTGTAACTTACAATTAGACCACAAAATTTTTAAATTATTATTTATTTATTTTTATTCTCTTGTAAATATTTCCATATTAATATGTAATAAATACTTACATTAACATAGTAAAAAAATGTTTAAAACTCATTGTATTAAACTAAAAAAACTTTAATACTTTTATTTAATTAAAATTATTTTTATGTACTAATTTGAAATTACAAATCTTATAAAACTTATCTAAAAATTCAAACTTTCCATTCATTCCAGAAAGACGGAAAATCTTTCCGTGACAATCGAAAATAGCTTCATTTCTCAGAGGAAAACAACGAATTCCGGCTTGAAGCATTTCTTTATTCGAAAATGTCTATCGGTTGTCAAAACAAAATTTATTGTAATGTGTCTGTAGGTGTTACATGTGTGTTACCTAGCTACCAAATATGCTTCTTGCTTCAATATTGTTCATTTCTTTCCATATAGGTATAAATTTTTTCGTGTACCGTCTGTACAACATCTACTTTGATTACAAATTGCTATTTAACTCGGTGCATGAGGAGATTTATATTCAGGTGTCGTTAGTTGGGTTATGACTTGTTGGAATTATATATGTGGGATGCTTTGGTTTTTTTGTTTTCTGATAATTTAAGCGCCATTGACATGGTAGTTAAAAAAGAAGATATATTGTCTTGTAGTTGCGAGTGATTTTGGTTCGGAATTTTTATTAGTATTTGAAATTTTTATTACAAATTTAACGATTACTTTATGATATTATAATAAACTAATTTCTATTATCATATTTATGTATTAATTAATATTAGAAATAGATGTTTTTCTATTATATTATAAATTTTAAATTAAATGTTTACGGATGTGTTGCGAGAATAAATAAACTAAAAACTCGTTAGATATTTAATCAAATTTAAAAATACATTTTCTTTAAAATGGATAACTGTTTAAAATATTATATCATGTACTTGTAAAAAAATCTATAAATTCAATCCTTATATTCCATGATTTTTTAATTTTGCTAAAAAAGCTTAACAATAAATCAGTTGATCAGTAAATACGTTTTTTTTTTCTTTTTTATTCGTAGAATTTGATTACATCTTATTTTTTAATACCTATTATCAAACTTTTATCAAAACAACCTCGAATAACACTTTTTCCCATCCAATCAAATTACTTTAAAACCACTCAAATTCCCTCTTTCCTTTTTGCCCCTTCGAACAAGGCAAAAAAGAAAACCTTCTACACCGTCGCCAACAATCAAACAATCACGGTATTAACAATCGAACCCTGCAGTTGTCAAACAGTAATTTATTTTCGTCGTGCGCAACAACTTCACCGAGGCGCCACTACGTCCTACTTGCTTTGTCTATTTTGGGGGGGCGCTCCTCGAACTCATTGTCTGTGTGAGGCAGCCCCGAAATAAACTAAGGGCCGCTTGCGAACTGTTTTCCCTCTAGCTCACTTGACAAAAAACATTCCGCTAAAAACAACGGTGTGTTTTCCAGGACAAGAGGTGAGGGGTTTATTTTATTAATTATTGTGTTTTGTCTTCCGAGACTGGATTTGATTTGGGCACGTGGTGGTGTTGCAATTGTTGGTGACGGTGACATCGACATGGGTTCCCTGCTTAACTTGAGGTTTGAGTTGGAACAACAGCTGTATGAGTTTGGATTTGATGATAAGATGATAATTTTGATGAAAAAGTTTCTTTGTGTTAATTGTATTATGTTTTTCTATAAGATATACAGAGTGTTACAGTACAAATGGTACAGCTTGCCTATTTTTGGAAATTCTCGTAAAACTAACAATATAACAGAAATTTTACTTTATATTTTCTAAATATTAATAGTAATTTTGAAAAGAAAACAAAATGTTCTCGGATATGTTTTTAATCAATTTTACCCGGCTTGATCTAAAACCAAACTACACTAATTATAATAAATCAGAACTTAAACATGAAGATGTTTTTTGAATGTAAGATTTTTTACTATTTCTAAATAATTATTTTTTCTAATATACAAAAAAAAGTACCTGCTAATACATAAAAAATATAAATTCAATATACAAAATTAGCGTGTGTCACATTTTATCTTTCCTTTCCAATAATCTCTTTGTTTTTTGCCCATCCTGTATCCTTTGTACGATATTTCACTCCACAAATCATCAAATCAAATCGACATAAAAACAAAAAAAAAGTCTGCAAAAACAAAAAAGTAATCCGTACGTTTCAATCGAAATCCCGAACGCAACGTCGCGCCATTCCCGACACATATACAAACCATTTATATCGAATAGAGAAAAATTCATTTCCGTAGACACGCAAGACGCCACACCAAACCCACCCCCACCCCCCTGATTTCCTATGGAAATTCTTCTGTCTGAATAGGGCTGTCTGTCGACGCGGCTCTCCCTGCCAGGTGACGTCGATTCGTTCATGTCATGACGCTACGCGCGTCGGCTTTGCACGGCGCACCATGACGTTTTAAAATCAAAGTTTAGTGGTGTCGATACAGGGTGAAGGATTTTCAAAGACGTTTTGGATTTGGAAAAGTAAAAGTATGAGCTTAAATATGCCAGAAGAAGAAATAAGTATTTCGTTGTCGTTGCGGGTTAAAAGTTAATATTATCTTAGAATATTTGTATTTTTTTTTAGATTTTATTGAAAGATAATTAAATTTACTATATTATTTCAAAACTTGTAAGCATAGCAAGTATAACCATGCAATTTTTTTTACAAAAAGTAGAAGCGATCTTTATTGTATTTCGTCCAGATTTCTTGTCGTCGACTATGCCTCGATTGCAACTTAACACATTTAAGATCGACTTCTACTCCTCGTAACATAATATATTATTGTGCATTAAAAGAATTTAAATATTAACTAATAAATAATTAAAAATATACTTCAAACATTTTAAAAACCATATATGTATGTCTCTTTACTTTATAATTACAACAAAAAGTTCTTTATTTAATATACATTAAACAGAAATAATCTAAAAATTAATCTCTCAGCATTTGTAGAAAATCTCTCTATATTATTACGGCTTCACTATATTGTTCCTTCAGAAAATTTTAATGCTGTTTTTAGTCGTCTTTCACTGACTGAATAATGCAAAGGTCCGTTATGAATTTTTCAATAGACAAACACTAATCTACAAGTCCTCATGAATACATTTATTCTCATATTCATAAAAGTAGACTTTCAGCTTTTAATTAGCGTGATATACGAACAAAATAAAGGAAAACTGGACAAAATTTAATCTAGATATTCATCATCAAATAGACATTGAATACACATTTATTACATTCGTTATGTATATATCTGGATTTTGATATTATAGTTCAGAGAACAAAAGAAAAGGATTACTGATTATGCAAAGATAGGTTTGATATCTACTTTAAAATTATTAAAAGATATATTTGACAAATATATGAATTGTATTAAGGTATATATGTCAAAGTTATGTATTTTTTTTATATAGTGGCTTTCACACTAAATATATATATATATATATATATATATATATATAGGTATATATATATATATATATATATATATATATATATATATATATATATATAAGAGTATAGCAAATAAATAAGAAATATATACTAAGTATATATGTTGAGTCTTTGTAGATGCATAAAGCAATTAACTGATTGTCAATTGTCTTTAAAGCGCCTTATTGATTGATCAGTTGGCAAGTTAACGAGAGAGTTAAGTGTTTAATAACGTTTTATGCAACGGTCCTAAGTTTTTAAACTTTTTGAACCATGAAATCTTTTATATTAAAATCAAAAGATTGTTATTCTGTATTATTTTACTGTACTTTTAATAAACTACAAGATTTAATGTAATTAAAATATACATAGTAATTTTTAAATACTTTTTTTAATAGATCCTAAATTGAATATTGGTATGTAAAATAAACCAATAAAAAATACACTAGATATTAACCTATTTGATCCAAACTCAAACGTCTGCTAGATTGAAACCAATAGAATTTCATTTCAGTGTTTTCCGACATTTATATATTCAAAAGCAACAAATATATGTGTTAGAATCCATGTGAATAGGGCAAACGGTATATGAGCATGACACAGAGTATATAAATAATTCATACGAATTCGAAAATAAATGGCGACGATAAAGTTAAAATTCAATAGAGAAGCAAGTTGATTTGTTTTTTTTAGAATTTAGGTGATGAAATAAGTTGTATAGATAGACGTAAATTTTATTATTTTAAATTGGTAATTATGTATATGTTTTTTTTTTAAGAAACTATTAGAATGTAAAATATTTATATTTATATTTAATCACGCCATGTACCCAAAAGGGTGTGGCACAAACTCTTTTCATCATCCCGAAATCAGTCGCCTCCAAACATTCCTATCCAAACAAGCAACTTTCGCAATTTCATCCACATTCATAATTCCTCTCGTACATGGCCTTTTATTCCTACTACTTGGAAACTTTCGCTCACGCAAACCACTCTCTCAATCATACACCACTCCAACTACTCATCGAACGTCTACGCAAACTTATGCCATCAAAATCATTCAAATAAATCTTTTTAACCAAACGTTCATTAGACATTTGCTCAACATGTCCGAACCATCTTAACTGACTAACACCAACTTTTGCTACAACATTTTTTTCGAATTTCACACTCATCATACACTAATCTATTTCGTGCCCGATCTCTCCTATTTACACCACATACCCCACGTAAAAATCTCATAAAATATTTATGGGTTGAAAAATGACTGAAAAATAAAATATGTATATTTAACTGTTAAAATGGTTCGATCAAAATTAAATTACAATTAAAAATTACAATTTACTCAAACATAAAGAGCTAGAGTGTTATGTTCTATCTCCACGACACATTTCTGTTTATACCATCTTCATATCTATAAATTTTCCCGTAAACTATATCGCAGGAAGCAAGTATAACGTCCATGTTTGCTCTAACTATTCATCGTCGATAATTTACAGTTAGCATAAAAAATACAGGTACTTCGTTCGCACAATATAACAATATAAACTAGTGAAACATTATATACATCACACATGTGCCACCTGGTATAAGTACCTAGGTATAGGAGCAATGTGCAAATGCCGGTCTTAATATATGCAGATGAGATGTTAGCTGGCAGAGTTTAAGGAAGCCATTTCAGTCGGGGGAACTGCGGCGGCTGGCAGGAATCGTAGTCGGTTATACCATGTAATTCACTTGAAAATATTGTCGGCAATTTCCATTCGCACATATGAAACACGCATACGTTTTCTTATACTGTCGTCGCATTCGTACAGGGAGGATATTTTATATAACAAAAGTCCAGACAAAAGAATTGTGAATTATGATGGTGAAACTCAAGTTTGTTCTTTCAAGATTTGAAAATAGATTATTAGGAATTAACAGAGGTTAATTGTTAGATATTTCGTAACATCATCAATGGAACAAATACATATTTTTTTCGTTTTTATATTTTTGTTTTGTTTAATAATTTACTAGCTACTGTACTAAGAGTCATGCCAGACAGTTTAATAAGTAAATAAAAAAACTTTTTCTGTTCAATTTTATATTAAAATTGGACGTTTCGATATACTAAATATCAGAAAAAAAAATATAAACAAATGAAGTAAATAATAAATAAGATACTAAGTGATAAAATACAAGTTTGTTTATTATTTATGTCATTTGTATATAATAATTAAAAATTTCATATCAAAATAATTCAAAGCGCTGCTAAATTTTGCTAAATGTTTATTATAGTACGTGCATTTCTCATTATATTGTATTATGTTTGAAGACAATTTAAACCTAAAATATTTTGTAAACACATAATATTTAAAAACATTTTCACATAACTTTAAGTTGTATTGAATAAGTTTATGTTCGTGGACACAATTACATGTATTACACCCTCGATACGTTAAAAAATCATATATTTATTGCAAAATATATATAAACGAAAACAAACATTATGTTACAAACATTAAATGTTTGTAACTGACCGTATTACACCTGAATTCAAGCGTGTTTTTCGTTATCTAACAGTTGCTTGTTTTTATGAAATATATATACATATATATATATACCGGGTGTCTACTTTTTTTTTGTTACATAGGGAATACAATGCTAAAATTTTCATTTGGTGATAAATTTTCCCCTAATTATTATAGAACAAAAGTACAAATACAAAAGTTGTTTAGAATTCAAAAATGCATCAAATGATGCCAAATTTATCAATATAGGATGTTCCGATCAAGAATTAGAAGCAAATTAAAATTTCCATTTTTGCGCTCTTTACATCAAAGTGCCATGGAAATTAAACAAATAATTTCATTTCTTCTGGAGTTTGAGTTTGACAGATCGTGTTTATTTTATTGTTACGTTCTGTATTATTATCATTATTATTGAAAATAATGAATAAACTTAAGGTAAATGAAAAAGTTCAGTGCGTAAAATGGTATTTTACTGGAAATTCGATACGACGAGTAAGAGATTTATTCAGCGCTTTCTTTGAAAACCGTCCCATACCTTCCGCTATGACTATTCGTAGGATAATTAAACAATTCGAAGAAACTGGAAGTGTGTTAAAACGTTGTAAAAATTGTAGAAAAATCAACGCAGAAGATCAGGAGGAGAATTTAAATCAAAATGCAATTAAAGAAAATACATTGAATATACTTTTGTGTGTAACGGAAAACCCAAATGTTAGTGTGCGTCAACTTGGTGCTGAATTAAATTTGCATCCTTCAACAATACATAAGGTACTAAAAAATGAAAAATATCATTCTTATAAATATTCCACGCACCAAGAGATATTTGAAGCGGATAAAATGGCTAGAAGCGAATTTAGTAACATTATTATGGAAAAATCCAATTTAGACAGAAACTTCTTGAAATCTATTTGTTTTACTGACGAGTCTACGTTTACTTTACACGGCGAACCTAATACACAAAACTTTAGAATATGGAGCCAAACAAATCCTCATTTAATGGTAGCAACACGTACCCAATATCCAGAAAAAGTTAATGTATGGGCTGGAATTTTTGGCAGGTGTATAATTGGGCCATTTTTTATTGAAAATAATTTAAACAACGAAAAATATTTGGATATGTTGCAAAATCATATTGGTCCGCAGTTAGAAGAGTGTGCAACTCAAGATAATGTTGTCTGGTATCAACAAGACGGATGTCCGGCACATTACATCTGCAACATTAAATTATATTTGGATCAATGTTTTCCAAATTCATGGATTGGTAGAGGTGGTCCAATTAATTGGCCAGCTAGATCGCCCGATTTAGCACCGTGCGATTTCTTTTTATGGCCATATTTGAAGGAGAAAATTTATAAACGACATATCAAAAATCTTGTTGATTTGAAAAATGCCATTGTTGAAGAGTGCAATAATATAACACAAACACAATTAAGCTCTGTACGTCACGAATTTTATAACAGATTAGGTTATTGTTTGGCAGTTAATGGCGATTTATTTGAACATTTAATTTAAATTGTTAGTTTCGTTTTTGTTCTCCTATATCTTGTATTCATGAATTTTTCTGTTTTATAGGTATATTGAATATTGTAATAAATAAAGAAAGTTTTACGGAGTTCAGCTATTTACTATTTATTAAACTCTTATCCGACGTTTCACTGCACAACTTACAGCATCCTCAGGGATAAGTTTAAATTATTATAATAAATATATTAGGCATAATGCCAGTCATCTAATTCAAATGTATTGTTTTTATAACTTGAAGTTAATAAATAAATTAAACAATTACTTAAAATTATAATGGAGACATTCACAATTTAAAACCACAGCTAGTACGTAGTGTACAGCCGAGTAAAATACCCTTTCATTGTAATAAATAATAAATACTTAATACTTTTTATACTTAATAGCTTTTCATTTACATTAAGTTTATTCATTATTTTCAATAATAATAATAATAATAATAATAATAATAATAATAATAATACAGAACGTAACAATAAAATAAATACGATCTGTCAAACTCAAACTCCAGAAGAAATGAAATTATTTGTTTAATTTCCGTGGCACTTTGATGTAAAGAGCGCAAAAATGGAAATTTTAATTTGCTTCTAATTCTTGATCAGAACATCCTATATTGATAAATTTGGCATCATTTGATGCATTTTTGAATTCTAAACAACTTTTGTATTTGTACTTTTGTTCTATAATAATTAGGGGAAAATTTATCACCAAATGAAAATTTTTGCATTGTATTCCCTATGTAACAAAAAAAAAGTAGACACCCGGTATATATATACAGGGTGTAACAGAATAACTATTCCTAATTTTAACTGGAGTATCCTGGGCTTAGAATATGAAGATTTAATGAAAATCACTGAGATAAAATGTGGCTCCTTACTGAGCTACAGGGTGTTTTATATAAAAATTTAAAAACTATTTTTGCCCAGTACTTTAAAACTATTTGACGTATTCTTATCATATTTGGCAGGAAATGTAGGTACCGTACACCATACTAAATTATGTTAAATAAAAGTTTCTGGCTACTGCCAGTGGCGTACAACAGGGGCAAGTGAGAGGTTGATCCTTCCTAAATTCTACGCCACTGGCGGAATTGTCATTTTAGCACAATTTTTCAATTCTCCAATATTTGCTGTGTAAAAAACATACTCTTTCTTTGTAACGATAAAGTCACTGTTTTTCGAGATATTTAAAGTTAAACATAAGATGCACCCTTAGGATTTTTTCAAAATTTGCTCAAAAAAATCTGAAAAAATTCAGTAAAATAGAGAAAAAAATTAGCTACATAATAAATAAGTAACTTTTTTCTCTAACTCATTCTGATTTGACTGTAAAAATTATTGAAAATAAAAAAAATAAAATGCAAAAAATATTAATTTTCAATAATTTTTCCAGCCAAACCAGAATGAGTTAGAGAAAAAGTTACTTAGATATTATGTAGCTAATTTTTTTCTCTATTTTACTGAATTTTTTCAGATTTTTTTAGCAAATTTTGAAAAAATCCCATGGGTGCAGCTTATGTTTAACTTTAAATATCTCGAAAAACAGTGACTTTATCGTTACAAAGAAAGAGTATGTTTTTTACACAGAAAGTATTGGAGAATCGAAAAATTGTGCTAAAATGACAATTCCGCCAGTGGCGTAGAATTTAGAAAGGATCAACCTCTCACTTGCCCCTGTTGTACGCCACTGGCAGTAGCCAGAAACTTTTATTTAACATAATTTAGTATGGTGTACGGTACCTACACTTCCTGCCAAGTATGATAAGGATACGTAAAATAGTTTTAAAGTACTGGGCAGAAATAGTTTTTAAATTTTTATATAAAACACCCTGTAGCTCAGTAAGGAGCCACATTTTATCTCAGTGATTTGCATTAAATCTTCATATTCTGAGCCCAGGATACTCCAGTTAAAATTAGGAATAGTTATTCTGTTACACCCTGTATATATATATATATATATATATATATATATAAATAAAAATAAATTATTTATTATTAATTATTTCTTTTAATTTATAATTTATAAATTTCATTATCTAGTTATTTATTTTGTTACCTAGTAACTTGTTTCTTGTTTATTTATTATATTTATTATTTATATTTATTTATATTTATATTTATATATTATATTTATATATATATATTATATTATATATTATATTTATATATATTTATATTATATTTATATATATATTTATATTTATATTTATTTATATTTATATTTATTATATGTATCATTTATATTATTTTTCTGGATGATGATGATGTAAAATTAATACAAAACTATACCTTAAAACCTTTGTTATTTTCTTGAACATTTAAATTTATTAGTGTTTTAAATATTAAGTCACATATCTATAAAAGTGTCCTTAATTTTCGTGGAGCAACCAACCAAATATTCCTAACCGACTTCCAACTCTATTTACCATACACACCTCCTAAAATTTAACACAGTCGAAATGCTACAAACAAACACGATATACATGAACACATCACAAACGCATGCAAATTTCAATAGAGCAGAGCAAAATGGCAATTTATCAGTGTGTACCGCTTGGCGCTCTAGTTCGGGTATTAATTAGAATTAACCAGTCAGCAGGCTGGTCAGTGGTGTGAACAATTATAATTCCTCTATTGTTTCACTTTGGGGCCCCCCGGATTGAATGCGTTTTGCGTGCGCCAAAACACTAAGCTAATAATACTCTCCTCGGTACCAGGCTCGGATGGATGCTCTATGCGAATTTTGGAGTCTTGCAAGGAAGAGATTATTTGTGGCTTTTGCTGGCCAGTTAATACTTGTCAGCGGATTCTGTATAGTTTTAATATTGTTGTTAATAAATTTAAAGACCGTTAGATGTACAATATGTACCAGAAGTCGACCCCCAACTTTCTTATTTTAAATAAAATACAACATAAAAAAATATTTTTAATTTTTCTTGAAGACATACATTTCTTATGCCCTCAACAATTTTGATAATAACTAAGTATCCGTTTCCCTCAGTCTTTAGTTTGAAGCGTATTAATTTATTCACAGTGGCTTGTCACAGCCGGTCCATTTCCACAGCGATAACATTCAAAGAGCATTCACCAATTCACTGACTTTAGTTGTTAAGTTTGAATCGCATAGAGAAAATTTAATCTTATACTCTAATAGAATTTTTGCACCTCAATGTATAATTATCGTTTCGTAATTTATGAACCATCTAATGAAATTTGATATTTTCCCATATATAATTTATGCTTCGATTCTGGCCCGATCACTCAACTTTTGCGCAGACTTCGGAAACTTGATCTTTTTTTGTTTTATTATCGTGGAAAGTTTTATCGCAAAGTGTTTTATAACCGCTTGTATAGATGAGAAAACCGTTTTTCATTTGATTTTTTTTTTATTAAGTGTAGCTACCAAGTTTTATTACAGCTGAATTTGTGGTTTTTGATCGAAGTGTGTATCAAGTATATTAGATGAAAATTTATTTTTTATTAGCTAGTAAAGTTTCATAATTTTTCAACGCAATCAAAAGTTTAATATTCATAAAATTTGTTTAATAGTTGTTTGCAATTTATTACGTTTATTTATTATGTTTGATTTATTAAAATTAATCTATTCAATTTACTAGTAATCTTCTTTTAAAAATGTAAAAATGATATCTACAAATATTAGAATGATTTGTATACTACTAATAGAATATAACTGACTTACATAAAATAGTTAAGTATATACAATAATATTTCTTCAAATCACTTTATAATTATTTTTCTAAATAAATTAATATAAAAATTTTTTCCTAATTAAATTATAGACAAAAAATGGATGCTACTTTTATTTATATAAATTACAAAAAATAATATTTCAACCACTTATAAATTAACTTGATTGAAAAAACTTAATTCTTCATGATGTAAAATTTGAAGATACTGTAATAATTACAAGACCTATTAATATTAACAGTAGATTGCTAAAAGTAGCAATAGAAATTTATAAAGAAAAATATAATATCAATCAGTGTAGTAACTGATTTAAATAAAATATATTTTCTTTATTTCAAAATTTAAAAATTGTATGATCTACGTAGTTACTTATTTTATTACCTAGTAACTTGTTTCTATGTTGTGTTTATTTACTGTAAATATCATTTGTATCTTTTTTTTCTTGATTAATCTTTATTAATCAATATTAATACAGAACTACAACCTAAAACCGTTTTATTTTAATATATTAAGTTCTAAAAAATACAAAAAAATGACTTAATTTTGCATATTACTTTTGTGACAACGAAAGTGAAAACCAAACACGATAGGTTTCCCTGCTATACATCAACAACAACATAACAACGCGGTGTTCGCCATTAGTTAATTTAATTTCTTACTTTACCAACACAGTGTGCGCGCAAACCAGCATTCACAATATGGCTGCCATGAACATATTTCCTTTAGCGTCGATTGTACTGCAATTGCGGTGGATAGTCTAAAAGTATTCGGACTAAGCTATTCTTTTCAATAAAATATTTACATTATGACGAATAAAATTAATGTACGTTTCCGTTCTTCAAGCACACTTTATCAATTTTTCTTTTATTATATAAAATTACTTTATTTATTTTAACATACTGTTTTGCTTTGCTGTGCGTAGTATAATTATTTAAGTTTTCATAAATTATCCAAAAATAAACATCATTATTTTAATATAAAATAAAATAGAACTTCAAGCTTTTTTATTTTAATATAATGAGTTCTATATTATATCATTATTTATATCAGTTGTTTTTTAATATAAATTTTATGTAATAAACTTTTCAATTAGCGTCACAAAAATTCCAAATACTAATTTTAAATAATATAATTCTACTAATCTAGATACTTTTGATCCTAACGTTTGTATACGTTTTAGCGAGCAAGTCATTGTAGCAAACTGTGTATGGATGGGAGGTGGTAAGTTTAAGTTAATTTAATTATGACGTCTCCATGGTGGAGCAGACATTTAAACATGTCTGTCACACGGTAAGTGATACGATTGTCACTTTCCTTTAACGATCCACTGCTAAATTTACCAAAATGGGTTTCGACATATTTCGATTCTAATTTTAAAATTTTTGTACTATTTGTTGCTAATAGTACTGGAATAGTCACTATTAAAATTACATAGTAAAAAATCTTTGAGAATTCATTACATTAAAATGAAAATGTTTTAGGATTTAGTAATTTTATTAAAATTAATACAGAACTAAATTCTAAAGACGTTGTATTTTAATTTAATGAGTACTAAAAGACTTTTTACTATATTTAAATAAAATATTTCAACGTAATGTTACTTTATTTTCATACCAACAAAACGAAACTAAAATTCAAACAATTTTACTCTCTTAAAACACTGTACATTAACAGGACGAATTAACTATTAACAACACCGCGGTTAAGCCACAGTACCGTTACCCGCCTGTCAGACTCTGTCAGACTCAGTTAGGCAGTCAGCACCACGACGTATGTTTTCTTCTCGCAGACAGACGCCGACGCTAACACCGCAACGGTAACGCCGACAGACGCCAGAGGGGGCGCACAAGCTCTCCCGCTGCTGATCTGATGACGCGTATTTTATCTTTAAGATCAAGTTTGTCAGATGTAATACGTATCAACGTGATGGCAACTGTTTTCATGGATGAAAGAGTTTCTCGCATAAAAAAAAAGATGATAAGTTATATCGCGCCAAGGTTTTTTAAATCGATAATGTAAATTGTAGAAATAAAATTTAATAAAAATATGATTCCATCTCAAACAAATACAAATACAATTTCGATAGTCATAAATGAATTAACCAAATTATTTTAAATATATTACATATTGCGATAAATCTTTACTTACTTTAGTATACTATACTACTGAAAATTTGCGCAATTGTTACAAAAATAATAAAAGAAAACGTGATAGTAATTAATTGTTGTATAATAATGTCAATATTGTACTAGTAACATAATGACCACTTTTAATATTATGATACGCTTGAAGAAAAAATTATATGTAATTGGCTAAAAATGTATCCTCAGAATAAATGACAAAATTTCATTACCTAATTTTAAATATATTACAAAAATCTATTACTGCATTCAAAAATAATGAGCCTAAGAGAATTAAAAATAAACAAAAGGGCAATGTTATGGCTTGAATAAATTACATTTAGTTACATATTTTTTATTGTTTTACATATAAAATACATATAAAAATATATTTGAAAGCGAAAAATATAATAGATTATAAATTACTTTTCATTAGTATCGTCTGCCTGAAAAATTAAATTAAATAATATAAAATAATATTTAATACAGTATTAAAATTTAAAAATTGATTTTGCACCACTATTTTTACAAGATTATAGAAGCAATAATTTAGCGTTTTTTTATGCAATGAGAAAATATTTGCTATAGATGCAAGGTTTTTATTTTTAGCTCAAAAGCTAACGTGCTTTCGTACTGCAAACTTATGTTCCTTTAGTGGAAATAAAAATTTTAATAAAAAAAAAATTATAATCAGTTACAGTATAACTATTTAAAAAAATAGTGTAGTATATATTTTAGAAATATAGTAAAATATCTTGTAGAACACATTTTTCCTGATGAAAATATAAGATGAAGATCGATTATTAATAAATATTAATACTACAATCTGAAATAGTTATATTTTAGAAATAGTGTTCTTTTGGAATAAATGTAATTGTAAAATTATTAATAATTTTCAGTTTAAATGTAGTTTGATTTTTAAACTAAGTATTTACCATTATTTTATTATTTTTTCTATTAAAATTTTTATTTTCACTAGAAAAACATAAGTTTACAGTTTACATGTTTACTTTTGAGTTAAAAGTAAAAAATTCGAATCTAAAACAACAAAATTTGCAATGTACGAGTTTTATTAATCTAGCACGAAAAACGGTCTGTTACAATGTTCCAATTAAAGATAATAAAACTTACAAAAGCAGCAGCAAAACGTGAATCTCCAGCAATATTATTTAATGCATTTCCGACCTCATCTGGCGTATCTGCATCTCTGGATAAAACCGGTTGTAAATTGATACCTTCTCGACGAAATTCATTATTAACATCTTGAACAATTGGTAGGACTCTTTTATTGAAAAAGTTGTACAATTTTTCGATTGCTTTAGCAAATATTTCGGCTAAATTGCCCATTTTTGCCGCTTCGCGAATTTTGCCGACTTGTCGACGCTGTAAAATTAAAATTTTTTAATAAAACATTGTACTTACCAATTATTAACACAAATACTATATTCAAATTTAAGAATATGATAGGACTGTGCCGATTAAATGTATATTAATATAATACTTATATATTTAATATTCAAAACAAAAGCAAACAACAATTAAAATATTAGATTAGAAAAACTATGAATATTTTTTATTGCAAAACACTAATTTTTGTCAAAAAAAATAATTGAATAAATTACAATAATTAAATAAAATAAAATAGCTTTATTTTCAAAAAATTGACTTACATTCCTATCAATAAAATTTTTAAATATGTAATTTAAAAAAATAAAAATTAGTAAATATATACTTACAAACCATCCAGGATTATTGACTTCATCACCTTGGGGTCTTGCACTTACAATAGTAAACACAATAGAAAGTAGCATAAAACAAATGAAAATATTTTTCTGATACATTGTTTTTATTTGTTAACTCTTACTACTGTAATTAACAACTGAATAATTAAAAATGTTTTTACTTATATATAATTAATTCTTGTAGATTAAACTTTAATATTGCGGTGGACGTAAATTCCAGTTAAGAAATTTTGGTTTAAAAAAAAGATTTCCTGTTTAGGAAATAAGGTGGTTGGGTTTCACAAGTTTAATGATAAAATATATTAAAAATAGATGTAGAATGTTAAACATTGAATAATTTATGAAGATATTTTTATGCGTGTAAAATATAATTTATATTTGTCATAAAATATTTAATAGTTTTTTCTGAAATTTATTATCATCCTGACACATTCAAAAAATCATTTTTTTTTGCATTTTCTAAAATTTTTTGGCGAAGTTAAACCGACCAATATACAGTTGTGTCAGAGAAGGAAAAAACTTTAAACGCGTTTTTCAACCTTGTCTTCGCTTTAAAACACAATTATAGAGAATTAAATTTCATAAAATAATACTACTGATATCAGTTTTTTTTTTTTTTTTCGATATTTATTAGACTTTAAAGTGGATTTTTTACGCTGAAAAAAAAAACATTTTTTCGAACAACCGCCATTTTCGTAATTTTTTGAAATTAAAAAAAATCCTAGGAATCATGGTAAATGTTATTTTTATTTTAGAATATTTTATGGAAACTTTTGTAATATATTTCAGAACTTCCCAGGAGATGGGACATGTGGCTAGGATTTTTTTAGACAAGGGCTGATAAATCCAAGCGTGACATCACAATTTGAATACATTTTTTGACATAAAAATTTAAAAACATAGTGCAAATATACCGTAATAACATATAAAAATTTCAGAATATTTGCAATTTATTATTATGAAAAAATTTCTAAACTTTCCCAATTTTCAGAGCGCTCAGAAAGGTGTCTATTTTAAAATTTTGTAGTACCTATCCAGGCATACGACTTTTGCATCAGCTACATTTATAATATTTTTTATATATGTTTTTTTTATCAATCTAATAACATTATATTTTATTTAGATATTATTAATAAATTCAATTGTTTTAAATACAATAAATATCATTTAAAATGTATGTATGCAAACCTACAATTATTGTGTAATGCCATATTGTCGTGGCGTAATTTAGTTTCTATATTTTCCAAATATGCTTTATGTAGACAACACAAGCAACTTAAAAACAAAATAATTGTATTAGTCCGAGTAAACAAAAACCCATATGAATACGTTTCAACCGCGTCAATTATGTATCATATATTTTTAACAACCCTTGCCGAAAAACAATGTGCCATTTATCACCGTCCTATTAGAAGTATCGTAGACGGCCTTGGATGCAACGATGACAGAAGCGACATGAAAACATAATCTCATTTTGCGCGCGTGGCGCAAATTTTATTTGGGATACTGGTCGTGCCGGCCGTATACCGCACTGCCCCCACCCCGTACACACGACTTCTTTTTCTACTTCCATTAATTACTTCCATAATTCATCATCCATCTTCCGGTTTGTGGATCTGCAGATGACTTGTCGTGCCAACCCTTTTCGTTGACCACACAACATGCTTGTTTGTGTATGTTTTCACGCTGGTTTGAAGAGTAAAGGGTTGCCAGACCGATGTTCGCTAGGCAGTTGTTTTTTTTTTCCTGGGCAGTCGTGGAATATTATTTGTAAAATATTAATTGCGTACATTTATTTATTATTTATTACTGCATAATGCTTTTACTTTCATGAAAGTACTACTATTCTCGCAACCATAGATTGCTTCGTTACGAATATTTATATGATGTCAAATTATAATGATTAAATGTTTATTTTTATCATGAAATTAGTGTTATGTTTTACCGTAGAACTGAACCAAACTACTAACTAACTAATAAATGCACAAATTTTGCGTGGTTACCCTTGTAGAATTGAGGTATTAATATATTTCGCAGATAAATAAAATTTATATTTTAGCAACAATCTGTTGTGCAGTTAGTCTATATTTAAAAACTTAAGAAAGCGTGCGTAAAGGTAGTGACCGTCCAATGTCATATAGTTTTTCTATTATTTAGACTTTAATTAAATAAGAAGTTAATGACATAAATTAATATAAACACAAATTACACTAATATACAACAATATACTTAAATACTTATATAAATACTTATATAAATACAAAATTTATGCAATATAAAAACTAAACTACAAATAAATGAATTTAGTAAAATAAAACGAACTAGAAGCCACTGGCACTCTAAGCGTGAAATAAAGCCTGATTTTATTTTACTAAACAAAAGCGGACTAAATTAAAGTGAAAATAAACGTAGACTAAACTTGGCTAAATTTTACTATAATAAACAAACCAAATTGTGACTTCTACGAAAGTTATAGCCAAAAATCTAAAACCAAACCAATTATAACAGACACAAAACTTACTTAGTTTCAGAAATATATATCGGGTTACAATAACCACATAACCCAACACTGCCCTGTTACATTTGTATCAATATATGTAAATAAATATTTCAATATTCTTACATTTAAAACATTTAAAAGCAATCATAAGTTGACTTTTTCAAAATAATCAATCGACTTTTTTTAGGAAAAAAGTCAATTTAAATCGATATATCGACTTGTTTGCCAGTTCTAATTCCGACAGTTCAAAATTGTAGCAACTCAAATTTCCGTAAGCTTATATATATATTATTTTGTATTCAACTACTACATTTCCCGACTGCCCACTGCCCAACACATAACCAGTTCACCGTTTTGTTAATTCGGTAATCTGTTTACCCTGGATGATGCTGTCACCGACGGACGTTCTGTACGCGGAAAGGCACAGCAGCTAGCGTCAACGCAGCCAGCGTCCAAACACTAAACGCATTTGGACCGTAAACAGGCTATGTATGGTATTATATAATATATACGTTGTTGTACAATCCGTCGCATCCCTAGATAACTAGATCCGCACTGCATTTGTGTAATGTTTGCATTTTACTAAATACAGTTGTGTTATATAGGGTTTAGCGTAGGTATGTAATTTTCACGGACCTGTTAGGTAAACAGACACAGTAAATAGTACCTATTATACTTATTTGCTTGACTTTTAAATTAATGTTTGTGTGTGTGTGTATTTTCTTTCCGTATTTATAGTACACATATTTTGAAATAAAAGCAAACAGATCCACAATGTAAAAAAAATAGCGAAATTGTAGAAAAATTTTACTACCAAAATCTGTAATTTTATTTTACTATAAATATTCTGTATTTTTACCTCAAAATCCTATAATATGTATATAATTCATAATAATTACAAAAAGTAAGTAAAAATGACCTAATAAGAATGTAAAATTGCTTACTTTCTGCAAATTGCATTACATACTTAATGTAGAATTACGTAGTGTTGGTATAACTTCTTAAATTATACTCCTATAAAATTACAGCTTGCATATTAATAACTGTAATAATTGTAAAATACATCCTTTATATAAATTTCCAAATATATGTAATTATGTAAAAAAATTTCATAAAATTAGTCGATTTTTTTAGATAGAGAAAGGTATACACCCCCTTAATCAGTGGCGCAGTGGCTAGCAGAATTAGCACAATTTTTATTCGTTTAGTCATATATTCAGCAGTCACTTCTAACGCTACAATTATTTACCCCAAAATATTGAGCCAACATTCATTATTTTAAACTATTAATTATTCGATTCATGTAAGATAAAGTGGAAATCTGGTTAGTATTTGCTTATTTTTTGCTTCTCCAAGATAAAATCCTTGCCCCCCCCCCCAAGATAAAATTCTGGCTGCGCCACTGCCCTTAATAAATACCGGCCGTGAAAGTCTAAAGATTACAATTAAATTATATTTTTGCTTAATTTATAATGAATAAATCTTAGCAAACTAAAATATTGAAAACAGAAATTAGGTGTATTGTAATTTAAATAGGAACATCTTATTTGAAATTACCAAGATCTTTACAACAACAAACAGTTATTCAGTTAGCGGAACTACATTCAGTTACGGATTTCAGACTATCATCCGGTATACAGAGTGGAAACGTTACATAGTATAAACCGGAAATAAACGTTGCATATCCGGCTGCACTCTGTGCAGTGTGCGCCGCTCACTTTGAGCGCGCACTTGCTAGATTAGAGCAGTAAGGATGCTATTTAATCTTCTAGGCTACTATATCACTTTAGTTTATGTAGTGAACGCAAAAACGATAACTTTACTCTTTGCATCTTATTTATCAGAATTGAATCTGGGCGCTATTGATAGTTCTTTTTATATGGTAATTGTGTCAGCATTTTCTTTACGGTTAGTAGGTTGGTATAATTCTTTCTAGATTTACTTTTATTACCTAGAATCATATATTTTGGATTTAAAATATTTTTAACTCTTTATTAAACTAACAATACTTCATACTTTTTTCTCCATATCACTCTACCTAAACTCCAATTATATAAACAAAGCTAGTACTTTGGTAAAGGAGAGGTTAGGTTAAAATTTGTTCAGCATCCATCCATTTCATTTTCGTACCTATTAAAATAAATATGAATTTATAATAGAAATTATTGAACAATGTCAACAACTTCCGTTAAATAAAAAAATTGGAACACTTTTTGCACCTAACGACTTTACTCTACTACAATAAATCTGTTTACACTGATAAGCTTAAGCGTGTGACACAAAGTTTTTTCATTTAAACAGAAATTAGTTTAAACAGAAATTATTTATATTCGCTGGCCGAGCCATCTTAACTACCTAATGTGCGATTAGTAGATGGGGTAGTTATGATTGAGAGTGTTTTGCGTGAGCAAATATTTCAAAGTGGTAAGAATAAAAGCGCATGTATAATAGACATCATCAGTAAATAACCAGAACACAGAAACAAATTACTATGTTCTGTTTATTTACCTAAATATCATTTGTATCTTTTTTCCTGATGCAGATGTACGTTGAGTAGGTCGAAATGTTGATTATTAATAAATATTAATAGACAACTACAACCTAAAGCCGTTTTATTTTAATCAAAATATATTTTGAATAATTTTTTTTACAAAATCTGTAATTGTTTTGTAACTTTATTAAAGTTGAAATTTTTTTGTCGTATCTTTATTCCTAAAACCAGCAACTTCTTCTGTGACAAACTACATTTATATTCTTAAACAAAAACAACAACAAAAAATACGAACAAAAATACGAAAGAAAAATAAAAAAAACTCTTGCAAGAAGTTATTGAGACTACTTTGTAATCTAAACAACCCTCCAAAGTTGAATCTCGCAATATTCACACAAGTACCAACACAATAACACTGAAATCCCGCCAAGACAACACTATCACCACACTGCGGTGACTTCTTAAAAGTCCCCAAGAGATCGACTTAAGTTTTATTTTGTTAAGCAAAACGAGTTGCATAATTTACCCTGTTAATTAATTCACCGACGCCCCGCACAATATTTATTCTAATCGCAGTTGGCCATATTTCAGGCCCAGACGTGAATTTGTTATTTTCTGACACAGCGCATAGATGGCGACATTGAAATACGCGGCCATATTTGTCGACGTGTCGGCAATTATTTATTATGCATTTCGAGGCCAACAACGTTGCAAATGCATCCATACGCCGGGACATATTTGTATCATAATTAACAATTAAGCGGGCAATGAGATATGTGATATTTGTTTTCATAATATTGATTTATATATTTTTTCTTTATGATTTTAATGATAAAATATGGTTGTATTTGGCTTATATATGTGTTTTGTTTTGTATTTGTGCAATTCGCTATTTTAATGTATATTTTTGTTTTGATACGTTTTTTTTGTTTAAAAAAATTAATCATTATTATAGCGGCTACATCTATTGGCACTATAAATGTATCATATAAATTTTAATTTTCGAGATAGTTACTATTAATAAATAATGTTGTAATATGAAATTTAAATTTGGAAATATTTTACATATATAATTATTACATAATAAAATATCTCACTCTTCATTGGCATTACAGTCTAAATCGGGCCTTGACCTCAAGTATCCCAATACTTGTTTCGTGATCGTTCATTTAGACACTTTTTCAAAATTGCAAGTACAAGCAGTTAGTCAAACAAACTACTGTTTCCGTTCTTCATATATTTTTTTTTGATAATATATGTAGAATATATCAAAACGTCGATTTTTAATTCAAATTTTTGCAGAACTTAATCCTATTGCATTTTAATTTTAATATAATAAGTTTTAAAAGATTTTTTACTATGTTATTGATCTAAAATCCAGACACTGTCGTTATTCTAATAAAACAGAAACAAAAAAATAATTGTTTTTTTTTTCATATTGGAATATAATTTTAATAATAATACGATATTAAGTATATTAAGTAAGTGATTAATAATTACTTCGCTTCACTCGAAACATATATCAACATCAACACGGTCAATTTAAATCTTAGTTAGAAAAAAATAAATTTCATAATGTTATTAGTATAATTTGCATAACGATTCCAACATAATTTCAATCTAACGATAACAGTAAATTTCTGTGTAATTTCCAAATTAGCAACATAACCATGGTGTAGCCCGCTATGTTGTCGCGCATAGGCCTTGGCGTGGATGTAGCGAACAACTTAGCGTACAAATTTACGCTAAATTACAATATAGTACAAGTGTTCCGTCGCATTCCAAGCAAATGTTACACGCGCTCACCCGTTATATCCGGTGACGGCGAAACCAAACGCCGCAGCGCCACGACGCTGCCTCTCTCTCGACGCGACACTCGTTCAACTGGCGTTGGCGGACCGACGCACCCCCTTCCTCCCACATGACAGATTATCCCTACGTGATTTACGTCATGTGACACGTGGAACAAGCCGTCGCGACGATTCACTATCTACCCCCCCCCCCCCAACTACCTGCTCTACAGTGAGGTGGTTGATATGGAAAGAGTTGTGTTATTACGTTTATATTGCTTAAGCGAGACGGTTTTTTTTTAACGTAAATAATATTGCAGGTGTGTAGTTTGATTTAAATGATTTTTTAATATCCAGAACTAGCAAATTTACTTGTGTCTCACTCAAAATATACAAATACATCACTAATTTGATTTATTAACGTAGTAAAAAATCTTTTCGAACTCATTATATTAAAATAAAAAAGGTTTTGGATTAAATTCTGTATATATTTTATGTAAACTTGACGAAAAGTATAAGTAAAAATAAATAAAAAAAAAAATAGAAATTTATTATCTGTTTTACACATAAACAAATATTTTATAAAATTACTAAAAATTAGATAAATATAAATAAATATTTGAAAACTATACGTAACAAATACAAAAATTTGATATTGTAGTTAGTAATTTGAAACTTGAAAAGAATTTAGATAAAACAGTTTTCTTGTCGAATAGTGATTCAAATATCTTATTAGCATTCCACTTCTTCTAAAAGTCACGTTTGGATTTTCTTTTATTTAAATAACAAAATCAATATATATAAATATATATATATATATATATATATATATATATATATATAAAATAATAATGCTTACAAATAAAATTGTTATCTTAAAAATATAAATAGTTATGTTTGCAATTATATCTCTTACTAAAATTAGGAAAACCTCAAATCAAACTTATTATTTATTTTGTAGATTATTTATACAAAGTGATGTAATCATGCATTCCTTCAAATCTTGTTTCGCTACCGTACATTAATGAAAACAATTATACTGTATAAAATAATAAGCTAATGTAAACATAGTAAATATATCTTATCTCCGTCTATAACATTGAGATCTGTCTCGTTTCAGGTATAAAGACGCGAGCAAAGGTATCACGATTTTAGGAAGGCATCAATGTATGTTTGTTCGCTTGGCAGGCAGCGACACAGCTAAACCACTGAATCATTAACAGCTTCAACCCGTTAAGTTAATCGCGGCTTATTAATTAAACGTTTCACGTTTCACTTCATCTCCTAACTCCTACTATACTCTTGTCTGTAGAGAAGTCTACGTATGAATTCTCGTATTGACTTCTATAAATTGTCTTACCTTTATGTCTTGAAATTGTCGCTGTTATTACAGATATGACTTTCTTATTTTGTTGTTTTGATTATTGTCATTGTTAAAATCGCTTGTATGACATGTCTAATTAACTATAGAGTTTGTAATTTAATTGTAAATTTAATTAAATCAATGAAATTTTAAATTTGATAAAGGTATGCGTTTAAATATTGTTACTATTTAAATGATTTCTAAATTGTACAATACATTTTTTTAAACTAACAACTTAGTTAATTTTAATTAAAAATGTAGCAATTATTTGTGTAAAATGTTTTCAATTTGTTTCATACATTTCTTCTCTTTTCACTCATATTTTTATGGTAATAAAACAAAAACTTTTATTTCTTTTATCAAAGTTTTTCGTCAGAAAAAAATCCCACTCAATTAAGCGATAAAAGCAAAACAAAACACTATCGCTTCTCTGTCCACTATAACCTCAAAATTTATACAAAATTCTGGACTGTGTATTCGTACTAATAAATTTCCGTCTATGCCAAAGTCAACAAAAGCCAGTTATACAAAGTATGTATTTCGAAATAATAAAATAAGCATATCATAGCTATTTCTTTCCATTTATATGTTTCTTTTTGTTTCATATTTACTACTCTCATCTAGAATGAGACAATTTTTATATGCGAACAAAGCCATTTATCTGGCAATTTTATTACGGCAGTTTCCACATTTTTGTTTTTAGACAGACAATATGGCCGACAATTCAAATACCATGTATTTTGGCACAAAAACTGCCGATAATAATATCTGAAAAGATTTTTCTGTAGACACTTTTTTATATGTTACAAAGTGTCTTCTTCTTATTTTATTTTTTTTTCTTAGAATAATAAAAAATATTAGTATTTATTTTTTTTTTAAATATTTATTAAATTTTATTCACATTTTTATGTTTTCTCGATATATGTTATCTATTATAATCAACTAATTATAAAAACAATCAATTTTTTTTATTTACTTAATAGAATCACAAATATAAACCATTTTTATTTGAATTTGTCAAAACAACTAAACAGGAATCAACATGTCTTTAAAAAATTTAAAATTTGCCATGTCCTCATATTAGGACATAAGAGTTGGCGTTAAAGAGCTAAAGAGGTTGGTAAAAATATTATTTCAAAAATAAGTAAAAATTTCTACATAGTTTTCTACTGAATATAAATGTATTTTGAATCACTTTTCCTGATGAAGACAAGCGTTGAGTTTCGTCTAAACGTTGATTATAAATAAATTTTAATACAGAACTTGAACCTAAAGCAGTTTTATTTTATATAATGAGTTCTGAAAGATTTTTTACTATGATAAGTGTATTGGTATATGCATGCAAAACAAAGTGAAAACAATATATATATATATATATATATATATATATATATATATATATATATATATATATATATATATAAAAGTTTAATTTAATCAAAAAATTTCTATCTAGCAAAAAAAACACAGTCGCAAAATAAATGATTTGATCCAAAATCGTATGTAACTGTCGTAATCGGTCAACCAGTAGTGACACCATGTGACTGATCGATGTATTAACTCAAATTATTTGTTTTTCCCCTTTTTTCCTCTTACATTGATTTT
This sequence comes from Clivina fossor, assembly GCA_963966155.1. Classification (NCBI taxonomy): domain Eukaryota; kingdom Metazoa; phylum Arthropoda; class Insecta; order Coleoptera; family Carabidae; genus Clivina; species Clivina fossor. Next base: position 3,940,888 of record OZ014566.1, read on the forward strand.
CATTTGTTTTGCTTCATTTGATTTGCACCCTTACTGCTATGTAGAAATATGCAAACCAACATAAAATTTTAAATTAAAATTTAATGCATTCAGAAATATTGAAAATATTTAGATAATGAGTTGGCTGAAGTAGAATTTTTTTTTCGATAATCAGATATTATTATATAGTACCTTATTAATATGCAGAACATTGTTAAAAATAAGAAATATAAAATTATTGATACCAAAATATTACCAACTTGGAGTAATAAATGTTCTAATATAGTTTCTCATGAGCAAATAATTATTGCTAGTCGCTAAGTTTAGTTGCTAGAAACTCATAACTCAAACGGATAAAATTTTATCTTTTAATATTAATATAATATTAGTTTACTTATATTTTGTATTATCTGACACTAAAAACCACAATTGTTTTTATCAATTTCGATAACTTTTTATTTTTATAAATGAGGTTTCACAGATTCAGATAAATCTATAATAAAACATACAAAACCACTGTTGATTAAAAAAAAAAAACTTCAATTTATGTACGCAAATAAATCATATATTTTTTTCATTATTCGACAATAACAGTTTAATTCCTTCAAAAAGAATTATAATACTTCATTTTCAAAGCAAATAAAAAGGCAGCCACACGTGTAAGTCACGTGGATATGTGATAGAACCCGCAAAATTTACAGAGTACAAAATCGCATAAATTGTGATTTTAGATCGAGAAACTGTGTTTACAGATGGATTTATATGTTATGATTGTATTCCGTGCTACGTATGTGATAGTCCATATGTTTATCTAGTGGCTTTAGACGTTTGAGGGTGACCTAGGTCATAAATAAGATGTATAAATCCATTAAAAATTTATTTCGAATATTGTCTGTGTTTAATCTAGTGTATTGCATTGTTTCGTTTTTGTTTTTGGTTGATGCATATATTATATTATTTATACAATAGTGTGTAAATCAAAATGTGGATCATGAGAATGGGACAATATAAATAAATGGTTTTCATTTGTAAAAGTTATTGAATTAACTTTTAATTAAGAGTTATAAAGAATAAAATTTCAATGTAAGTTTTTTATTTAATAAATATTTAGATATTTAAACTATTCTAAAACTGTAATTCAAGAATTAGCAATGATTCGAAACAGTTTTTGATCGTTTTGCAAGAGATATATATATTAGTATAGTTTAAAAAGCACAGAATTGTACTAATTTCCCAAGAGTATAAAATATGCAGTACAAACTTTGAGAAATAGACAAATTTTTTCTACGAATATAAAATACCTGATGTAAATATTTCCAAATAATTATAATATTAAAATTATGTGATATCTTTATTTGATACGTACTGTTTGTTTAAATTTGGATGCTGACGGCCTGTTAGTTTTTTTCTTTATTATTAAATATATTTATGGTACAATTATGAGCAGATTTTAGAAATTTTGCATTTATTACAAAAAAAAAAACACTATAGGTTTGTTTAGATTTACACTATTAATTTTTAAACTATTAAACTATTTTTTTAAACAACATTATTTAAAATATAAACAGAAAGTTCAACCAAAAGTTGTTTAAATTATTTATTACGAGTTCTAAAAGATATTTCAATATTTCAAAATATAAAACATTTCGGAATGGCATGTAAATAGAAGATTCTTAAATCAGATTTAAACGTAACAACTTAATTCATTTAATATAAATTATTACCAAGCAATAACTACTTTTAAATACAACCAATCAACTAAACAATACCCATTGATAATTTATTCCAATGCAAAATTTCCAGAAATTTTCAATTCAAACAATCGGAAATCACTATTCGATTCATAGTTTTCGTTACAGTTCATAGTCTTATATTACAACACCCAAACGGTCCCCACTCGAAATCGAAACAACTTGCACTATTTTCCATCCCTTATCGGTCCCGCCGATATTCTAACATATCATCCCCCCCGATCCCTGATGAACCATAAATCATATCGCTTCAGCATCAATAGGGGATTGTTAGTGTAGCCTAGCAACCAGAGAGACGTACTATGCAGTTGGCATAGTGGCACACTGACATGATTCATGCCAATCTAGAGTTGGCTATGGGGGTGAGAAAATGACACACACACACACACATACACAAACTGACTGTGACCAAGTTTGGCACGAGCTGTACGAACGTTTCGGACACCCCATGGGGAGTTTAAGGTCCCCAGTGTACCCCAAATTCGGGATGGAGTCCCGGGTTGAGTTTAGTTTAGTTTTAGTTTGGCCAGATTTTAATGGTGGGGTGAGTTCCTTTTTTCTTTCGGGCTGAAACGAATTGATTATATTAATGGTAATGTTTGTTTTTGACGAGTGTTTATTTGAAGTTTAGTTGAAAGAAAAATATATTATTATGCGTAATTGTGTAGTATAAAAATAATATTTTTAGAAAAATTCAGTATATAAATGTTTTGCAATACAATTAAATATCTTTCAGAACTCATTATATTAAAATAAAACGGCTTTAGGTTATAGTTCTGTATTAATATTTATTAATAATCGACATTTCGATGAAATCAACTTACGTCTTTATCAGAAAAAAATATACAAATGACATTTATAGTAAATAAACTGAACAATGAATCAAGTTGCTAGGTAACAAAATAAGTAACTGCTGTAAAATGTTTCAAAAAAGCATAAATATTTTAAAAAAATATAAAATTTAATAAAAAAAAGCCTTTAAAAACCAAAAGTTGCAAAGATAATTATTCTTAGGCATAGTTTCATAAACGCTACTTAAATTTACTTCAAAAGTAAATGTATTTTTACTCTATAAAATTTTGTATTAAAAAGAAGGAATAAATTTTATTAATAATAATAATAATAATAATCTGGTAGTAAATTATTGAAATAATATTTATTTACAAGGTCATTTAGATTGAGAATAAAATTTTCTTAAGTAAATTTATTTATCCTTTATTAAAAACAAATATATACTCGTTCTATTTTATGATAATTTCAACATTAAATTTGTATTTGACCCGATTTACACCACTGAAAACATATTTGAAACCATTCTGCATTACAATTCATGTTAAAATCAAATCATAGCCCGACAAATTCTGCACCCATCATTAAACAATCCATAATATTTCCATCAAACTACCATTTTCATTACAGTTCCTCAAAACGACAAACGGAATCCCGTTAACTAGGCAAGCCGCACAACGGCCCACTACACTAACCGGGGACCCAGGCCATTCGGACCGCAAGCATCAGTATCAATTCCGTGCTGCGGCCGAGAAACCGACGATTCAAGGCGGTCGTTGCCAGCCGTGCTCGTCGAGGAGGCGGTGTGCAATCAGAACAACAACGTCATTCTCACATGAATATTCAATCTTACGGCTGGGCAACTAAAGGACTGTGACAATGAGGGGGACTCCTTTAAAAAACAACATCGGGACGAGACTGTCCCTTCCCTTGTTGGCCGTAATTTGTCTGCGTTTCGAGATCGTCGAGAGCACAGAACTGGCGGGTTTGAGGTTAAGCTGAGTGATCAGTTGCCGGGTGATGTGATATTGAAATATTTTTTTAAGAAAACTATGTCCGATAAATGAAGAAATAAAATTACAAAACATTGTAAATTTACAAGGTTGTATTATATTTTTGAAAAACTATACTCTATTTTTGTATTTTCAATTGAAATAATAGCGAGATAAAAATATGTATTTGAATTATGTTCTACTATTTTTCGGACTTACACATATTATTATTATTAATTTGTGATTCTATCGTTGTGTTTTAAGATCGATAATAAATCCGAATTACAATTATATATTAAAATGATAAAACTGTTAAAAAATATACTGGAATAACTTGTACAATAGTTGTAAATTTAATGTACCAAATTATTTATTTTCACCCAAGACACATTAATAACTAAAATTTAAGAAAGTTTAGATTGAAGTTCTGTTTAATTTTATATAAAAATTCGACGTTGCGACATACTAAACGTATATCATTATCAGAAAAAAATATATAAATGACATAAATAATAAACAAACAAAATATAGAAACAAGTTACTAGGTAACAAAGTACTAGTAACTGAACAGAACTTTAACCTATAGCTTTAGAATTTTAATATAATGAGTTCTGAATGATTTCTGAGTGCTTTTATAATCTAAAACAAATATTACCTTAAAACAAATTTAAATAATAACAAAAAAAAATAAAGAACAATAAATAAATGTAAATGTTGATGATTTTTTTCTATCGTCACTAATTATAACAATCCCATACTAAAACTGTACTCTCACCCTAAGATCACCCCCTTCCTTCTTGCAAAACAAAAGCAGTCGAGCGCGCAAAAGACAAGAGCGGCTCATGTGGTCGTACCGAGCGAAACAAACGAGTGCAGCCTGCATGCAAATATAGCCGAACCGTGTCGTGTCGCGAGCTACTCCAACCCTCAACTTCACAACTCTCTCGCCACTCGTATGTGTGGGAGGGGGGGGGGTGGTAGAGCTTTCGCTAGCGCGCACACATTAAAATCCTTCGCGTACAAAGCTCCACACGCATACGCGAGAGACACTTGAACGCGTCGCGGCGCGTGACAATGACGTCAGCGCACGATTGATGAGCGCCCCTGGGCCACTAGTGTGTTTGTGCGCTGGTGCTTCACTTGTTTCTGCGCTCGGTATGTTGTTTATGTACGGCACGGGCAACTGGGCGAGTTATGGAACGAACGCGATGAACGTGTTTTGTTTTCGCGACTGTCTTTCTTTTCTTTTTTTTGTTGTTGAATGTGCGTGAGTCTCGTTAGATGTCTTTTGTTTTTTCTTTGTTTTTCTTTGGGTTTGTTTTGCAGATATTTTCTACTATCTCTTACGTTGTTATTATCATAATAGGATTATGTTGTTTTTACAAAATAGTTATTTGTATTATATCCAGTTTTTTCAATATAGTAGATATAAAACAAACAATATGTACTGAATATTTTTATTTTCTTTTTATTATTTTATATATAATATATTTTATAAAATATTTATCTTTTTAAAAGCATTTTTAGTTAATAATACTATTTGACGTATTACAAATGTAAATATTACTTATTATAATTAATATTTTTATTATACCTGACATTTGTAAATCTACAAAAAGCTAAATAAATTTATTTATAATAATCAAATAGTGTTTGCATCTAAGAGTGATTTTAAAATCTATGAGTACAGATTATATTTTTTATTAAATATCTTTATATTTTTATTTCGTATAATAAATGATTGTAATAGTAATATAAAAATATATAAAGCTCTGCATTTGCATGTTATTCCATAGAAACAAATGCATCAGACAATGCTTGTATTTACAAATAAATATAACCAATTATTTACTGTCAGTGAAAGAAAATACCTCTATAAAGCAGAAGAAATCAAGAGGCCCCTCCAGGAAAAAAGTCTTGAGAAACAAATCCTCAGTGCGTTTTTTAGATGCGACCCCCGGGGATGGGCAAAAAACATGGGCTTATTTTGCAAAAACGCTGTATCGTAAAAATTGTGAATATCTGTCATGTCAGACATGTGTTCTCCCAAAAGGTATCTATATATGTGATGTTTTCTATCTGGTTTCGATCGGAAAAACACGAAGGGGGATAGAAATTTTGCTTCCAGCTAGATTTAATCTTTAAAATGTTGTACAATCTCAAATCGCATATTTTTTTCTTACGAAAGAATAAATTGTCTGTTAAAACGTGTGTCAGTTTCTTTAAATGTGTAAACTACAATAAAGCAAATGTGCTTTAAATATTAAACTGAAATAAAATGTAAACAAAAATTACTATATATGTTTATTTATTATAAATTTTAAAATAAATTTTAATAAAGCAAATAAAGATAAAATATTTTTTTTTAATTTCGCTCAAAGACAATTGTCTTTACTCTAATTCTCTAATGATATTTAACAATATCTTTATAAGATTTGTAGCGTTACTGAAACTTTTTTCTTTTTCTATTTAATGAAATTTTTCTTTTGATATTTTACATCCAAACTTTGATCGGGTTATATATTTTTTTTATTTTCTATTATAAAAATATTAAAAATTATAATTAATATTTAATCCGGAATATCCTATCTTCAACTTTATAAAATATACTTGAAAGAAAATATATTAAAAACAATATACATCACATGTCATGCTAACGGTTAAACTGCATCTATTCAAATCTCTGCCATACATATCCTTCACCCCTTAAAACAAAAACCAAACGCAAAATAAAAGAACTCCTACGTCTGTCTTGATCATGCTTCACATATATCCGAAGGCTTGTCTATATGAAATCACTCGGTAATAGAGAATTAATTAGGCAAAGGGTTTGGTGCCGGCCAGGGGGAAGAGATAAATGCAGTCTGTTTTATTTCCGAGCCAATCACAGACCGGGATTCTATCATACAGTACAGATGATTCGCATATATGTGTGTGTGTATGCATATATGCGTTTGTTTTCTATGAAGTACCCGAATATGCAAGAGGTTTTAATCAATCTAGAAAGGCTGGGTTAGTTGATGATTGAAGATGAATCATGCGATAAGTGGAAATGCTAGTTGAAAAATGATTAGGAAATTTTAATATCTTTTTTGTCGGTTGGTGAAATTGAAAAAGAAATTAATGTTTGTTATTTGATTTCATAGGCAAATATTAAAGTTTTGTTAGATTAATAAATGATTTTTAATTTGTTTATAAATTTTATGGCCTTAACAAAAAAAATGGCTAGATGATTTGTTTATTGAATTGCCTAATTAATTTTTTAAATGATATTAGTTATTTCATTTACATACAAATAAAGTTCAAATAAATGATCGAAAACTTTATAGATTGGCAAACAAGAATGAATAAATAAATATATGACAACCTAGAAAAAATATGTAATTACATTAGATGAATACACTAAACGTAAACTACTAAACCAATATAAAAAAATATCTAAAATTTTTTTTTTTACGTTTTTACATAAATATTGTATTTAAATATATAGATAATCAAACAAAGTAATACAGAAATTTGTATGTATAAATAATAAGAAATATAGTTTTATATTAAAAAAAACAAAATAAAGAAAAAATTCATTCAAATATATATATGGTTAGATGATATACGAAAATCTGTAACACTTATTAATCAATCAAATTAAAATATAACAAACAATATTTCATTGTACATAATATCAGCACGTTCCATACTAGCGAGAATAGATGAATGAACATATATAAAAAAACAAAAGCAACATATGTGCAAGAGGCGTATTCAACTGTCTTTTGTTTCATGTATGTCACAAGAAAATGATGTTTGCCGTTTAATTCCTTAGGGACGTTTTGCTTTTTTTCCGCGACCCTTTTTTTTTCTTGTTCAAAGACACATATTGGGTCACATTGTCCTCGCTTTGTTTTACAGTTTCCTTTTCGTCTGAAAAGGATTAGTGTTGAAAACAATGTTGAAAAGAAATTTTAATTAAAAAAAGTAATATCTGAAATTCTTTATGTTATACAACTCGTTTTTTTTAAAACATTCCTGTACTTTTATTAAAATGCATTGTGACATTTATTTGTATTAATCTTTTTATACAATATGAAATGTTTGATGATACATGTATAGTTACATAAATTGATGTAGTTTCTACATATTTCTATTTTTACTGAAAATTCTGTAAATAGGTGGCATATTTATGTCAAGACAGTTTTGTTTTTTGTTACCATGACTACAGTAGTTATACAAATTTGCCTATTCCATGAATTTTTTTAATACATAGCAGATTTTTATATTACGTTATCGGACAATATTCAAGTATTATTTTCTGTATCTAATTAATAATTTAGCAAAGTGTTAGATCTAAATTATTAGTTTCATGAAAAATCTATTATTACTTTTTAAAACTAAGAGTTATTTTTTTAAATTCTAAATGGTGGATTGAAGTTTGCTTTCTATATATAATTAAATGTAAAAATAATGTAAAAATATTAAAAATATGTTGATTAAGATACAATTATTTACGAAATTTATTAGCAATAATATACAAATCTAATATGTAAATATTTGAACGCTAAAAATATCAATAAGAAATAATAAAATTAATAACTTTACCACTGTATTAATTACAATAAAATAAGCAAATTCCTCAAATTTTAATTAATCTCCGCTTAAATTTGTAGTTTATTGTAAAACATACTAAAAAACATTATGTATAAATTTAAAAAAATGTACCGTAAATTAGAAAAAAAAAACATTCAAATGAAAGTCCAATCATTTGAGAGAAAATACAATTCCATTTAACTAGAAATTCGTGAAAACTATCGAACCATAATCGGCTAACAATTGCCCAACATCGAACCAAATAACAAAAGCCAAACAAAAGACAAAACAACATCGTCATGTACTTTTATCGATTGCCATGTACGAGTCACACGGCTGACTGATCTTACAGAATAGTAACTGCAAATGATTATCATTCTATCCCGTGATTTTTGCATGGCGCGTGCATGCATTATTCCATAACGACCTTGGACCAACGAGATGGTGTAGCCTGGGTTGATAAACTACGTCATTACTTCTGTTATCTGTGCCGTTACTTTTAGACATTTGCATTGCGCCTGACCGGAAAAGGAAAAACGCAGGGACTGGTGACATCATATATCCGTATCGTTTGGAGACTAGCCCTCACTTTTCTATACAGAGTGGTTTATGTTCTTATGGGTGTTTCCGTGGGTTTCTGGTCTGGACACGTGTTTGAATCTCTCACAGATAAGTGCTTGTTAGATATCTAATGGTATCATGTTCTAATATTGCTTTGTTAATTCTCTTTGCTTGCTGCAATAATCCTATTAGAAAAAGATTTTACGTTGAAATCAGGACTATCTTTGAGTCACTATATATCCGATAAATTGGTGCGATATAGCAGGCTACAAATTTATTTTTATTATTATTTTTTGTTTTATATTCAGACTATTGTAAATTCTCCAATAAACCACTTAATGAAATTCAATGGATACCAGCCGTGAAAGCCTGAAAATTACTACCATATTTGCCCGAAATTTTTCATGAATGTTAAATTTAGAAAAAAATAATCCGAAGTTAACGCGATCCATTCATTTTTCATAAAAAAATTTTAAAGAAAATATAATTCAAAAGTTGTTACATTTCATTACCTAGATTGTTAGTTTAGCGCGAGTCAATTTTTTAACGGGAAATAATTAGTCAAAAAATATCGCGTTATATTCCGGAAAATACGGTATTAATATTATTAATATTATTTGAGTATATACAATGCAGTTTTGGTGCCTACGTTGATGTATGGTAGTGAATGTTGGGTTTGGTTGCAGAAGCATAAACAAAAAATGACTGCTGTGGAAATGAAATTTTTACGTGGGGTATGTGGTGTAAATAAGAAAGATCGGGTACGAAATAGATTAGTGTATGATGAGTGTGAAATTGAAAAAAATGTTGTAGCAAAAGTTGTCTCGTGTTAGAGTCAGTTAAGATGGTTCGGACATGTTGAGCGAATGTCTAATGAACGTTTGGTTAAAAAGATTTATTTGAATGATTTCGATGGTATACGTTTGCGTGGACGTCCGATGAGTAGTTGAAGTGGTATGATTGAGAGTGTTTTGCGTAAGCGAAAGTTTCCAAGTAGTAAGAATAAAAGAGCATGTATGAGAGGATTAATGAATGTGGATGAAGCGAAAGTTGCTTGTTTGGATAGGAATGCTTGGAGGCGACTGATTTCGGGATGATGAAAAGAGTTTGTGCCACACCCTTTTGGGTACATGGCGTGATTGTGTATGTATGTATGTATGTAAAATATATTATTATGTGCAACGAGCCTATTATTTATAATAACTGGTTATTATGTATAGTAACCAATTTACCATTTTAACTACAATATATACAATTTATATATTACATATTTTGTTTTAAAACCAGATGATCAATAAAATACAAATTTTCTAAACCAGTACAAATTTCCAATGCAACCCTGCTTCAATATCCCTCGCCAAAACTTAATAATTTTTAACAAGTCATAACTTAAAACAATACAACGTATTAATATCGCATTACAAAATATAATTCAATTTAATACCTGCTTTCAACTAGAGGAAAACTTTCCTAAGCACACACCCTGTGTAGTCAAACCGGTCGGTCTGAGCTTTTCAATTAAATTCGGTCCGTATAAAATTCTACCAGCGCGTGTCATTTTCAAGAGGTTCAATTGTAAACGAAGTAAAATTACAGCCACTCAAATATCAATAGGTCTGAAAACGCAATGATGATGGGTACTATAATTAAATGGGCCAACCCTTTAAACACTAGCTAAGTCATGTGATCGCTCGCATGTCCTTGATGTTCGGATACTAAATAAATATACTACAACATTCTTCTAACTCTCACAAGCCTACTGCTACGATTTCAAAGGCTAGTTGAAATACTAGACTTCGCTTCTAATTAAACATTGTAAAAGTAATAAAATATTTAAGTTATTTCAAGTTATATTGATGAATATGTAAATAAATGCAGTAGATGTTAAAGTTTAATTATGTTATACTTTGTTTATGACATCGTCAATCGATTTCTTGTTTGTTTCTTATCACAAAATCTTGCTTTCGAAATTTTAAAGTTTCTGAACTGAAATGTTTTGTAGTAAGAATATGAACAAATTAGAATTAATATATCTGAAACTATTAAAATTATAAAATCCACGATTGTTAATATAGATAGAAAATATACAAAAATCGAATGACGAAATATACAGAATAAATAACATCACTTAGAATTTTTTTAGTTTATTATCTTCTTAATAAAAATATATATATTTCAAAATACTTCAGAGTATTCTTCGAGAAAACAAAAAGCTAGAATTAATAGTAAATATATACCTAATGGATATAAAACACATTTGTTACATTATGCTAAGATCAGCAATCCTATTCCAGACAGAAAAAACTGCAGCAAAGGTAAAAAGATTTTCTTTCGAAGAATTCAAATGACTCTTGATGTAGTTCAGTCCCCCCTGTCTAGGTTTCGAGTTTCCCATAAGATTTTACGGGAGGGCTTTGCTCAGTGCTTCTTCCTAAAAACCCTATAAGACTTGTAGAAACTTTATGGCTAATCCACTTCGCTTTGTTTTGCAAAATCCACGTGACAACTAGTTTTTTTCTTTTTCTTACATCGCTAGTTTCGTTTGTTTTATTTTTATGCTTCCGAAAAAAAAATAGTAACATATTCTGGTAATGTTTTACTTTTCTACGTAAAAACAAGACAATGTTTATTACATAAATACTACTATTATATATTTAAAATTAAAATCACTTGGTTAGTTTAAACAATATATCAATATATTAATTACTTTTAAATTTAATTATTTATCAATATCCATTTTTTCATTTTTGGACTGTATATTTTAGTTATAAATTAGTAAAAAATATCTCCCATATTATGTAAGGATCCCATATTGAATAAACTTTACAACTTAACAATTTCGCTACTATATAATTTTACCAATCTTACTACACAATACTCAGTTACCTAATTGGACATCGCCAAACATATACAGTAGCAGCAAACCCGAAAATTTACATCCAATGTGCAATTAATAAAAACTTGCAGTCGTCACTTTAATTCCCGATGCTTTGATGTGTCCCGCGGCGCTTGTCACACTTGCCAAGAATCGGAGATGGCAAAGGCGGTCACGTGACTAGCACGCGTCACATGACTCACAGACTCAGAGTCAAAGAAGCATGCATGATGCCTTACATCGAGACGGGAGATGCGGATACAGTCATGGTCGGGAGATGTGTGAATGTACACTATATGGGTGTCGAATTTAAAAATCTAGCCGCCCGGGGCTGTATCTAGAAGGACAGTTGCGAATCAGAAACCGTGGAGATTTTGCGCTAGGGTAGATATGCGTGCGTTATCTGTTGGATATGTTCGAGGATAATTGGGGATTTGTTGGTTTTGAATGTTACAATGTGTCGAATTTGTAGTTAAAATGGGCCTTGTCTACTAATTTTTTTATTTGCATTTTTGCCAAAATTTATTGACGTAGTCTATGATGCTTCGTGGTGAAAGAGTTTAATAATATGAAAAGTATGATTTTTGAAGCCTTTTTTCCAAATTGAAATATAATAATAAATATTCATTTTCAGATCGTAATATTTGGAATAGATTTTTGTTTTTGGTAATATAATGAAATCAAATAATTTAAATAATGAAATACCTATAGAACCAGTTCAATAAAATGTTGTTAACTGAATGTTGTTTAAGTGAATTAGAAAATTAGATTGTCTATTGTTCTTAAAGCGCCTAATTTATTGGTCAGTTGACAAAGTTAACGAAAGAGAACATACAAAACAACAACGTTTGTAAACAACTGATCTAAAATGTTTAAAAAATAAAATACAAAATGTTGTTTTTCTGCATAAGTATTTCCATTTTTTTTTCATTATTGACATTTAATTTATAATTATGTACATAACATTTTTAATTAGTTAATTTTAAGTTATGTTAATAGTAAATTTTTAAAAATAGCTAGCTTTAAAGATTCTATTTAATTACGTGGTTTGATAATAAATGCGTCAATATAAGTAATTTTCTTATTATAATAATATATGAAAGTTGATTACTTTGCAATATAGTAAAGCATACAATATTTCTATTATTTTCAATCAAATTATTTATACTTCAGTACCTCTTTCAGATCTATTTGACCATAAAAATAACATTTCAAAAACATTTAATCCACTTGTGCATCGAGAAAAATGTACAAAACAACTCAACAAATAACGGACTTACCTTTTTACAAACTAAAACCTATTTCATGCGTTCTTGAAACTAAACAATACCCAGCTACCCATGCTCTTAAAGTCTCCACAAAGAAGGGCCAAGGGTCAGGCTAAGAAGGAAACGAGTACTTCACGAAGGTACTAGCACATTTAAGCTCATTCATTCGCCGTTTCTAAATACCGTAGCTGTTCCATAAGGCCCCCATCTACCAAGTAGTGTGCTAGCTGTAATCAGATCGCAGACAATAGGTTTTCCTGCGCTTTTGATATTATCGGATTCGGTGAAATATTATTGCTCTCTGCGTATGAAAACGAATTTTGAAAGCGTATTAAAAGGTAATTCAGTAGACTACAGTGAATAAATGTTTGGAGAAGGTAAATGCAAAGTTTTGAATGGATAAATATAAATAGTAGGTTTAGTGCGCTGCGCTGGTATTAAGTTTATTTGCAATTAATGAGTTATATAGAACTAATAAGAATTGTTATTATTGAGTGGAATATTAATGAATGTGGTTATTAGTTTTGTAATTTGAAATTGGGATTACTTCATTCATTTAGGATGCAATTTATAAGTATTATTTAATTTCAAAATACAATTTATTGTTTGTATTAGTACTTATTTATTTGCGAATTTTGATTCTAAATTATTTAAATATTATCGTATATAAAAAATAATTTACTTAATATACAAAAGAAAAAAAGAAAATATTCTTTACAATAAATAATAAATATTTATTGTTGTATTTCCATGATAAATAATTTCTGAATTACAGAAATACATTTTCATTTCAAATTACAAAACTTTTTACATATTTCATCCGAAACAACGTGATATTTTCGCAAGCTTCCACCTAATACCTCAGAGTTTTCTTTCAAAACTTAAGCAAGAAGCCATCAGGGCAACTGTCGATTGAACTTTGTGAATATAATATTCGATAAAATTGTAATATCACCCGACGTAAACTGTAAAGACGAGGGAGATTTAAACATTGGCAAGTTGTGTGTTGTGAGGTAGCCATCAAACACATTTCGCATACATATTAAATAAATGTGTATTGGTGGAAATCGGGCTGAAAAAGTTTTCAGTCCAAGCCCGAAAGAAGATAACGTTTTTACTATAGTGTTTAGGTGCGTAGATTTACGATACATAGACGTACCGAAAATATTTCATTAAATTAACTGTATCGACTTGGATATATTTAATACGTATGTACAAATATAATAGTTTAACAGTATCTTGTATATCAAATTTTCAATCCTTTACTCACCATTCCTAATAAATGTTATCGATTTGGTTTTTCCAGTATAAAAAAAGCGATATCGCCAGCACTGGTGGGCCGTAGAGCATCTAAACATTCTAAACGATATCGTATTTATGTAAATACGAGCACGAAATATTTTTATCGCGCTCATTGCCGTATCCCATCTGGGGAGCGCAAAAACCCACATAACGAATACAACTGTCTCGCTGACTCCATATACAGGGATCATCACATAAACACAACCGAATTTAAAAACGACCGGACGTTATTTCTTCCCTTTAACCACGTTCGCGTTATATTTGATGTGCTAAGCCGCGTTCAAATAACCTATATATAAGTAAGGTTAAAATTATTGATATAACTTATCAATTGAAAATATTTCTTATGATATAACGTAATATTACTAAGGTTATATTACTAATATTTATTAATAATCGAAATTCCGACGAACTCAACTCAATAGTTTATCATAAACTCGTTATACTATGTTTGAAGAAAATTGGCAGGTAAAATATTTTGTATACGTACAATTATTGACTTAGGTAAAGAAAATTAACTTCCCGGATTAAAAATAAGATAGATAATGGTACCTTCTAAAGTTAGGAGTAGAAAAAAGTTATATGGAACAACTACCGAAACAAAACATTTGAACAAACTTTTAAATTATCATCTTACATGCGAGTGTTTAAACTTTGGTTTTATACAAATTAGTATAAAGATAAGAAATGTCTCCCGATTGATTTAGAATGATGTTTGTTGTCATTTTTAAGTCAAAAGTTGTTGAAAGTTTTGAAAAACCAGTACGGAGTATGTAGTTAAAGTTGTCCGTATATACGAAAGTTTTTCAATTTTTATTTACGATAAACTTTGATTACATCAATTAGAATTTTACATAACCTAGTTTTCAACTAGTTTCGTCACGTACTTAAAAATAAATTGATTCTCAGAAGCTAGATTGATTTTTATGTTATTTCGCATACAAATATATAAAGTTTTTAATAATAATTTATTTAAGTTTTTTTAACACTAATACAATAGTTTTGTTTATTACCATACAATTATAAAAATTAACTTTAAATTAATTATAATCATAAATTGTATAAAAAATATAAATTAATAATTAAAAATAGTATGTTATGATAGCGATAATTCATAAAGATGAAGTTTGGCAATATTAACCGCAGGCGATTGCCTTAAATTATAAAAATATAAATACAATAAAAACAAATCACTTTTGATATGGCGTGAATAATACTACAAAATAATTATAATTTAATATAGTTAAAAAAATCTTTCAGAACTCATTATATAAAAATAAAAAATTTAAAAATTATGTTTTGTATATATATTATTTAAAAATCAACGTTTCAATATACTCTACGAAATATGTATCATCATCAGGAAAAAATAGATAACTTTGTATACAATTTCTTATTTTGCATATTTAATAACGTAACAATATTCACAAAACAAAGAGTCATTTTCCATGATTTTTCATTGCAAAACTTTCAAGTTGTTATAAAAATATCTGACACACAACAGATATTTTTATGTGTTAGTACTAAGTTAAAACTATCCCATGTTGACACTACACTTGCACAAAGGGCTGTATATTCTACTCTGGACGACATAATACCTTGTCGCCACCCTCTGTTTTTTGTTTTTTTTTTTTCGTTAGCTATATCGTCTACCATATTGTTCTACGCATCTACACTAGACACATTATATACAATGATGTCAAAGTAACCGTACGAAATTTCTATGCATGTTTTTCTAAATTATTGCTTTCGTGAAATTTTAATTCGACTATAGAGTTTAAGCAGGCAGAGTTTTCCATAGCTATCTTATAACATTAATAATTATAATAAAATTATAAATAGAATTCTTTTATAATTTTCTTTAATCTTAACAACATTTTTGTAGAACACATCATTTATATTTTTAATTATTATATTTATTTTAATTACATTAAATAGACATATGATACATTTCATATTTTATGGGTGCGGTACGATTTTAAAATTAATGTAAAATTACATTAAGGGGGGATACCATACTGCCCCTTTCAAAAAATGGATTTTTTTTGCATTTTCTGAAAGCTTATATTGTGTGTAGAATAACGTGTTAAAACAGTTTTCCGAAATTCGAACTTTTGGCGGAGGTACAGTGACCAATACAAAATTGTGTCACCGCAAATAAAACGTACAGATCGGTCAATAAAAAACTAAAACGCATTTTTCTCGAAAGCATAATTTTCAACCTTGTACAGCCGAGATCTCGGAAACTATTCATTCGATTTACTTCGCTTTCAGACCTAATTATAGAGAATTAAATTCTCCAAAATAATGCTGCTGATATCTATTTTTTTAGCAGCTAATTTTTTTACACACCAGTAGTTACGACCAGTAGCTACTACACAATTAGTTTTACAAAATTATATTGTTAAGTGTCAAGTAGTAAAATAGCGTTGAAAAGTATTTAATATAAATGTGGAATACATTATCGTTAAGACGACTCTATATCCTTAATCTCTATGAACACCATCTTAGTTGGTTTGCCCTGTTGACACTAGATGTTTCATATTTATAATGGCAATTTCATTATCTCTTTTTATTTTCCGCGAATTCTTTTGCTTTTCTTGACTTTACTTTAAAATAAACTATGCAATAACTTGGAAAAAAAGTTGTGGTTAAACATAAAATACGCGGTGTAAAATTTTTATATCATGCTTTCCTAAGAAACCGTGCGAGAGGTTATAACCGTTTTTTCTAATAATAAAATGTTTTTTTTATGTAATGCTTACGGCAAAAAAAATCTTACTGAGATTCGTTTTTCAAATGGTTTTGGTTTTATACTTCAAAATATGATATTTGAGATTTATTTTAAGTATATTTCATTATTTAAAAATTTACATGTTTTAAAATTCTAAATAGAAATAAAAAATAGATAAATGTATGTCTATAAAATAAAATAAAATTGTCAAGTTTAAAAGTTTAACAAATCTTTATGGCACACAAATCACAAGCTAGTAGATAGTTTAGCATCAATACGTAATATTACGATTGAAACATAAAACTAATGAAACTAATTTAGAGATAATAATAATAATAAAAAAACTAATTAGCTAATCCTTCCCCTAAATTGTACTATCTACAATCTGAGAACCATATTAAAAATGTGAACTTTTGTCATTAATAAAACTACAATAAAATTGAAATAGATATTATCAACCAATTTTCACATCATAACAAATTATTTTTAATAAAATAAAAATATAATAAATATCAATATAACTTTATCTAATTTTTGAAATAAATCAAATTACATTTAAAATTCTAATGTCCAATTTAATCCTGAATAACGAGTTAACTTACATTAAACTATATTGAGTTAGGTTATGTCTCTCCCTCGTTGTGAAAAATATAATCCGCGCATAATTTAATAAGAGAAAAACTACTGAAGTGAATATAGTTTCAAAAGAATCGTCGGCAATATTTCAATTCATCACTAGATTTCCCCTCCATATATATATATATATATATATATATATATATATATATGTATATAGTTAGTTACTGACACGTAATAATCGAAAAAGTTTCTTTCCACACGAAATATGGAGGAACCCTTTGTATAAACGGGTTAACTGAACATTTACAAATGTAAAAAAATCAAGTAGCCATTGTGCTGCTGTAATGATGTTCAATATTTTTTAATTAAAGTCAGTTACGAACGAAAACGAATGTCGAATGAAATTTCCGTTTAGTACCGCTCGAGAAACGAAATGGTTATTACATTATCATAAAATATAAGTTGGCCGTGATTGTGATTCTGTGCTGTTTTGTTTGTTCAGATGTTTATTTGAATCAAAAGTGAGATTATTGTGCATTTGTGGTGGAAATGCAAGCACAGTTTTTTTTTTTTTTTTTCTGTAATTTGTTTAATAAACTTGTAATTGATATTATATAGTAATCTACAGGCTTTCACGTATGGTATCCATTGAATTTATAGAATTTTCTGAGTTGGTATGCCATGGTCGATCTATTATCATCGTAGACGTTTTGCCGTATGTCGTAGATAGTATCCTCAGTGCTTGATCAGTGCTCATCGCTTGATTTTAATTGAATATAAAACGAACTAAATCATTTATGAACTGCATATTAACGGAATATTATTGCACAACCATAATTTAAGCTAAAGAATACTATTTGTAAAATGAAAAAGCTTTAGAATTAAGTTCTGTATACATTTTATTTAAAAATCGACGTATCTATTTACTCACGTACATCATCAGGAAAAAATATACAAATGATTTATCTATTTTTTACGTGGAATATATTGAAACATCGACTTTTAAATAAAATATATACAGAACTTAATCCTAAAGATTTTTCATTCTGAAAATAGATAAAGTTTCGGAGCTTTTTCGGGTAGACAGAATACAGCACATGTTCCGTTGTTTTTATATGTTTTAGAGCTTTATTTAGTCTATAATTTAGAAAAGTTTCAACCAAACTGGTTGCAGTGGTGAGCTGTAATTCGCTCATTTGTGGATTTGTGTTTAAAAACATTGATCTATTGTTGTTTAATATAAAGATTTTACTATGTTAATATTATATATATATAAATTTAAATATGTAATTATTTGTATAATCGATTTTTTAGGTTATACGCAATAATATCCATTCCTGTCCCATTCCCAAACAACGTACGTACATACATATAAGATATTCACACAGCACACACACACACACACACACACACACACACACAAATATCGGAATATAAGCTAACCTAGTTACACAATGCCTTAGTTGAATCACGCTCATTGCATACACATAATGATCGAACGGCTATTGATCGTAGATGCGACCAACGGAGAAACCCAACAGCCGAAGCACACTTGATCCTCATGGGATTAGCGGGTGTTCGCACATTTGGCCGATCGAAAATGTCACTGTCTCCACGAATATTCTTTTTAATATAGAATAATTGATTTTATATGCTAAGTTTTACAGATAAATACAATTTTCATATTAACGATAGTTTTCTTTAAATTAAACTTAAACTGATTTACACCAGTTTAATATGTAACTTTACAGACGTCAGAAAAAAGTTTTTACATTATATAAATATAAAATACGTATATTTTATATAAATTTACTTACATGTTCGGTAAAAAAATATATATAATATGGTAAATTTAATTTTTTTGCAGAAAATTTACGTAAACTATCGTTTTGTTGAAATAATATGTCATTTTTTTCACTATGGTTTTTATGTAAAATGGCAACTTAGTAAAAAAAATTAATACTCATTGTTTTTGTGTTCTGTTTATTTACTGTAAATGTCATTTGTATCATGTTTCCCGCTAAAGACACACGTCGAGTTCGTCAAAACGTCGATTATTAAAATATTAATACAGAACTGCAACCTAAATCAGTTTTATTTTAAACATAATCCAATTACAGTTTGAAACTACGAAATAAAAAATAAACAAAGCCGTTGGAGATACAAGTCAACTTATAGCCCCCCACACCCACTAAAAACCCGAACAAGGGGTGGGTTAGGAACAAACGACGGGCTATTATGTCCACATTGCGCGGATTATAGATTTAGATAAAAGCCAAGTGCGCCGTGTGCCGGAGTACGGTGGGGCACATTGAGTGAAATCGGTTCGGTCATCGGATCCAGCTCGGTCCCAGCGAACTGTAACTTTCGAGGTAGAGGATCGAGAGAATGGTTTGGACCGTTGGTCCGAAGCCACATCGAAAGTAAAAGTTAGACACCGGGGCCCGCCGATGATGATGGCGTAATTTGCAACGACGTGTTGGTCGATGGTTAAAGCACCCTGTTAAGGACTACTTCGCATGAAAAGTTACGAGAGAGTTATGACGTGCATAGATTTTGTACTGTATTAAAGGCTATATTGTTTTTAGATTTTTCTAGTTGGTATTGTTCATTATTGATTCAGTTTTTGTGCTACTACGATTTAGTGAAAAATTTCTTTAAAATTTATAAAGTTCGATTTAACAGTGTTTGTAAAACATTAGTAGAGAGTAATAATAAACAACATTTTTATAACTACACTGTCTAAAGAAAACCATCGCCATTTAAAATTATATTAGGCATTACTTAAGGTAGAAAGTGGCAAATATTATATTGGCGTATATTAAACTTTGTTTGCATAAATAGATTTTATTGTGGGAATGCTGTACGAGAGGTATTTTCATCATTTTCATTTGATTTTGACATCGTTCAGAAAATAAAATTTATTATTTCGGCGAAAAATCTATTCATTTTTTTCAAAGCTAACTCCTGCTTTATATATATATATATATATATATATATATATATATATATATATATATATATATATATATATAATATATATATATTTAATTCAATATTTTTACGTCATTATAGTATACAAGTAATGTATTTTTATGTATTATTTCACTGAGATACAATGTACGAAGCAATTATATACGATGTGTCTAAAAAAATTATATACAAACTACTATGTGTTTTTTTAATAATTATATATGCAATGTATGTAAAGAATTTTATATACAATGTGTCTCTCATAATCTGGTATTCCTCTAAACCCCTTATTCAAAAAAATATATTAAAATAAATATGTGTTTAGTTATTTTATTAAAAAATGTGCCTTTAATAGTGACAACATTATTACAACCAAGCATAAAAAGTTAATTAACATTTTAAACTTTATTTTTTATATAATTTTAAAGATTTTATTTTGTAAGTAAATTATACAAAAACTGCTACAAAATATGCAACTGCTTTTTTTTCAAATACAAGCACGAGAAACTTTGTTATAATAGAGTATTAGTGTAGTAGGAATTATGCAATGTCCGTTCATCATCAATTATTCATATAATTCATGATAATCCATTAATTTCTAACATATATGCATGTGTTCTAGAACATAAAGTGATCGATAGGTGAATTATAATTTGAATTAATCAATTAATATAGTGGTAGATACAGAGCTAAGCTACACGTTTAACTAAATACACATTTATATTATTAAAAAAATAACTAAAACTGTAAACATTGATTTTTATGTAATATTTTTGTTGTATACTATTATAAAACCTTGCTACCAAAACATACGAACGAAAAATAAGACTTTTAAAACTGTTATCTACCAAATTTACAAACTTATTTAATAATTAAATAAATATGAATTTTTTTATATACAAAATTAAACTCAAAATTTTAAAAGTTAAATTAAAAAATAATAATAAAAAGTTTTATTAATAAAACAAGCACTGTATCTATATTCGACTATTTCGTTTATATCATAATCTTGCCTTTGGCAAAAATTATATTCCGTCACAATAATTAAAAATTCTATTTTTAAAAACAATTTTTTCATCAACCAAAATCCGTTTTGTATTTTTTCACTTTCCATCCTATTTCAATTCAGCTGTCTGTAAACAATTCAAAAAGCTTTATATATATACACTCTAAAAAATATATGTAATTTTACCTAGAAACCATAAGACAATATGATGCCCATTATTTCTAGGTATAATTAATTACTCAACTGATGCAATTTTATTATAATTATTTAATAATACATAATAATGAACGTAATATATGATATTACCAACGGGATGAAAAAGTACATATACAGGGTGTTTCACAACTTAGAGCAAAAAATTAAAAGGTATATTCTGTACGACGTGCTGATCATGAAACAAAAAGAATTTTTTTAAAATTTGCAAAAAAAATTGCATCGTATTTTAAGTAAACATTTTTTTTGCCACTGGTCGATAGTTATTTTTAATAATTGTTTTCAAATCGTCTACAATGAAAGTAATTGTTTACGTAATATCTAATACTAATAAAATGTGTAATAGTTTAATTAATAATTTAATTTAATTTGATAGGTAGTGGGTAGGTAGTCTTTCGTCGACATTGCTGTTAATTATTATTATCTTTGCTGGTGCACTGTTCTCATTTTACAGTGAATAGCAGTGTAGTGTAGTTTTTGTTAAAATGAATGCATTTAGTAACAGTGAATTAGTGGACATGATGTCAATTTATGGCGAAGCACGGCAAAATTCGTTATTGGCACGACGTCTGTATGCTGAACGTTATCCTTTACGCCGATTACCCACTCCCCGTTCGTTTGTGAGGATAGTCCAGCGCCTTCGAGACACAGGATATGTGCAACCTAATCGTGGGAGAGGTGGTGGCCGCCAGCATCAACACGACAATATGGTTAATGATATCTTAGATGCTGTACATGCTGAACCAACTATTAGTACCCGAAGAGCGTCTCAACAATTAGGAGTATCACATAGTTCAGTATGGCGAATTTTAAGAGATCAAAACTACCACCCATTCCATTTTCAACGGGTACA
The DNA here is from genome assembly GCA_963966155.1 of Clivina fossor. NCBI lineage: Eukaryota > Metazoa > Arthropoda > Insecta > Coleoptera > Carabidae > Clivina > Clivina fossor. The sequence continues at coordinate 3,963,344 of OZ014566.1, forward strand.
GGGGCTAACAGAACCTGACTATCAGTTTAGAGTACGATTTTGCAACTGGCTTTTACAAAAACACACTGAAAATCCGAATTTCCCCTCGTACATCATATTTTCTGATGAGGCTACTTTTACGAGGGAGGGAGTTCATAACTATCATAACTCTCATTATTGGAGTCAAGTAAATCCACACGTTGTTGTACGGGGCAGTTTTCAGCATCGTTTTTCGATAAATGTTTGGGCAGGTATTGTTAATGGAATATTACTTGGGCCGTACATTCTACCAAATAGGATGACTGGAGCTAATTATTTATTATTTTTACAAAATACTTTGCCAGAACTACTTGAAAATGTGTCTTTAAATGTGCGTCAGCAGACATGGTTTCAGCACGATGGTGCGCCATCACACTATGCTCTAAATGTAAGAGAACATTTAAATCAAGTATTTGAGGACAGGTGGATTGGTCGCGGTGGACCTGTAGCTTGGCCTGCTAGATCCCCTGACCTAAATCCGCTGGATTTTTATTTTTGGGGTCATTTTAAATCCCTCGTCTACGACAACCAAAATGCGCCGGAAAACGAAGAAGAACTTAGGCAGAGAATAGAAAATTCAGCAGAAATAATACGAGAACAAAATTCGTGTCAAGACTGTACTAGGTCATTAATTCAACGTGCTGCAATGTGTGTAGGGATGAATGGTGCAAATTTTGAACAGTATTTGTAGTTTTGCGCTTCAGGTATGTTATTTCCCAAATTATCTTGATATTAAATAATACAATGCATTAATATTATAAATTATTTTGTATTCAAAGCAATTATTGTCTCTAAATAAAACTAACATTACATAATGTTTCTTTGATAATTAATTTCATTTAATATTTCTTTCTATGACGTATGCTACTCCAGTGGTTCAAAAAATGTCTATTTCAAGTAAACTACCCTTAACTTTGCGAATTTTAAAAAAATTCTTTTTGTTTCATGATCAGCACGTCGTACAGAATATACCCTTTATTTTTTTGCTCTAAGTTGTGAAACACCCTGTATATGTAATATATTACAGTTTTTTTTAGAAAAGTCACTTTTAGTAAATTTACAGAACTTCAGTAAATTTGTTGTCAGAAATTTTCATAGAAATTATTACACAAAATATGTACCAAGTCTCATTATTTTGATGAATTATTACAGATATTAATATAAAAGCTGTAATTTTACATAATTTATGAAGTTATACTAACAATAATATCTAATTCTTCATTAAGTGTGTGATGCAATTTGCAGAGAGTATAAGTAATTTTATATATTTAGGTCATTTTTATTTTTTATGATATGTGATTATTATAAATTATGTTAAAAATTACAGAATTTTGAGGTAGAAATACAGATTATTTATAGTAAAATAAAATTACAGATTTTTTTTTATAGTAAAATTTTTCTGTAATTTCGCTATTTTTTTGTTACAGTGTATATATATCGTTAAGAGTTTTACGAAAAAATATATCAAAAAATATTTGTATATATTTATGCATAGCCGAATGCATTATATTTAGCTTTTTCAAAATGTTTAAATCCGAAGATTTTCTACGAAAAGTTACTGCTTGACATTCTTCATACATCAAATCTCACATCATTTACATCGAAAACTCATCGTCGAATGATGCAATTTTTCCTGAAGCCAAAGATTCGTCGAGATCATTTCACTACGTAGAAAATCATTTTTTTTTTCTTTCGCGTTGCGTTCAAGCTTCATTGCGAAAAAAACAAAAAGAACTTCGAATTGTCGTTAATCAACTGTAGTACCTATTCTCAAAACAATTGATAAAAACAGTTTTATAATTATGGTTTTTAAACGAAATTTTCTTGTGCTTTCACAAGCTAGTAATGCAATTAAAAAAAAATTGCAATATTTGAAACCAGGACATGTAATTGATAAAAATATTGGTTAATGGTTAACCAGTATTCAGAATTATATTTTGATATCGGATTTTGTTCTTTAACCGGTTCTAAATCGGTTTTAACCGGTTAATTTTATAAAATAAGACTGTATAAATAATGTATATATTAATACAGTTAAAAATCTTTCAGAACTCATTATATTAAAATAAAACGGGTTTAAGTTGAGTTCAGTATTAATTTGTATTAATAATCGATGTTTCGACGTACTAAACGTACATCTTTATCAGGAAAAATAATACAAATGATATTTACAGTAAATAAAGTGAACATAGAAACAAGTTACTAGGTAACGAAATAAATAACTAGATTATATAAATTTATAAATTTTTAATTAAAGGAAGCCAAATTTTATTTAAATCAATGGCTTTATAATTTAGTAATTTATTAATACAGATAATAAACACATTAAAAAAAATTGAAAAATTGTATAAAAATAATAGTAAAATTTTACTATAAAAAATCTGTAATTTCATTTTACTTACAAATATTTCATTTCTATCTCAAAATACTGTAACTTTTACATAATTCATAATAAACACATAAAGTAATTAAAAATGATTACTTTTTGCAAATTGTATCACATACTTAATGTAAAATTACATATTGTTTGGATATACCTTCTTAAATTATTAGCATAAATTTTAATATCTGTAATAATTGAAAATTTTCAAATGTATACCAACAAAAATATTACAGAACTAAACAAATTTTACTTATTTATAGAAAATTCCTGACAGCAAATTTACTGAAGTTCTGTAAATTTACTAAAAAAACTGTAATATCATATTACATATAATGTTTGTAATAGTTCTGATATTACGTATTTTTAAACAATTATGTTAAAATTACAGCAGTTGAGTAATTATATCTAGAAATTCTGGACATTACAGTGTCTCATGGTTTGTAGATTAAATTACATAATTTTTTTTAGAGTGTAACAAACAGAAACCAATTCGATTGTTTGAAGAATTATAATCAAACAATAGAAACACTGCAACATTTTCAAAACCGCTGTTGATTTAAATAAACATTACTCAAACCAGTCGAATGTCTATTGTGAAGATACAGTACAAGCAACGCCGTTGACGTCTATTTTCTCATATTTCCTCCTCCCTGTCACACAATATACGAAAAGAGTAAGAAGGGGAGGGGGGACGCATCCGATATTTATGTCATTTCTCAGCTTGCTTGGATCAGGATTTCCTGTTTGAAATTGCGCATGTATCGCGAAACTTAAATTGCATTTTCATTTTTTTTCTTCTACGGCATTAATGCGGTTAACGAAATGACGAAAACCTTCAACAAGAAAGTGTAAAATACTTTAGTTGCTAAGTTTTATAGGTTATATTTTGAAGCATTCAGTAAATAGATATTGAAAGTTTCGTTTTAGAAAATTAAATATTTATTTCAGTAACTTTTATTATCTTCTTACAAAATTTATTGAACATAATAAAAAAAAAATCTTTCAGAATTCATCATATTAAAATAAAAAAGCTTTAGGTTTTGATATACTATATAATTGCAAGACTCAAGAAAAAGATAATATCAATCAGATTGATTTAACTAAAATTCAAAATTTATAACAAAAAAAATAATGATTAAATATTATATATATAAACAAAAAAATTTTCAACATTTTATTCTAAACAATTTTCTTAAATAACATTTTTCTATATTTTTACCAATAGCCCAACAAATTTACTGGAAATGACATAATAAATTTTGTTGATTGTAGAACAAGTTTAAAATAAACAAACACTTTTGTCATAAACAGATTTAGTTTTAATTAATTAATATGTTATGGTTCCAGGACAAAATTTTACTCGACAAAATAGCGTTTTTAATAATGAGATTTATCCGGTTACAAAAAGTTACATACATACATATATATCATGTCTGTATCAACTTCATTCCAATCCAATCAAAATCCAAACAAAACAATTAATTTTCCAGCAGAACACAACCAACGATAATTTATTTCCGACGAGAGAGAGAGCAGCTAATCTTTCCTCCGAACAAGATCATAAAGACAAATTCATTATATCCGCAACATTTGCCTTAATCAACTTGTTGCGAATTGCGCATTTGGTCCTGGGCGATGTTACCATTCGCGGGCCAGGGGACGAAACACGTACGTTCCGACCGCTAATCTCTTTAGATCAAACGAGAAGTTAGCCAAAATTGTTTTAATTGAACGGAACACATCCGATGACCGGGGGATTGGCTTTTTGGGCGAGCATCTGATTGCCCTGCACGTATCCGTGTATTTGGCTACATAGTTTATATAGTTTTATGGTCAGCGTGTGTTTCGGTTAGGTTAGGTTAATTAGTAGACGAATAATGATGCTGTTGCTTGTTATTCTGTGTTTATAAAGTAGATTTCAATGGATTAACAACGGATTACATGGTTTTTTTTTCTGAGAGACAAAACTAATATTGAATTATATGTCTTAAAAATTAGAGAGATATGCAAAACAAATGTTTAGTATTTACAGTAATAAAGTAGCGATAAATTTTATATTGTTGATATTTATAATCAAAAGTTATACTATCTTAAAAATCTTAAAACATAAGATAAAGAAAAAATATACCAAGATACGATGATACATTCTATTTATATTGAGAACCAAGATTGGCCTGATTTTAATCATTTGATTTAAATCAAATTTAATAAATTACTTTTTTAACTAAATTTGATTACTAATAATTGTTTAATTAAAATATTTAGATATATCTAGTACAAAATAAATATTAAAACAAAAATTTATGTAATACTTACTAATGTACGTTTCTAAAAGTGTTTTTATTATTTTTGCAGTATATATTTAGGGAATATAATATTGTAAAATATGTTTTTTCTTACATCTGAAACCTAGAATTTAACAATTATCTAATTTTTACAGAACCTATTACATTCATTTGATAATTGTTTTACTACGAGAAAACATGTAAAATTAAATTTAGAACATAAAATATTTGTGTAGCTTTAATGCAATTGTGCAATCGTCTAATGAGTTAATAAAATCTATAGAGATTAGACAAAGTATAGTTTTGTTGTTTATTACATTTTCTAAATGGAACTAAAAGCAATGTTTTTTGATAAAGCGTAAGATAAATCAGTTTTTAATTGGAATGATAAAAAGAAAAATAGTGAAACTTATTTCCGCTAATGGAAAATTGAAAGAAACAAAACTTGAAACAAAGTTAGAGGCAAAGTTGAAAAGCTACCAAGATAGACGAACAAAGTTGAAAAGAGTAAAATATAAAATTTCGACCAGCCAATTACGTTCTCTGCTCATGCCTTCAAGCACTTGTATAAAATTTTACAAATTAACCGAAAACTAAAAAGTTTACAAATCTTCTGCAATAATCTAGTCATACATAATTTATTTAAAAATTATATTTACGTACAAGTTAAATAGTTTTATGTTTTAAACTGTTATAAGTTTTAAATAAACCTTTTAATTTTTCAATTATTTTATTAAATAAAGAAACTAAATGTATTATGATATAAAATAGTTTTCTGTTTCGTACTAGATTAAGATCCTCAAAATATTTCATTCGTAAATGGCCAAGAAGTATATAATAATGGAAACTTAACACATAATTTTTATAGATGACACGTATTTTTTCTCTTTTTCGAAATGTATCATATAAGATCAGAAAAAATATTTTAGTTTGTAAAATTTATATTACTGGGCAGAAATATCTCATCAGCCTTGAAGTGCTGTACACTTTTAAAACTAATATTATAACACATTGATAAATTTTGTCATTTTATTCAAGAAAAATTTATCTATGTCCCTCTTTTATAATATTTTTGTTTGTTATATTTTTTGTGTTTGTAATTTTTTTATAAACTTATAAAAATTATAAATTTTGTAGTATTTTACTAAATATTTAAACAAAAGTTAAAAAATCCAATGAACACTGATCTTTTATCTTTTTAATGATAGTAAATTAATATAAATATTTTACTTTTTAAACCAATTTTGTGGAAAAAACAAACACTGTTTTACTTGGTAAAAGCATGATATAGTTACTATATCATACTATATTATAGTATAAAAAGTGCTGCCCGTAATAAGTTACGCGTTACGTTCACAACGGACACTTAAAATTGTTAATAACAAAATTCGCTAAAGGGCTAAAGATAGTATAAAAATTAATATTTTTAAACAGAATGTACCACTTATTTAATTCAGGTCTTATAACAGTTACATTGTCTTAAGATCAATATTAGTTAAAACCGATTTTATAACCGGGTTTGTAGTACCAGTCAATATTATTATAATAAAAAATTTCATACCAAAAAATTGAGAGCGTTGCTAGATTCTGCTGATCTGCTCCTGTACTCTTTCAAAATACTTCACACAATTTTTTTAAATGTCTATTACAGTTTGTCCACTCCACATTGTATTGTATTATGTTTGAAGAGAATTGAACCTAAAATATTTTGTAAACACATAATATTTAAAACCATTTTCGCATAACTCTAAGTTCTATTGAATAAGTTTATGTTCTGTGCACACAATTTACATGTATTACACCCCCCGATATGATAAAAAATCATATATTTATTGCAAAATATGTAAACGAAAACAAACATTACCGACCCGTCGCGCTGAATGCTTGTAACTGAGTGAAACTAACCTAATTATACCTGAATTCCATCGTGTTTTTCATTGTCTAACATGTTTAGACAGTGAAATTTATTTAGTTAGTAAAATTAGTTGCTTCTTTTTATAAAAAATGTATATTAAAAAGGATTGAATATTATTTACAACTATATTATAATTATTTCTTTTAATATATATATATATATATATATATATATATATATATATATATATATATATATATATACATATATAATGATTATTTGTAACGACTAGGAATTTATTGATTAAGATTGATAGTGGGTGTTGTAGTCATAGGTAGGAATAATGTTAATTAATAAATCTCATTTAACATGTTGTTGCCGTGTTTACTCACAGATGGCGATAACATCGTTTATCGCTCTCTTTTTATTTTCAGTCACGTGATTGTTTTTTCAAAAAAAAAATTTTTAACTTGTTTTAATTGGAATTTTTCAGTTTTTAAATTACATTTATAAATTTTATATTATAACTTATGAAAATATTTTTATTTTTATTCTTTTAACGAAATTGACGCTTGTAAATTGTTGAAATATTGTTTGTGTAGTTATTAGTGTTCATTTATTTATTTATTATTGACTATTAATTGTTAACAACATATGTTCTACAATGTTTTTTGTTTCAACCACAATTCGTTATACTGTCTCAACATAAAAATCGCTAAAAGATGTATGTATTTACTTATTCATGTACCAGATTGTTTTATAAATAAAAATGTTGATTGTAGCGCCCTGAAGAAGTAGGCAAAATTGCTACGAAAGCTCGGTGGAAATCTTAAATGAGATTTATTAATTAACATCATTCCTACCTATGACTACAACACCCACTATCAATCTTAATACAGAACTAAATCCAAATGCCTTTTTATTTTAGAAATATTGTATATTTTTGAGTACAAATGCTATAAATTTGAAAAATTTAGTTTACCTATATGTATTAAAAAAAATTATTTTTAACTTTTCTGTGAAAACAAAAATTTTGTATGGGGCCTACAATGCTACTTTAAAACTTTCTTGAAATAACTTTTTACAAAATTTTCAAAATAAAGTATGTTTACCTGAAATCTTTTTCATGATTGTTTAATTTGACCTATACCAGAAGTAATATCAGTACTTTCGACTAATGTATTTTCTGATTTTAGACAAGCAACAAAAAGTCCCTAAATGATAATTTTCAAAAAACAAATAATATTTTTTTTCGACATAATGCAGACTTTTAGCGGACAGTATATTAATAAAAATACCCTAAAAAAACTTTTTAATAATTCTGTGTTTCAAAAAGTGTATATGCATGTAAAGCAAAAAATTAAATAGTATTTAAACTTTTAAAGTTTATATTATTTACGGTCGGTTTTAATTAAAGTCACCTTGAACTCGACAAAAAAAACATTGTTTAATTGATAACAGCAAATAATTTTGCAATTAGAAATTTGAAAAGTTGGCAAAGCATCGTTTTATTAATATCAATAATAGTTTTGTCAGTGGAATTTAAAATCGATTGTTTTTTATCTGCTTAAAGTTGACTTTAGTTAAAGTGCTTATTATGAAACTGGTTGTTAGTAATTTATTTATTTAGTGCATGTACTATATTTAAGTAAAAGTAGTACTTATCTATTTTTTAAAAAAACAGTTAGAAACTTTTGATCTGTTTAAATCCCGCAAACTTCTATTTTGTGACCTCAGAATAAACTTAAGATCATATAGTTAAGCAGAGTTAAAAAGTTATAATCTTGTTTGGTTAGGACCGCCAAACACCTGTATATATTACATAGATACAAACTTCTAGCACTGATTTTTTTTTTCATATTTTACTTGCTTCTTTTAGAAATGATACATAAATCTAAATTTATTCTTTATCATTTACATTATTCATTCATAAATGAAATAATGATGAATTGGGAATAAATATATGTTAATATTATTCAAAAATATTGTAAATTAATATCATTAATCACTTATTTTATAAAAAAAAACACAAACTTTTACAAAATTACAAACTTTTTTTTATTAATATAAATAATATACATTTATAAAAATGTTATTAAAATAAAACGGCTTTATGTTAAAATATTATTATTTATTGTCAGCAGAAATTTTCAGAAATACTTGAATTGCGTAGTTTTATTTACCAAAACAACTTTAATAATATTACTAATAAAAATAAATTAACAAATTTTAATATTAAAATTTTCACACAGTTGTAGTATTCAAGATATGTATCATTTAATTTACTTCAAATTGTTCTTGTAAATTGCATTTATTATTAACAACAAAACAAACTAAATTCAAACAACATGCAATATACAAAATTTTATTTTTTATTTCAGTATGCAGACAAATTTATCTAGACTTAAAGCAGTGCTTTTAAACTTTTCAAAACTGTAAAAATTTAAGAAAATTTATAATAATAAATAGTTTTATTATTTTTTTAAATAAATTATGCAGCTATTTAAAATTTAGAATCATCAGTTCCTATAATTCCTAGGTGGAACATGGAGCTATATGATGCTGGAAAAACTGAACATATAGTTTCTTGCATTGTCAGTAGTGCGAATCTTTAGTCTACAGTCAAATAACAGATTTACAGCTTATAGTGGGTTCCGAATCAGTTCAGAGGTACAAGGTTTTAATATCAGAAATAATATTTAATTTAATATCTGGTGTTGTGAACCAGGGACCTTTGGAGTCCGAGTACAATCCTGCCTGTAAAATTTAGAATAATATACAGATATTTTAATAATTTCTAAAGTTCATGTCACTGGAAAAGATAAAACTTAGTTATGAATCCAGCATTTTAGATAGACTATCACACGGAAATTTAAGTGGAAAAAAACAAAGTTAAAATAAGATTTGCAATATATTAAATCAAATATTATTTAAACTATTCTACAAAATTCCAGTTTGAGAAACACCGAGTTGAAATAATTCCGTATCCTACTTTGCAAAAGTCATGGCACTAGAATAGTAATACAGCCCGAGCTCTTTGCACTATATCTTCAAGAGTCTTTCATTCGCTTTCGGCGTACGAAATTAGTTTCAGCTACACTTCGAAATAAAACGAGTAAGTACCTCCAGCAAAGTGAAGCCGGCGCAAAAGTCATTGGCGATACTACTCTTTTCAGTTCACCTACACACACATACACACACACATTCGTTTGAGAGGGATCTATAGCCCGTCTAGTCTAGTGTAAGTTAGCTATTGTAAGACGTGCAGTTCCCGCAATCTTATTTTGTTTCGGGAGAGTTAATTGGGCCCGTGTTGGTAACACTGTCTGACAGGGTGTTATCGGTGAATAAAGATGGATTAACAGCCTACTATGAGGGGTGTGTGCAAAACTTAACTAACAATATATGTCTGTCTGACTGTTTATGTGTGCGTATGTTGGAAGATTTTCAAAATTTGAAAGGCAAATTTGGCGTGTAATTAATCTTGATTTAGTCTGTGGCTGATAGTGGGGAGAGACAATGTTTTATTTTAATTGTTTGTCGTACTAACTAATGCAGTTACTATTTTAAATAATAATAGTTGATACAAACATACTTTATTTGTAGATGTAGGTGAATAATTAATAACTTTATTTGTATTTGACTACATCACAAAAATTTAAATGGTAATATTTTTATTTCATAAGATAAAATAAAGATGGTGTTTTGTCGCACAAAAAGATTGGTGTAATTTACAACAAAAATAAAAAACTTTGTTCTAATAAGTAACTTTTTAACCGAATATATATACTTCAGTTGTATTGACCTCTAAACAATTAAAAAAATTAACCTTTTAATCCAATCTACCTAGCAATGAATCTGATTAAAATCTTCAGATACTAATTTTGTCGTAAAAGTATCTGAATATTTACGAAATAACATACAATGTAAAAACAGTAATAAGAATGTTTGGAGAACACTAATTTCGAGAATAGTGGAAAAAGTTTGTGCCATTCCTTAATGAATATATGGTATAAATTGTGTATGTATGTATGTATGTATAAATAGAAAAAGCTCTTTTACATTAAACAATAAATTACAACTACATGTCTCAATTTATTTCATTGATTTTTCTCGTCAAACTTTTCACTTCCCTTCACCGAAGTTGCATGTTCAATTTTTATTCCGTTGTCGACAGAGTCGTCATCGTTTGTCAAGTGACAAAGCGATGCGACGAAAATATAGCAATTGTGTGATGTGGATGTTATGTGCAAATCGAACAAAATTCGTCGATTCAAATGCGTCTTCTGCACGCTTGCATTTTACCGACGGAATATAGCAACAAGGTGTGCACATCTAAATATGCTTACCAAGATTTGTTGTTAGCGATAGAACGTGGTAGGTACATTGAATGGTCGATAAGAAGTGATTTGAATTTTCAAAATATACTCTTATAAGATTGGAAATATTGATCAATTTTTAGAATTTTAAATTACATTAAAAAAATTATAACTGTTACATTTTTCAAAAATTTAAAAATATTTATACAGTGTACGTAATATTTACGTACACAATCACGCCATGTACCCAAAAGAATGTGGCACGAACTCTATAATTCTACAATCATGAAATTAATTTTCTCCAGCTTCATCCATACTTTTACTGATACTCTATTATACATGCTTTTCTATTCCTACTTCTTGGAAACTTCCACTCACGCAAGCCACTCTCTCAATCATACCACTTCATTTACTCGTCTGACGTCCATGCAAAATCGTTCACATATATTATTTTAACCAAACATTTATTACACATTCACTCAAGATGACCGAACCATGTTAAATGACTAATACCAACTCTTGCAATAAGTATAAAATTCTTAATTATTGTTACAGGATATAAATAATATAATAAAGCAAAAATTTAAATTTTTACATTTCATATAAATGTAAAAAAAATTATAAAAAAAATTAAAATTTTCCATATCCGTATCTGCATTAAATTATTTTTCTGTACAATTTCCTTGCAAACACTACACGTCTCTCATATTGTACTCAACTAAGGGTCGAATACGAGAACTGAAATGAAAAAAATACTCGGGTCATAAGTGATCTTACTGTGCGTATATATACAATCATTTATCACGTACAGCTCAAGAAACCGCAAAATACAACTACTGTAATCCAGCGAGCTCTTTCCGAATACTTCAGACGCGCGTAGAATCCTACTAGTGAGGGTCCTTCACAAAAAAGAAATATGTATGAACTTTGAATTTTAACCTCTGTTCTATTTGTTCACAGTGAGTAAAAAGAGTAAAAGTAGGTACATAATTTTTTTATTATTTAAATTATTATTTAAATTTTTAATAAACAATAATTTTATAAAACATGTACTGAATAATCGACGTTTCGACAAACTCAACTTCCGTCTTCATTAGGAAATCTGATACAAATGACATTTACAGTAAATAACAAAACATAGAAACAGATTACTAGGTAACAAATAAGAAACTAGATCATAAATAAATTTGCTATTGCTCAATATGCGTTAGAAAATCTGTATGAAGTAAAATTCGAAGATACTGTAATAATTGCAAAACCAATCAATATTAACAGCAGATTGACTATAAAGGCACTGACTTAAATAATTAATTATTTAAAAATTTTACGATCTAGTATCTAGTTACTTATTTGTTACCTAGTAACTTGTTTCTTTGTTCCGTAATGTACTATAAATATCATTTGAGTTCTGAAAGACTTTTTACTGTGTTTATGAACAAAATAATTTTTCTGTCAACAAAATTACGCATGTTTAAAGATAAATGAAAGATGTCATAGCAAAAACAAAGCAGAAACATTTCATTAAAAGAAAAGAATATATATATCTAACAGTAGCAGAACGTTTAATCGTCCATTCCGAAAAAAGACGTTTTGAAAACTTAAATCTTTGAAAAATGAGTTATTAATGTCACATTTTTAATAAATTGCTTTTACGTGCCAAGTGGCTGAAAACGTTTAAAGTATTATTTCTAGTACCAGACGATACTCGTAACAAAAGTTTTCGTTCCAATGCATAGCCAGAGTTAAAGATATATAAAGCAACATATTTTATTTTAGCGAAATTTTTGTTCAAATAAATAAAATTTATATGTCTGCAGTCAGTATTTTATATTTTTAAACTTCAGTTGTCTGATTGCCATATTGAATTATAGTAAATTTGAATAAATATAAGATTTCAAAATCAATATTACTATTAACATAATATTAAATAAAATTAAACGACTTTAGGATATAGTTCTGCATTAATTTTTATTATTATTTAAATGATATTATTCAAATAATATTACTGTAATGTCATTTGAATGTATGTCAATTATTAATAAATATTAATACAGAACTATAATCTAAAGCCGTTTTATGTAAGTTTGTTCATATTTTAGATGTATAAAATCATTCCTTCAAAATCAATTTCAACTGAAACATAAGTATATCTCGAATTATCAAAATAATTTTTTGAAAATTACTTGTCTCTGTCCAATTCATCTGTTAGAAAGAGAAAGAACGTGTCCATCCGGTCACGTGCTCTACTCGTTTACACCCATAAAGTTTGTTGGATGCTGAAATTTAGAGCCGACGCCATGCGTCTAAGATGTCCACTTATCAAAGTTCTGGTCTGTGTTTCTGTTACAAAACTCTGTCGGGCCTGTGAGTGGCGAACCTTCCGCCAAATGGCTGATGTGCGATTGTTAAAAAAGTTTCGCCTCTTTTTCAGTTGCTTGAGGTTTTCACTTAAAGAGTTTTCAGTTTTGTACTAGTTTTGTTTTCTAACCAAACTCATTAGATGAGCTATAATGAATTTTTGTATAACAGTAAAATGGCAATGATGATATTGGTAGCTAGTTATATATTTTATTTCAAAATTAAAAGAAATAATTTAAAATAATATCCGTTCACAAACGAAACAAGAAACTATTTTTTACAAAAGAGACAATTACACGAACTTTAATCAAGAAATATTTTAATTCTATTTTGTTTTGTTGAAAGGAAAGAATAAAATATGTGAATATAAAGGAGATTGTGATATATACAAAATAAAAACGCACAGCCAACCCGTATTTATGTGAAGTTTTGTAAGGTACGTGCGTAGCTGATACAAACGAAGTTTTATTGGCAATTTATTTTTATAGTCGGTTGTTTTAATCTAAACGTTTTACCCCCCTGTACAACGTACCTTATATCTTTTCTTAGTAGGCTGGTACAGTAACTTACACAAGTTTGAAAAGTTAAAAAACATTAAAAATTGTCTTTTAATGAAGAAATTTATTTATTTTTTGTTTTATGTACTCGTAACAAATAAAATTTACATGTATTTAACAACTTTGGGTTGTATTAATTTACTAAGTAAAATTAAATTTAATATACCAAGAATTACTAGCAGAAACTTCAAAAAATTTCACGTTGGTATTAATAAAAAAAAAATCACCTGTTTGCATTTTGTGTAACTGTTTTAATGAGTTTATAAATAATTGAAAGATTTTTTATATTTCGTTATATTGTATTTTAAAATTATTAAATTGAGTTATATTTTAAAAAGTGGCCAACTTCTAATTTAGTTTTGTATTTAGTTGATAATTAAGTACTTTTTTTTATTCATTTTGTTTATAATTATGCTATTGGGTAACAAAGAATTATTATTATTGTAAATTTTGATATAAATACCAAAATATCAAAAATTAATAATTTGAAACTGCACTAAACATGCACAGTACCGAATAAATTACAATCTGAATTCACATTGCGCATGCCTCGGACAGATCTGAACTGATTCCAAACTAATTTTAGCTTTCTTTGAATTTATATATCTGTAAATGTACCAATGTACAGAATAACAAACAAAAGTAAAAAAAAACTTCAAAAACTTCTTTACTGTTACCACCTCTCCGGTTAAAACCATTGCAAGCGCTTCGCTGGTATCTTCTTCATCCTAAACTTAAGTTAATTACCCTCGCGGGGTAGTGTCAACCGACCGACTTTGCTGTCTACTTCGCACCGTGACGTCAGTTTTAAATTCCCACCCTATTAACTGCGATATTTAGATAGTGAAATGCGAATGCGTGCCCGAGACACTAAGGGGCCCCGCAACTTTTGATCTTTCCGCGCACGCCCCGTTAGTTGAAACGATTGTAAATATCTAATTGTGTTTATCTCGTTACCTTTGCTAGCACGTGGGCACAGCTTTGCTATTTTACTTTATGAACTGTTACCTGTTTGGATTTATCGTTTAGATTTTATCATGCAGTTGTAGTTTGTTAGTCTTCCAGCGATTTCGTAAAAGTTTCACATTATAATAGATGATTAGAGTTTATATGTTTAGCATAATAGCAATCTGATACATACATATCTAATAAATGGTAAGAAGAAAATTATTTGAAAAGTTACCGAACGATAATGAACTTAGATGTTTGATGTTTATAGATAAGTTTGTTCTAACAAATTGTTATCAGTTAGTAACTGTGTGAAATATTCTGTATTTTATTTTTTATTAAAAACAAAATAAGTCAGTTTATTTAAAATATAAATTATTAAATTTTCTACAATATTAAAATAAGAAGACTTTAGGAATTAGTTCTGTATTAATTTTAATTAAAAATTGACGTTTTGACATACTCTATGTACATCATCAGGAAAAATAATACAAGTGACATAATAAATAAATATAACATAGAAACAAGTACTAAGTAACAAAATAAGTATTAAGTAGATTATAAAAAAAAAATTTAAATTATTAATTAAGGAAGTCAAATTTTATTTACATAACTGAAAAATTATATTTAATTATATAAAAACTGGTGTTAGTTAAAAAATATGTGTAAGTGATATTGAAGTTATACGTATGCAAAGACGTCCAATGAGTAGATGGGAAGGTATGATTGAGAGTGTTTTGCGTGAGCTAATTTTTCCAAGAATAAGAGTGGAAAGTTGCAAAAGTTGTTTGTCTAGATAAGTGGAAACTAATTTCTGCATAAATAAAAGAGTTTGTGCCACAGCCTTATGTGTAATTGACGTTATTGTGTATGTATGTAATTATATGAAAATTAAACATAATTTTTTATAGTAATCTTCAGGCTTTCGCGGCCAGTATTCATTGAATTTATAGAATTTTATAGAATGATATGCCGTGCTCAATCTATCCTCGTTTCAAACGAAAATTCAATAAATTCGAAATATTTTATATCATAAATTTTATTTTTATAATACACATATTCAATTATATTCTTTTGAGGAAGCTGTACGTTGAGTACTTTGAGTACGTCGTTTATTAATAAATATTAATACTTAAAGTTGTTTTATTTAAATATAATAAAATCTGATTTTTTTTACTATGTCAAATATAATTAATTGTTTTGTATTCCTAAAAGGTTCTACTATTAAATAAAAACTATAGAAAAAACATATCCATTAGAAAATACATTTTCACCACCAAAATCGAGCCACATAATCAATATCCACAAATCAAAACCTATTCTTTAACTCTATCGTCTTCAATTACCTTCCATTACGGCGTGCTCCGGTGCCGGGCCAAAGCGAGCGAAGAAGACGTATCGTGCAATGTCCGGTACCATCTAGTTCGGGGACGGGCGTCGCGGCGCCCGGGTTATCTGATGGCCATTTCCCCACTATGGACCGCACGAAGCACGGCGAGCAAAACGGGCGAATCGCGTCTATCTTCTCGGGGCGCCCGGTGATATATTGGCGGTAATCGCGGGTCGCATCTCCGTTTACGGGTGTGCCCAGAAGTGCTTCCTTATTCATTTGGTTGCCGAGCGGCAATATGTCTCTGCTCCAATGCCAGGCCACCTGTATCGTTTACTTGCCTTCGCACAACTACAATTGGATTCGGAGATTTTGACAATATAGTTGAGATACTCTAGACTGTAAAAAATTTATGTAATTTTACAAAAAAAAATATGTTTTGTGAATGTAATTTTTTCATAAAAAAATGTTGTTATTATTACTGTTAAAACCTATGTAAAATTACATAAATTTAAGATATATATTTTACAGCTAACGCGTCATTATAAACTATTGATTTTTTTTAAATACAAAAGAAACTCGTTTGAGTATATATATATAATGCAGTTTTGGTGCCTACGTTGATGTATGGTAGTGAATGACTGCTGTGGAAATGAGATTTTTACGTGAGGTATGTGGTGTAAATAGGAGAGATCGGGTACGAAATACTATTAGTGTATGATGAGTGTGAAATTGAAAAAAATGTTGTAGCAAAAGTTGCCGTGTTAGTCAGTTAATATGGTTCGGACATGTTGAGCGAATGTCTAATAAACGTTTGGTTAAAAAGATTTATTTGAATGATTTTGATGGTATACGTTTGCGTGGACGTACGATGACTAGTTGGAGTGGTATGATTGAGAGTGTTTTGCATGAGCAAAAGTTTCCAAGTAGTAGGAATAAAAGAGCATGTATAAGAGGAATTATGAATGTGGATGAAGCAAAAGTTGCTTGTTTGGATAGGAATTTTTGGAGGAGACTGATTACGGAATGATGAAAAAAATTTGTGCCACACCCTGTTGGGTACATGGCGTGATTGTGTATGTATGTAATATGCGCTATATATTCTCTTTATCATATTAATCCAATGCGTAGTGTATAATCAAACATACATATAACCACTTACAGTAAACCTTCATCCATTTACATTCTTTAAACCAATCAAATAAATCTGTACAAATTGAATAAATATTCGTATCTAACCGAACCGATTTAAAATATCTGCAAATATCAACCCTTTAGGTTCACAGTGCCACATGGTGATAACCCGTTTCGTTTTCCATTGGCACGCGAGATATTAAAACAATGATTCATACCTGTTTGACACTGCGAGCATAATAACCTGTTCCTTCTGATTTATAACATCACATCGGTTGAGTAATCTCCCGGCCTGTGGACATTCAAATGATGTCTATATATACGAGAGTAAAGGGGGTACTGACCAACCACTTTACACCCTCTTTCCGATGGGCAGGAGGCCGGCGGTCAAGCGAGCGTCCGACTGGCATTTAAACTGATGACGCCGCATTAGTTACGTCATTAACAGGGGGGTCGGGGGCATGGGGGGCCGCTGTTTGTCCGAAGAGAATAGGGTTATAATCTGGAATTATATCTATACGCTTCGAAAACCGAAACCGAAATTAGATTGGTAATGGTTGTTTGTGGTTGAATATTAGTTCTGAAATAGTTCTACTTGCATCTCTCTCTCTCTCGCTTAACTTACGTTTATTGTATGGGTATCGTACGCGGTACTGCTGATTGGAAATTGATTTTAATGATTGGAGTGTAATATTACATTCAATGGACAATAGGGATTGCTAGAATATTTTGACTAAAATAGTGTAAAGAATTTAAAAATTCAAATTATTGCTTAAAATATTAACTTATGTACTCGTATTTATTACTACTGTTGATCAGACACTGAGAAATAGAATTAAAAGAAGGACAAATATATCGTAAGGACACTGGATGAACTTTAATTTAAAACACACGCTTCAGTAACAGTCGATCAACTTTGTAACAATTATTAAATTTAATGATAAATATAAGATAATGAAACATAACTTTATATTGAAATTTGAAAATACACATAATGGAATAATTTAATAATATCCAATACCTGAATCAGATATATTTAATTTAGCCTTCGAAATAAAAATTGCAATTGCAAATATATCGCATCAGTCTAACCGCTAATAATAATAATAATATTGAAATATAATCTTAAGAAAACAAGGTACTAACTAAAGTTGATACAATACAAAATATCGCAAAAAAATTATATTTCATCGAACTACTAAATAGGTAATTTCAGGTACTTTTTTAGAACTAAAAAAAATCACCAATTCCTGATCTGATCTAAAACAAAAGATCCGATTGTAGAAATTGATCTATGATCTGATCTAGAACATATTAACTGTAATGATCTAACTCTAGATTCTTTTTAAAATAATTTATCGCATCAGTGATTATAAATAAATAAAATTATCCAAAATATATACAATATTTACATTTATTTTATTTTAATTATTCATAATAACCAATTATTACGTATAGTAACCAATTTATCATATTAACCGTTTTATATATATATATATATATATATATATATATATATATATATAAAACGCCATTATTTTCCTTTCACATTTTCCAATTTTTTTCGATTCAATTCCATTTCCAGTTTTTTACCTTACTCTACCTACATCCAACAAGACATTACAAAAAAAAGAAGAGAAAAGTAGAAAACAGCAATTTCCATCACTGAGATTCTGAAGAGAATATGTGTGTGTGCGTGTAAACCGTATACATCGTGTCTGAATTCGAAACGACATTGTTATCGCCAACAGCGTCTTGTCATGGATGCTTCTAGATGGCGCATCGCACGTGACGTCTGATCTACATCAACAATGACATCGCCGCCAGGTAGATTGAACGACGCTAAGCGTCGAAAATACAAATTATCGATTGTAGTATTTGCTGTAAATTGTTTTAAACGTACGACCGAATTTATTTATATCTATCTGCGTAATTAT
The DNA here is from genome assembly GCA_963966155.1 of Clivina fossor. NCBI lineage: Eukaryota > Metazoa > Arthropoda > Insecta > Coleoptera > Carabidae > Clivina > Clivina fossor. The sequence goes on from OZ014566.1 coordinate 3,982,468, forward strand.
TTATATTGAAATTTAAATGAAATAGTCTAATATTTAATAAAAATATGTTTTTATAAATACATATATATATATATATATATATATATATATATATATATATATATATATATATATATACACAATCATGCCAACAAATGTTAATATTTGCTGAATTTTTCCAACATTTTTCATGCACATTTTTTGATACATGCTTTTTCATTCTGACAACTTAAAAACATTTGCATCTGCAAAATTCTCAATTATGCTAATCCCCCTTACTTATTCACAACTTCAAAAAAATAATTAACTGAATAATATATATATATATATATATATATATATATATATATATATATATATATTGAAACGAGGCAAATATCTGTACCTAATTTTTTAATTTTTTATGTTATTAATTTATCTTACTATTAATATTTTTTAAGAATGTGTTTCGATAATAATTATGTCAACTGTACTTGTTTACGTATTTTAAAAACCACATCTGGAACGCTGAACCTTAATTATATTTTAAAAACTACATCTGGTAGCTTTATGGTGTTGTTTTGCTTATTGAGAAAAATACATTTCTTTAAGGGTCATTTATGGTCTTGTTTGTTTAGGTATAAACGCGGTCTTACATGAAAGGTTGACCCAATTCTTTTGTATTTTGGGGTACTTTATTTTGAAAACAATTTTGTTTTTAAGAATTTGTTTTTCTGATTATGGGCACATCCTTCTATTTCCTATCCTAGCCAATGCAAAGCGATTATTTGTAAGATAGGTTTCAAAAGTTAATATTATTGGGTGTAGAAAATTATGATGTCATTTTCAGCCAGTACTCTTCAACAAGGATGCTAGAAGTGTAATTTGATTGGTAAAATATTATATCTTGTTATTATGTCCTACTCTTACTAATGAATTTGGTATATGCGAACTTTGTTGCAAGTCAACGTGGACTAGGAGTATATGAGGGCTGACCGATCTCAGGGAGAGGCATTCTGGTCTTGAATCAGAATCAGGGATGCTTGGCCCATGGTATAGTTCATTATACTAGGTAACCTTGTCATCTCTCAGAAATAAGATACATAAGTGGGAATGGTCTAGAGCTCACCCAGTCAACGGGCAACCGTAGCCGCCAATAACCGGTAAGCCAACATACTCTACGCGCTGGGCCATCGTTGCAACGCCGGGCGACCCGTGTCTGGTTGGGGGTAGCAAAGAGCCGAGAGATACCGATTCGACCATGATTTCACTAGACGATCACGCACCAATTACGTAATGTATTCACATTCCCTATCCCCAAATACACTTACACTTACACGTATAAAAGACATATTATTTGGCAAATAACTAATAATTATTGTACATTGGTTTTGGTACCTCGTCGGATTAAAATATAGAATTTCTCGGGCATTTAGATGCGAGTACTTTATACATACTTCTCACATGATTACTAATACACGAGCTCTTGGTCGGCAGTGATCCGTACCCTCATGAGTGACAGCATATCTCTTTGAGTATGTGTCCGACCCGTTCTTTTGAATTGTGGTCACCCACAGAATACACTACACCTTCCGAAGTATAATAAAGGATTCTTTGAGTTACGTTGTTATTAGAGTTTTTATATCGAATTTATTATTTGCGCACAAGATGCACTGACGAGCCGCCCCTAACCATTTATTCAAAATCTTTCAATGAAATTGTAAACAAAATACAGACAAACACTAAAAATATTGAAATATTTAAATAATTATATAATTTTACAAATTTCTCATGCACAATAAATCGACATAGTTAAACCAAATGTGACTTTTATTTCAAATCATTTTATGTACTCTCCTGTTTGCAGTTCGGCGACTTTTAAAGTTCACTGGGGTTACTTAAATTTTGTTATTCATTTACATAACGTAGTTGGGTCCTAAAATCACGGAATAATTAAAGTTTTCTAAATTTAAATGGTTAATTGTCGTTTAATTAATTAGATTTTTAATTCTAAATTTCGCCGCGTTACAATATATATAAATTTGCTGATTGAAATAAATGAATATTTGTTTGTTTTCAAAAATTATTAAATAAAATTTTGATAATGTTTATTTATTTTTCATACTAATAAAGTTATTAAAATATATATATATATATATATATATATATATATATATATATATATATATATATATATAGCACTGTTTTTATTATTTCTTTTACATATTACTGAAATTGATTGAACCTATGTAAGATTTTTTTTATACCATTAAACTTATTTTCAAACCGTGATGTTTATATAACTCACATTAAAAAAATACTGCAATTTCCGCATTTGCATACTGTATGAGTTCTGTTTTGTTGAGAAAATGTGAGTATAGAATGTATCGTGATTATTAAATAATTTTGATATTATAAATTTGAAAATTATTGACTGGCATCTAATAAAATAATAATTACAGTAATACGTTATAAACCATTAATAAATTTATCACAATAAAAGAAAAAATATTGTAAATCTTAAAATTCATCTACTTTCCAAAATTTTGAACAATAATTTATTGATGCAATTTCATCTCCCCCGTCTTTCGCAAAATTTTCGCATAAAAGTTGCATTGCACATTCAGACAAGCGAAACATTCGAAAGACAAGCGCCAACTGAAAACCGAATACCGAATACCGAACATCGAACCACGAAACAAAACACAATACCGCACAGCCAGCCAGGCTAACCTCCAGGGAGTGTAACTCCAGCCACTGTGACTAATAAGCTTTTACCGTCACCGTGCCTGAATCCGAAGCTATCGGCGGAGGGGAAAGCCGGGCACGACATCTGTCCGTCGCGTCCAAATAGATCAGACGCCAGCCGACGCGACGCCCCGGCTAACGTTTGAAATGTGATAGCTTGACGCTGGAGAGCGAGGTTATACTGTGTTACCTTTAGGTTTCGGGAGGTAAGCTGGCCAAAAAAAAGTGAATATCGCTCGACGAAAAACAAATGACAAACACGTTGAATGTAATTGCTGTCACCTAACGGTGCAGCGAACGAAATTGGAAAGGACGGCTTGATGGAAAAGGTTTTTTATCAACTATTTATTTAATAGTATTTCTTATAATTTAATTATATTATTTTTCTTGTTGAATAATACGTTTACAAGATATGTGTACTTTGTTAAATTATCCTGTCCATAACACCCAACCATTAGACAATAATAATTATAATAATTTATTTAAAATCCTTCGATATACTTGTTTATTATTTATGTCATTTTTCTGATAATGATATATGTGCAGTATATTTAAATGTCAAATTTTAATTAAAAACTATGCAGAACATAATCCTAAAGCTTTTTATTTTAATTAAACACTTTCTTCATTGTGCAACTTAAATTTCTCTACTGAGTAAAACACACCGAATCTAATAAGTATATTTTCAGTTTGATTTTAAATGTGCGATTAATTTTATAGAATAAAATAAACTTTCAAATAAAAAAAACTTTTGTATTAAGTTCTGGTATAAATTTTAATTAAAAATCGATGTTTCAACGTTCTCTACGTACATTATCATCATCTTAAAAACTTATTATTTTCAACTGTTATTCATATCCGAGAATTGTAATACTTTGAAGATAAACAAATAAATTATTAAAATCTTGTTTAAATTGATTTCTATCAAAATCCACAATTAACCTTCAAAATTGTTTGAAAATGAAAACTAAACAATACCTGTGTCATTTGCATTATAATAAATTCCGCCTGTTGACCGAAATAAGTCAAAGGTAGCTAGCATACGGGATATGGGACACACACCCAGGAAGGCTCAATAGTACAGCAACTTACGAAGGGCGTAATTTATTCGCTTCGCCACAATGATGGTCGCACGATTTTCGGGTCATCCGAGCGGAATAAAGGTTAATTACGGTGACATGCGACGAAAGACCTCATCAAAGTGTCACCGCTAGTATCTGGTATGTGCATGAACAATGTTAGATCGTTGCCGTGTTCCGTTTTCGCCCATCCACTGACTGGGAAATTGATTCAGGAATCGGCTACGGCTAAGAATTTATAATTGTATTGTCTTTTGAATTCAGATATTATTACATAGAATGTCAAAGTAGTCCAGATTTAATTGATAATAGTTTATGATGTTGATATATTAATATTATATGTTCAGTCATTTTAAGCGAATTTCTAATAATAGTTATGTTTTTGAAATTATAAAGCAAAAATAATAATGTTATGTAAATTTTACTATATTTAACTATAGAATCAAATAAATTAAATATAATTTAAATCATTTTAAAAATTTATTACATACATACATACAATACACAATCACGCCATGTACACAAACGGGTGTGGCACAAACTCTTTTCATCATCCCGAAATCAGTCGCCTCCAAACACTCCTATCCAAACAAGCAACTTTCGCTTCATCCACGTTCATAACTCCTCTCATACATGCTCTTCTATTCTTACTACTTGGAAACTTTCGCTCACGCAAAACACTCTCAATCATATCACTCCAACTACTCATCGGACATCCACGCAAACGTATATCATCAAAATCATTTAAATAAATCTTTTTAACCAAACGTTCATTAGACATTCGCTCAAAATGTCCGAACCATCTTAACTGACTAACACCAACTTTTGCTACAACATTTCTTTCAATTTCACACTCATCATACACTAATCTATTTCGTACTATAGACTTAAATTCTATTTGAAATATTTTTAATTGATATTCTGGCAATCTTTTACTGCTAAGAAATAAATTAAGATATTTAGATTAGGCAAAACTTAATACTTTAAAAATCAATACATGGTATGCTGCTGGTGAAGTTCTAATAATGTTATATATATAAAATTTTCGCCAGGGTTAAAATTAAGCTTCTTATAAGAAGATTGGAGAAATTCGTGTCAGGGTGTCATCGTTCGCTATTTTAAATCAAACTCGCTCAAGCGTTCTAAAAAATTCCGTGAAAAATCTGAAAAAAATTGTAATTTCGATGGTAAGAACAGCAGCCCGAGGCACGACAGCCCATCAGACCTGGAACATTTCATTCAAAACCGAGCGCGAGCAACTTTTTACAAACTTTATATGTCAACCCTTTTGCTATACGGTATTTCATTAAGATTTCGCAAAAAAAAACTTTTTATATTATTACACATGATGATAAATAATTATTAATATTACAAGTTCATATTTAATATTTTTAAAGTCGAAATATCAAATAAGAAAATTAAGTCATCTGGCGAGAATCGATCCCACAATCGTCAGATTATGGATTCGATTAGCGCCAGATGATGTAATTTTTTCATTTAATATTTCAACTATTCAAATATCTTTATATTATACTATTATACTAGTTTAGGTTATTTTACCGTCTTCAGATCAATGCCAGATTAGCTTGGACAACAATATTAGTAGCTACCCTGATGTTGGCCTGAAGACGGTAAAATATTCGAAACTAATCACCAAAAATTAATGAGCTATCATTATTTTTCAATCCTATATTTTATTTAAAAATAAATCTGAATTGCACAACATAATATAGTATTCTTCAGCTAAGATTGTGATTGCACAATATTCTGTTAAGGTGTAGTTCAGAAATGTATCAGAATGTTTTAAATAGAGCAATACATCAGTTCAGAATTATTTCCTGAACAGAGTAATGACGTACGTAACGTTATAAACAATTCCGATAATTTCTTGTGCAAATGAGATTTCTACAATTACGTATTTCGGTTGGAATCATTCATTTAATGTTATGTAATCACAGACTTAACTGAAGAATACTATAATAATAGTAACTACAAGACATTTTAACTCATACTGTTTTGTAACTGTAAAAGAAAATTCGTAATAAAAATTCCTCCCGGAATATCGTGTACGTGGTTAGCCGGGCGGTGTGTGTGTGTGGCGCACTCAATCCCACCATCATCCTGTCAATTCAGCTGGTGGTTTGGTGGTTCTAACCTCGGAATCCATCCGGTACGCGACATTAGACTGATGCCTTGCTTGTATCTTGACAGCTTGACTGCGCGCAAAGGTTGGTTCCGGAGGCCCGTGCGACGCCGCGGCTGCTACTTTGCCGGGAACGACTCCGTTGGGATTCGCGCACAATTCCGGAACACACACACACATACTACGCTTGCTGTGGTTGCAAAGACGTACCACACACACACAAACGCACAAGTGAAGTTTCTGCAGCTAGTTGTTGGAAGTCAAGCTTGTTTAATTGCAGTTGTTATAGTTATAAAGGTAAATAACACCAGAGAAGAGAGTATTGCAAGTTTGTAGTGAACACTGATGGGTTTATTGCTTGCGTGAGGGGTTAATGTTTTTAGGATTATTCGGGTAAGAATGATAAGAGATTGACTGGAATTAATATTGTTAACGGTTGCTGGTTCAGTTTATTTTGTTTCAATATGATTATTATGTCCATGCCAAGAGCATACAAACCGCCAAAAAAAAAAATCTGTTAAAAAATGAATCGGTAACCTTAACTACTATTTTAAAAGCCTTAAAAATGGTAAGTTGTAACTTTTAACACAAAAAATACAGCTTTTTTGAATAAAACTTAAATATAAAATTATTTTTAATATGTATGAATTTTAAATTTGTTACCTAAAACTAGATCTGCGCACATCCATATTTTTAAATTTAGCGCTACCAAATTTATTAAATAAAATTATGTAAACTATTTTGGCGTAATATTTTCAAAAATATAACAAACTACAAGTCTAGCTGCGGCACAATAGTTGTCATTTCCCAGGACTGCAGTATGTCTCGCATCCCAAGTATAGAAATGACAAAGTACTGGGCCCGCGAAGTTGCAACTTCCCGAATAGGCTGCTGCAGGCCAGCCCAATCCCTGCGGAATTATTATTATTATAGATAATAATAATTATTATTGTTAAGAATTCTATTTGGTTTAACAAAAAAAAATACACAAAATGTAGAAATAAAATGCAATATTTAAAATTGCCGGTTACCGATAAAAATCATGAAAAATGTTAAAATATTTAAGTATACAAGTACGATTTGGTTCAAACTGCATCCAGGAGTGTCATGCCCCATGTGTAAAGAATATTTTACGAGAGCATTTCTACAATCAAGAATCTGTCTAGATCTTCGTAGCAAACTAGCATGTACTCAGTCCCTGGACGCAGTCAAAAATGACATTTGCCGTTGATATGCGCACTAGTGTGTTTTAACACGAAGTTAGTTTCCATCTTTATCGAGATCGTAGTTGATCTGCAGAACTTATTGTCAGAGAAACTGAGACCTGACTAGTGTATACAAGTGCAAGCAATCTTCTAGTATTTTTTCTTTTAAATTGTTTTTGAATGCACGTACAAAATATGCCATTTCTCTTGTTTGCAGCATATAAACTTATGTAAATGTAAAATGATAAAATAAAACAATCTTTTTGCAGTCGGTTCTTGGTGAAACATTATATGAATTAATAAATATAATAAAAATAAAATAATAAATTATTTGATTATTTCACAAATTTATTTATTTATTATAAATTATAAACGTGACGCAAGTTTTGTACACTGTACTACAAAAAATTTCTCAAACTAAATTTCAATTTATTTAAAATTACTGTAAATTATTGTAAAATTATTGTAAATTGATTGATTGTAAATATCAATCAACTTCTCTTGTTATAAAAATTGGAGCAACTCAAACTTAATTTTACTTAACATGGTAAAAAATCTTTCAGAACTCATAATATTAAAATAAAACGGCTTCAGGTTGTAGTTCTGTATTAAAATTTATTAATCTACCTACTCAGCGTACTCAACATATATATATCTTCATCAGGAAAAATGATAAAAATCTTATTCAAAGTAAATAAACAGAACATAGAAACAAGGTACTAGGTAACAAAAATAAGTAACTAAAAATTTATTAATTTAACTTATTTTGTTACCTAGTAATTTGTTTCTGTATTCTGTTTATTTACTTTGAATGTTATTTGTATCATTTTTCTTGATGAAGATATCGATTATTAATAAATATTAATACAGAACTATAACCTAAAACCGTTTTATTTTAATTTTACTTATTCTATATAATCATATATTAGAAATTTAGTTTAAGCGGACAAGTAAAATCGGACGTTTCGTATATAATTAAAATAATAGTTTTGTTTTTTATCTATTTTGAGATGCACGTACGTCGATGATTAGATTCGGAAAAAGCTGGAGGGGACTGCGCGCAATCAGACATAGGTAGTTGTAGTTCTCTTAGGTCGTTAATACTGACAGTTATTCTAATTCTATTCGAATAAATTGACTTTTAAAAGAAAATGATCATTGCCCGTATTGGAAAAGTTTTCTAATTAAACTGAAAATACGTGCTGAGATTTTCTATTCTAATTTAACTAGTTGTAAACATTGTGATGATATAATTAATATTGAAATTTTACTCTACCGACTCGATAAAATTTCAACTGATTAGCTAGTCTTCGTACAAAATCAATTAACTAACAAACTCGTTACTCATCAATATTAAAATAAATATTTATAAAGATTTCATTAAAGTAATTATTCAATTTTTTTTAAAATCATCTCAAAATAATTTATTTTATGGAAACCAAAATAGCAAGCAAAATCTATCTTTTCAGTTCAATATATCGACCATATTATGTATGTTTTTTTGCCGAAAAAGTTAGTAAACTTACATAAAATATACGTATTTTATATTTATATAATGTAAAAATTTTCCTGTAACGTCTGTAAATTTATATATTAAACTGGTGTAAATCAATTGCCTCAGGTTTTTATGTAAAATGACCGGTTTTTTACAGTGCATGTAAACAAAATAATATGTTTTACTAATATATTATACAAAGCTACAGGATTAAATCCAAATTTAAAAGCTATGGCAAATTTTGTTAAAATGTTAATGTTTTCTTTCAAATATAATTTAAAAAAAAAATGATAAAAATATTTTAAAATAAAATTGACGTTTTGTATTTATAATTCACAATTCTTGTAATACGTACTTTTAAAAACTTAAATATATTTTAATTTTAATTACAGCTTACTATAAAATTAACAAATCAGTTACATAAAAATAAATAAAGTTCTAGATAACGAATATGAAAACGCAAAGAAATTAGCAGATGCACTTAATTTCTAAAAAAAATAAACATAAAAATATTAATTCATTAATATTCATCAGACGCAAACAAAATTTTGAAATAAGAGAAATCAATAAAATCGTTTTCGAATAATCCTTATTAAAGCCCTCCGAGTTATTCGCATCCGGTTTTTAGATGAAATAAACGTAAGTGGATGATGAGGTATAGTAAAAACAAAATGGTGTCCGGTGATGCGGTTGAATCGACAATATAAAAACCCTTGATTAATTTACTAATTGGATGAAGTATTCCACGATATGAACTCGTTGGCAAATGTACGTTCTAGCGTTTTTAAATTTGAATATGAACAGTTCAGACATTTACTGGCTGACGATGAGTGCTCGTAAACACAGAGTGCTTTTTTTTAAATTTATTGTCACGATCAAATTACTGAATTTGCATTGGAATATTAATAAAATTTAAAAAAAAGTTGAAAAGTTCGAAATTAATAATATTTAAATATCGATGTTAAACTTTAAAATAAGGAAGTATTATAAAATACCATTTTAATTTATTTTTAATAATAAACATAAAATAAATAGGTAAACTTATTTTATTTGAAAAAAATCGGTGTAATTCAAATCATAGTAATTTCACTGTATTTTTTGATGTAATTTTGTAAATTTAATAATAATTTTAAATTAAAGTAAAATTACTATGATTATTAATGTAAATTTACACGAATTTTTTACAGTAAAACAATTATTTTCAAATGTTTTAAAATCGTTATTTTTCATTTATATTTTTAATAATTTAATCATAATAATAATAATTTTCAAAAAACAAATAATAAATTTTTTTACAATAAGATGCCTACATTTTGGCTGACACAATATTCACTTTCGTTAAAAATTCCAAAACATATATAAAACTAAATTTATTCTATGATTTCTGCTCATACTTGTTGAAACTTTAAATTCATTATAATATGTAAGTAATAACTCATTGGTTTTTTGTTTCAAAAATATTTATTTTGGTGACTATAGTTTCGCTATACAAAAACCAAATTAAATATTTTTGAAAAATCAAAAAAAACCAAGTAGTTATTACTTACATAATCATAATGAAACTAAATTTAATCTAGAAAATGTCCACCTTCAAAAACATCCACCACTACAATTACAAATACTTCTGTATTTTTGCAAGCCACCCCGTGAGTATACTATACATAGGTGAGTGTACCGTTAATGTAACCCCCTGTACCGGCTCTAACACCAGTGAGGAATCCAGAGGCATTTTGCTGTTGTATACGGTGAAGCTGTGTGCGTGTGAGTGTTGGCGTTGAAGAGAAAATGAAGAGCCACCCTGTTCGTGACGGGTTTTTTAATGTCCCGGACTATTGAAGTTCCGTCGATGTTTTGACCGCACTTCAAGGGCGGGAATGTGTTCAAGGTGGGATCACACCCGTGTGAGATGTGTGAATTTTATGTGATGTGTATTAGAGATTTTTACATAGAAATTCATTATTTATTTCTTATTAAGCAGAGCTTTAGTTATAGCATAAAGATCCGTTGAAAAATAACATTTTGACTACAGTGTTCGATATTAAACTTTCCAAATAGTTTCTTTTGTGTTCAAGATAATAAATTGTTTTTATTTTTTACATAGTGCTGCTAAATTTATGAATTTATTTCAGCTCAAAAATATATGTAATTTTGATGCCTGAAACGTTCAACTGTATTTAATTCTAAATAATTTTGGCAAATTTAAAAAAAAATCAATAATTTTGCTAGACTATTTATACGATTTCAATAAAATTTTCAATATGGATTTTCGAAAGTTTGGAAATGGTCACATTTTAATGTTGCCAATTTTCAAACAAACGATATTTGTATTAATAAAATATTTAGGACATATATTTTTTGAAGCTCAACTTTTATATATTTATATATATATATATATATATATATATATATATATATATATATATATATCGCAATACATCGGATATTTTCACTTAAAAATTTTAAAAATTGAAGATAACATAAGAAAAATAAAATGATTACGCATTTAGAAAATAAAAATAATTTTATTTTTCTAGTTTTTTTAGTGTAAATACAAAGTTTATGTAGAATATAAAACTATACAATTTCTTTATATTACGAAAACTGTATTTTACGTGTATTAATAATTCTTACCTTTATCCGCTATAAGAGTTCCAGGTTTTCTCCTTCTCATACTTACGTTTTCACCCTTAACGATAAATCATTTCATCGGCTTGCCCTTCCAACATATTAAATATGCATAAGTCAGGATAAAACTCTCTGAAAGTGTAATCAAAGATGCGCAGATGGTCCAGACCAGTGGCATATTTCTCTTTTATATCCAATTTCGGTGGGGGCGCATTATTTTAGTGCATCGCCCACCATTTTCCTGCTGCCAAAATACACCTATTCCTTCACCGATCATTCGATGATAACTTCACGCCCGCCGATAATATGTGAAAAGAAAAAAAAATCTCACAGATTTATTTCGCAGCACAGGTGGTGCAAATGTGAAGTCAGTCACAGTTACACCGTTTGCTAAACTTATCTTAGTCACGTTGCTCACGGATATTAAGTGAAGAAAAACGGAAAAACACGAAACGCGAGGGTAAAATAATATAATAGAGGGTAGCCAATTGGAGTGTCGCGCACTCTTGTATCAATATTGGAAATAGATGATTTAGTGTCGCAGCGGTGTACAACTTGATTAGCGTTGTATTGGTCAAGGCAACGCAATCATTTTTGGCTAGCTTTGACGTTTGCAGTTTTGCGCTAACAAACAAGATTAAACAATTATTTACGATTGCGTTCTGATTTCAGTTTGGTCACCAATACTATTTACTGGATAAAATTTCGCCAAATTACGCCACACTTTGGTCACTTGCTGAATTGGGAAAACTAAATCTAGTTATTATTGTTATTACATAAGCTCGGTCTTAATTAATACTGGTTTTAAGATAATTCAATTGTCATAAGAACAGGACTAAATATATGAACTAAAACAGTTAACTAATACCGGTTTAAAACAACAAAACTGTCATAAAAGCAGGACTAAACAAATGAACTATAACATCCAAAAATAAAATTTATATTACAGGAAATAAAACGGCTTTATGTCTAATATCTCTGTATTAATATTTATTCATAATCGACGTTTCGACGAACTCAACGTCCGTTTTCATCAGGGAAAATGTAAATGTCAATTGTATCATTTTTCCTGATGTAGACGGACGTTGAGTTCGTCGAAACGTTGATTATGAATAAATATTAATAGAGAACTTAAATCTAAAGCCGTTTTATTTTTGCCTATCTCTAATGTTTGTCAAATTGAAATATTTATAAAAAAAATATAAAGATTTATTTTCATTACAAAACTAGCTGCAGTTTCTACCACTATATAATTCCAACTTATCATGGTTTATGTGTAAATTGAAAACTTTTAATCACTGAAACACAAAATTTAAAAATATACATAGAGTACTTCTGTTCCAAGCTGACACATATTGCAAAATTTTCAATTCAAAATAATATATCTTTGTAATTCAACATATTATTCGGAAGAAACCCACAACACTAAGCCGAAAATTAAATAAAAACTATATTAAAAATTCGCACAAGAATTCTTAATCGAATAAAAAAACCAAAATCCATATTAAAATATTTAAAAAACGAGTCGAAAATTATATTAAGTAAATTTATAAACAATAAGTTTGAGTTCCTTAAATGCATTAATTTGTAAAAACCAAATTTTAAGAAAAACAAATAAAACCGAAAGTGATTAGCATCCAAAACTTGTACAGTTCCCATCACTCAACGAGCTAACTGGCGCCGCATAACGGCCAAACTATTAACTATGCATGACGTCGCGGCGCGCGTTCCTGCATTTCTTCTTCGCGTTGCCAGGACGATCCGGCCGTGTAACGACGGACGCTTACCCGAGAAAAGAAAAAAAAAAACTGAGAAGCCAAAACGCATAAAAAGCCCACAGTCACGTCACGTACATGTTTCTTTGAGCCGAGCTCAGATTTCATGTTTTACCCAAATAGAATCTCAAATGTCATCGATATATAAAATAGGCGTTCTTTTTTACCGGCACTAAGCAAACCCCTGTGTCTGTCAATATGTATGAATGTGCGTACGCGATAAGAATTTACGTAGAGATACCCCGAGTTAAAAATCTCCTCGTCAATCCGCTATGTTTATTTTATAAACATATCCGATGTGATTTTTTTTGTTTTGTTTTGTTTGCGATTTTTTGTTATTGTTGAAAGTTTCGTCGCAAAGCTTAATTAAAATGTCAATATATATTGTTAATAATAAACATACATAGTTAATAATAAACAAAACGCTCAATTTTTACAGTCACTATAATTAGATTTCAATGTTGTCAATAGAATATAGTAAAAAATCTTTCAGAACTCATTATATTGAAATAAAACGGCTTTAGGTTTTAGTTCTGTATTAATACGTACATCTTCATCAGGTAAAATGATACAAATGACATTTACAGTAAACAGAACATAGAAACATGTTACAAGGTAACAAAATAAGTAACTAGATCATATTTTTCTTTCCTTTAATTAAAAATTTATAAATTTTATGATCTAGTTATTTTGTTACCTAGTAACTTATTTCTATGTTCTGTTTATTTATTGTAAATATCATTTGCATCATTTTACCAGATGAAGATGTACGTTGAGTTCGTCAAAACATCGATTACTAATAAATATTAATACAGAACTAAAACCTAAAGCCGTTTTATTTCAATGAAATAATGTTTAGCAAAAATTTGAATATAGATCAATACTTTTTTTTTTCAATTTGTCTTTGAATTTAAATCTAAAACGTCATATTTTTATAAACAAGGTATAGAAAATTGCCATACATAAAAGTGATTTTTGCCAAAAGTGCTTTTGACGTTTACTTAAAATTATTTATTAAGGACTTTATAATAGTTTACTTCAATTTTATAATATCAAATAAAATAAAAATGACCAAAAATAGAAAAACTATTCATATTTAATCTAAAACAGAAGCAAAAAAATTATTTTGAAATTAATGATAAAAGTACTGTATCACGAAAAAGTGAGATGAGAATACGGGCTTTTGTTTTTGTTATAAGAATATTATTAACCACGTAAACTTAAATAGGTTGGTTGATAATTGATAAAAATTACAATCAGGAAAATAAAGTTGTTGTGTAAAAATAATATTTTTATTTAGAATTTTGCATAACACATTTTATAAAATAAACCTATTTATATTCAAACATTATAAATATATTTCAAAATTACAATATCACACAAATAAAAAACAATGTTAAAACTAAAATATAATTAGTTAATTAATTAGCTACAATATTTTTCATATTATCTAACGCAATCAATGCCATGAATACTATAAAACCGTACAATAAACCATATGAATGGCTATCTTTATTTAACGTAAACGTCGAATCAAAAACACAAACTGCAAAATCAGACAATATCGTAATTATAACAAAGACATAGAGCAGATATTTCTTGCAATCTTTTCTTAGTAAATGTCATGTAAATCCAGTATCTCTGTCCGTATTACTTTGTATGGTTACGTGAGGAAATTCTTGCACCCAACTTTGAATCTAAAATATTAATTTCGCATTAACAACATAACGCAAAGTATTAATAAAACTATATCTTACTTGATATTGTGTAATACCGTCACAGAAACTAACATCCAATAATTCCAAATCGGTAAATGTTTGCAAAGCCAAATGACAAATATCTGCCGATATATTTCTAGTGCCCAATAAATCGAGCTGTTTCATTTTCGCCGAATAAGTTATAATCGGTAATAGTTGATGATCGCCCAAGCCACGCCATGATGATATGATTAATTTCGTTAGATTTGGACATTTACGAGCGATATGATCTAAACAATCGCCGGGATCATTTAGAACTAATGCCCAACCCACATCTAGTTCACGTAGATCGGTGCAGTTCGATAGACTTTTGATTCCTTCGGCGGTTAACGAATGCGATTTCCAGCAACTGAAACTACGTAACTTTGTGTTGATCGTTGCTAACATTAATGCTATGAAATCGAGTTGGGATAGTTCCTCACATAAATCTAAAAATTGGACATGTATTAGTTTCACTTACGGATTAATTTTTAGTTAATTATACCTAAATTAAGATATCGCAATTCGGGATTGTTTTGTAGTATCATAACTAAGGAATGATCATCAATATTAGAAGCATGTAAATCTAGAGATTGTAAATTAACAAGCTTGCTTAATACTATGTAATCATTTATATTTCTTGTATTACAATATCGTAAACGTAAATCTGAAATACAAACAAAAAGCAATAATTTATCACAAGACATAATAATTTAATTTACCTGTCAAATATACGCATTTTGATATCGCAATTAACGCATTTTGTTCAATAAATGTACAATTTCCCACAGATAAATGTGTCAGGAATTTTCCACAATTATGAAGAAACCTAAAAAAAAAAAAGTAGAAATATTTTAAAAATAATAATTAAATACACTGTAATTAATTACTATACCTTACAAAACCTTTCTCACTGATGTGTACACACCAAGATAAATCCAATTTGCATAAATATTTACATTTTGGAATGTAATAGGTTAATGTTTGATCATTGACTTGATGCCAATATCGCTGGAAAAACAATTTATAAAAATGTAAAAACGTAAGAATGCATCTTTATAGATATCTAACCTTAAAACAAAGATTACGATATAAAGTAATATCATTCGAAGCTGAATGGAAAATACGATTTACTCGTGCACACGCACAAAGTGACTTCAAATCGAGATAACCAAAAATATATACAATTATTTCATACTAGAAACCAATTAGAAATTATTTATAATTTAATTTGTAATATATTAATATGAAAATTAGTTTATAATCACTGGTGCTGCAATTGGAATCTAATTAGAAAAGTCTAGAATATTTGATTTTCTAATGTAGAAAAAATAATTATGAAATATTTTAAAATTATACTCCTCCAAATACCGATAAATTAAATACATTCTTATTTCAATATCGTTTCGGATCATTTAACAATACAATACAGTTTTAAAATAAGAAAAGTTATAAAAACATGTTTGATTTTTAATAACAATAATTATGTAAAAAACTGGATGAAAATATAAAAACGGTTCATTAATTATTTTCAATTTTGTTTAACTTGGATTATAATTGCAGTACCAAAGCTTATAATTAAAAAAAAATATATATAAACTGATATATTTACAGGTAAAATAGGGAATGTTTTAATATCACTTTTAATTATACTTGATTGAGTTTCAATGACGGGTTTTGTACTTTTTTCAAGTTGTACAAAACCACAAATAACTAATTTAGATTGTAAATCTGTGTTACTTCTATATCCTGCTAATAATACCGCATCTAATGCAGTATGATATTTTAAATGACTTTGATTAAAATCAATTCGAATTAAACTACAAAAAATAAATATTATTTAACGAGTTTATTCTATTTAAATAAAAATATATTATAGGTAATTTACTTCCAGGTAACATGATATAATTTTGAAGTTTTTAAAATAAAGCATTACAGATTTTTGTAAGATAAGCAATTATTAATAATCAATATCTGTACATGTTGATAACAAGAGTTAAATATAAATTGAATATGAATAAATGATAGTACAATAAATGACAAAATCAATATATAATTAACTAGAAAAACTTATTGATTATGTTAATGTAAAATTGTTACCTTTCGATAAAGTAAATTACCTCATTAGCTACATTATCGAGATAATTACTGTACTAATTCTTTGATGATACGTATTTCGGGTGAAAATAATCTTGAAGTTTGTTTACAGTTTTGCGGCAGTCCTTCCCATAATAAAGTCCATATTCCATCTCGATTTCCACCCCAAATGCGTACTACTGCCCCCGGATTGTATGTTTCGTAAATGACTATTCTCGTTGCAATCACAGATTGTTCGAAATTTAAAATAATATAATCTTCAGATATAATCGAACCAGTATCTTGAGGCATATATTCTTTTTGAGCACTTTCTGATTTTGCCCACCATCTTCCGTAAGATCGCTAAATATTATAACAAAACTAAGTAATTTATATCTTAATTACTGAACAGTCGAAAGGGAAACCACTTCTTCAAATTTTGTACACCAGATTTTACAAATTTCATGTATGATTGTTGAGATTGTAGTCATTCTTCGTTGATTTCACGGATTTTATACAAAATTTCCAGGATTTTTAGGATGTTACAAGATTTTTAAGAATATTTTTAATAGATTTTACCATGATTTTACTAGGATTTTAATAAATTTGTACACTAGATTTTACAAATGGTTTTCCCCTCGACAGTAGTTTTATATATTAAAATTCCAAATACTTACAAGCATATACGTATCTGCAAAATCTCCATAATTCGGATATCGTACAGGTTTACCGATTAAATTATCAGGAGCATACGAAACACTCATACTATTATTATATCTTGAAGTACACGAAACAGTCGAATTGACAAATTGTTCGATAAATTGCATGTTTTTAAATAGAGCTTCTAAAGCATTTATTTTATCATCACCCATTTTTCGATTGATTTTATTTAACAAAAATTATACACATAATAGTTTCATCACGAGATCCACTTTAGTTGTGCAACCACAACTGTCAAAATCATATGTGAAGTTAGTACGGTGAAGTGACAGCCACACCGTGGTTTTCTAGGTTATTTATCGATGTATTTTAATATTTATTTCATTTTCTAAGATGAATTACATTAAATATAATCAGTATCAACTATGTTCTTGTGTTTTTACAAAAACGTACCTTCGCTTTAAATATTATAAGCACTACAAGCAAAGGTTTTACTCTTCCGTAACACAATCCGGTAAGTGTCAATAATAATACTGTTGTTTGCCGAGAGATGGTAGTACATACACTGTTTTCATTAAAAGTTGTAACATTAAATATAATAAAATTGTGCTCATGATTTTTTAATATAAATAAATATTTGCAGATGATTTTGCTATCGGTTACGTGCCTAATGTGATTGAAAAAGGCAAATACGAAAAATGGGAGAAGCATTTATTATCTACAAATATAAATCAAACGGAAAGACCATTTGTAATGATTATGCCACCTCCTAACATAACCGGAACATTACATCTTGGTCATGCTTTGACTTTAACTATTCAAGATGTATTAATGCGATGGTATGTTTCTTTAAAATATTTATGATCATATATTTTTAATAATTTGAAATGATTTCATAATATTTTCTATGTTCTAATATGTATTATTAGATTTAGATTTAACTCGACAGTAGTAAGGTTTATAAAATTCGATTTTAAAATACAGTTTTAATATAAAAATAAAGAAAATAAAAATAAAAGAAGCTGAAATGTCTCATCAGCCTAGTTCGCCATTAATTCAAAGTCTTGTTAATATAAATATTAAATTTCAAAATTTTCAATTTAGTAATTTTTGAGTTATAAATAAGCAAAAAGACCTTGAGACAGACATCACTTTACGTTTATTATAGTTTAAATATAATGTTGGTATAAAATTAAACTGCTTTAAGTTAAAATTCTGTATTAATATTGATTTAAAATCGACGTTTCGACGAAATTCAACGTCCGTCTTTATCAGAAAAATGATCTATCTATGCAAAAGGTTGGTGTCATTAAATCAACATTAATACAGAACTTTATTCTAAAGCAGTTTTATTTTAATATAATGCGTTCTGAAAGATTTTTTACTATATGATATTATAAGTTATGCGATACATTAAATAAATACTTGTATCAAATAAATAATAATTAAAAATGGTTTTTTGAATACTGTGTTTAAATTTATTAATTGTTTTTTTATTAAATTATTATTATTAGTAATCATTTGTAATTTTGTTGGAAGCACTATTTTTAAACAAAAAACAATATGTTCGTTTTTCAATTATTTGATTTATTCAGTTACAAAGTTTGCGCAGACGTATATTTATTTGAAACAAAAATTAAATTAAATAAAAAAAATCCTCTATAACTGAGAGATAGGGAATGTGTACGCTGTGAAGTTAGGCAAAGTCAAAGAACTAAATTCACGATGTGCAAATAGTTCAAAGCCAAATATTCTGGCACTGTTTACTGGTCAGTGCGTTTCGTTACAACACAATCGATATTGATTCGTTGTCATTTGTCTTTTGTTTGCTCCGAAAATAACGTTTGTTACAAATGTAAATAAAAAAATTCTAAAACATTTAACGTAAATATATTATGTTGGAATCATTGTAACGTCTGTGAAATGTTTTAAATGTACGTTGCTATGTACGTAACTTTGTCAATTTTGTTTGATGAATTTGATTTCATTTTGTTTACATTGTTAACAGTTTTTATTACAAACGAAATATATTACATTAACAAAATTATATCAGTACAGTATTTAATAATTTTTTTTAGTAAAATAAAAAAATGACAGTAAGAGAAAATTGTTTTTTAAATCGCTGTTTTACGTTTGTAATGTTTGAAACTTGTTACAATAAAACAACAAATAATTTTATATTTATTTAACTGTCCAAACCACATATAACTCTTGTTTCATCCAT
Organism: Clivina fossor; assembly: GCA_963966155.1. Lineage (NCBI taxonomy): Eukaryota > Metazoa > Arthropoda > Insecta > Coleoptera > Carabidae > Clivina > Clivina fossor. The sequence goes on from OZ014566.1 coordinate 4,002,192, forward strand.
ATTTTCGACACCTTTATATATATACATATATATATATATATATATATATATATATATATATATATATATATATATATATATATATATATATGCTCTTTTATTTGTATCACTCGAAAATATTTATTTTTTTATCTATTTATTTATTTAGAAAAAAATCTTGCTACAATATACCAAGAAATTTAAAGATATTAAGAAAATATTGATAGTTCAAATTCTATTAAAATAAACGTGAAAGTAGCGTGTTGCAATTAAAAATTACTTGTTGGAAATTCAGGTTTAAAAGTGTCATTAATTTTTCAATCAGTGAAATGGGAAAAAAAAAGAAATTTGTTATTGGCAGAGACTCATCAATCACTCGGGATATTATGAACAAAGCTGTTTTGAACATATACAAAGTTCAGTAATTAAGTTTCAAAACTGATGATTGGGTATGAAGAAGTGTCAAAGATTTTAACGGGGCTGGTCAAGTGTTTTTGAGAATGATTAAAATTGTTATTTTTTAAGTATTGACATATATATTAGGGTGTACGTAAAAAAAATTTCCGGTAAGGCTAAAATCAATAATTTTACATCGAAAAAATATTTTTTTTGCTTGTATTTACGAAAATAACAGGTTTTTACAGTGTACGACACCAATGTGCTTATCTGTAAAAGTCAAAATTGGTTATGATTGCAATACCTCTTTTACTATAGGTGACGGTCGGTAAAAACGTATTACTTACCTTTATGTAGAAAAACATTAAAAAATTTTGAAAGCTCCATTATAAACCTATTCCCTAAGCGAATTCCGGTCTGCTAGATAATGTATTTTTAAATAAATAAACAAAAGTACGTCTTTAATATATGAATATATAAATATTTGATGGTAAATACATTTTGTAAATATTCAAACAATTCAAATACACATAGGTATATATATAAAACTTCTAGCGTAGATTTTTGTCGAGTTGAGTACATAATATAACATATATTTTACTGTGCATACAACGACATATTGCGTCTAAACAACATGGCGTCACTTTTGCAAACAAAAATGAAAAGTAGATAAACAATTGTACCCAACTCAAAACTAATACCAGTACAAATACAGCTCTCTGTAGAGAGAGAGTAAAACACTTTATTCACTTTGTTTCCTTTTCATTTTACTGACAGACAAATTGGTCAAGTATTGTACCACTGCATTCCTTGTATCGCATTTTCGTGCAAAATTTACTGTTTTACCGGACTGCATGCTTGCAAGCGTAGTGCTAAATAAAGGAAAAAAACAATGTAGTTTTAAGCTTCATTCACATTTTAGAAGTCAGTGGATTTTATTTGAGTATATTTCATCTTTTTAAGTTAATTAATAACTTCATTGATGACTCCGCACTACTCTCTCAACTACAATTTCTTCTTCGTTACTCCACAAGAAGTACAAATACTTTTTATCTGCCTATTGCTCATTCTAATCTTCTAACAAAGTTTCTCATTTATCACATATGTATCACTCATTTAATAAATTAGAATTAACTATAGATATTTTTTCATGTTCTCTCCGTATTTTTATTAATCATTTACGCACTGTACACACTTAATTTTTTTAGATAATATACAACTTATAATTCATAAATTATCACAATTTATGTATTAGTAGTATATTTTATAAGTTGTATCGTTTGCGCCATTTAATTGAGCTTTTGCCTGTTTGGTGTAACTAAATAAATAAATATAAATTTAAAATTATGTTAGGTTCATAATAAAGCAAGAATGGGTAATTTTAATTTTCTATTTACTCGTAGAAAAACATGTAGAATATATAGAATATTTATTGCATTATGTTCAATGTACGTACTTATATAAAATATAATATAAATAAAAACACTCGGTTGTTTCACAAAATAAAAGAATAATTCTTTATTGCAATTTCGGCTGTTAGGCCATCATCAGAAGAACATATACAGAAAAATTATAAATAGAATTTTACTTATATCTAATGGTTTAAACAACTTTTGTGAAACAACCGAGTGTTTTTATTTATATTTTATTTCATAATGTTTCACCGAGAACCTACAGCCTTCAGCATTGATTTTATTAATACGTACTTATAATTTTATATGAAGCTGCCGGAAGCAGTTTGAACTGAATTGAACGGAAATGAAAAGATAATATGGTTTGATCTTGAAATATATTAAACGAGAAAAATAGACGATAAATTATTAAATTATTTAAAACAGAATGCAATAGGTTTTATTGAGAAAACAACTAAAAATAATTCATCATATGCAAGTGAATGACGCTTAGAAGTTTTTTCAATATCTAGTTTACGTTATTTTCCTTATAATTTTATTTTAGTGTCTTTGAAATCCGGATAAAAGTGTTCTGAGGAATACAACTTAGAACAAATTGTTTTTTATTTGTTTTTGCGGTTTTTGTATTTTAGTACTTGATATATATTGTTTTCCATGTACAATTTGTTTGTTTTTTATTAACGAAATATAAAAATATTTTTCTGCAATAAATGTTACAAAATATTTATGTAATGCTACAGAACCCAGCATGTAGAACGAAAATATTATATTATCAGTAAAATAATGACGTTATTATCGTATTAGTAACATAATAAGTTGCCTAGTAACGCAATACAAGTCAATATAACCAGGGCCGGATTAACCTTTTGTGGGGCCCTAGACATTTTTTTTTCCGGGCAAAAATAATAGGACTTTATTGCGTAAAAATACATAAAAATGAAATTTGACCGACTGCAGACCGGGCCCTTTGTATGCGGGCCCTAGACATTTGTCTTTTTTGTCTAGGCCATAATCCGGCCCTGAATATAACATAGATATATAAAAAATCTGTTAAACTTTTATAAATATTATATGATAAATAACGATTCTGTAAATCAATTCGAATATTACGAGTTTACATTTTTATAATAATTACTCTTACGAAAATTGTTAAATAAAAAAAAATATTTAATTTTTAACATAGTAAACTAATCTATCAGAACTCATCATATTAAAATGAAAATACTTCAGGATTAATTAAGTTCTGTATAAATTTTAATTACAAATCGATGTTTCGATATACGTAGAGTATATCGAAATGTTAATTTTTAATTAAAATTTATACAGAACTTGATCCCAAAATTTTTCATTTTAAGTAAATTTTTGGTTAAATATGATTAATTTTACGAAATCAAGTAAAACCTGTAAAATGTTAAATATTGATAAAAATTGTAAAATATTTGTCTTTAAAGTTTAAAGAAATGTAGTATATGTCACTTAGAACAGAATGCTTTTTTATTTCCCTTAGATGCCATTCTTTCTATACTCTTGGTAATATGAAATACTAATTTTTAAAAAGAAAATTAAAAATTTTTGTTTATTTAAAATTATTTAATTACGGTTTAAATATTCATTTTGTTCTAAATTTGTAATGTGATTTTATTGCTGCATATTGCACAACAATATTCTTCATGATAGTAAATTTTTTACTATACAAAAATGCAATTATAAAATCGTTTAATATATACTGTATTTACAATTGACAGGTGACAGTTTTGGAAATATTGAAAATTAATTAGATTTTGTTTTTAAATTAATATTTTGTTATCTCGAAACGCAATAATTGGCATAATCAATCAATTTATTGTAAACTAAAAAAAGTATTTCGAAATTTATCTGTCCCGTGAATTAGGAATCGGATGCGAGGTATAGATACATTATGGGTTCCTGGAATGGATCATGCTGGTATCGCAACTCAGGTGGTCGTCGAAAAAAAGTTGTGGCAAGAAAAACGACAAACGCGACACGATATTGGACGGAAAAAGTTCGAAGACAAAGTGTGGAAATGGAAACAACAAAAGGGTGCGATTATCAGCGAACAAATGAAAAAACTAGGCGCTCTACCACATTGGAGTATGGAATACTTCACCATGGACGAACAACAATCCAAGGCTGTTAATGAAGCTTTTATTAGGTAATTGTATTTTGTATAAATTAAATCGAAAAATGTGCAAGTACTCCATTGTATCGATCAAGGTAACTATTACAAAACAAAAACAGGTATCACTTGATTTATTTCCCAAAATCCATCCAAAACAAAAAGAAAGTGTATTGTTTATTTTTACCATTCGTTTTTCTTGCCGTTCAGTATTCTATAAAATTTATAGTTCTACTTAGACGATAATCCCGCAGGAGATAGAGCAAAGCGACAAATAAATTGTTTTGAACGAAGTCGCAAAAGTGCTAAACATATAGTACGTAAAATTTAATAAGTTTGGCGCGCGAGCTAAGATATTCGTTTGTTATGTCTGTCGTCAGAACAAAATGTGCAACTGTGCACACACACATGTTACGTACAAGGATACCATCAAGAGACCAGTGCATTATTAATGTTTATGTATATTTATTACGAACAACTGACATTTAATCTGTATGTACGAACAGCGAGGGCCCCAGATGTATGTCGTAACTTTCTTAATGTTTAGTTTCCATTATATCCATATATGTTTTAATTATTTAGTTTAATAAACTATGAAGCTTATACAATTTTTTTTTGTTCTACAATTTGCTTGGTCATGTATAACCAAAATTAAAATGAAAAACCAAATACATCTTTAAAACATGATGCGTTTAATTCTTATCAGAATATAACAAATTAATTATTTTAAATTATTGTTTTTTTTTTAATAGTTTGAATAATGAATTCTAAATTTTTAATTTCTCTACCGAAACTAAAATACGTTTTTGTTGTCTGTTGAAATAAAATTTTGAACGAAAAATCAATAATGAACAGATTATTCATTCATTATTAAAATTTTAATTATTTTTGTGTCATGCAAAATATTTGATTAATTTTAAAATTAATAAATGATTTTATATTTTATAAAATTATAATGTTAAACATATTTTTACTGGACTAAAGGCAAAAATAAAATATTTATTATTATATTTATAAATATCTTATAAACATTAAATAATAAATATTTTGATACTCATATATTTTCAAATTTTTTTGAATAATACATTTATTAATTCTTGATCGTTTGTATAAATTGATTTTTTTCTGGAAAAACTTTGTTTTACATAAACGATCTATGTAATTTTTACAGAGACTCTTTTATGTAATATTACATAGATTTTTTCAGTAAACACAAGAATTTGACCAAACCAAAACTAAAAAATGTGTGGTGAAATTCTTGCGCTTGTGTGTAAAACTATAAAACGACAAATCGGAATGCGGCTTTCTAATCATTTTAGTAAAATTACAAAGCAATGTTCGTTTGTTCGTTTCAGGCTATTCGATTCGGGTTTGATATATCGTTCGGATTACCTGGTGAACTGGTCGTGCGTGCTGCAATCGGCCATCTCCGATGTGGAAGTGGAACATGTGCCGGTGACAGGTCGTACCGCGATCGCACTACCCGGTTACAGCAACACCGTCGACTTTGGTCTACTCACCAAATTTGCATATAAATTATGTGAAACGGGTAATGTGCCCTCTCAACTCACTAACACTCTACTGCAATTCTCTAAACGTTTGAAATTTAGTATTTAGCACGGCTGTGACTACAGATGCGACCAGGGCCTGATTAAGACTTTTAAGGCGGTAGCTCAGTTCTCCAGAGCTAAAAAAAAAACAGTTATTTTCAAACGCGCAGAGCTCGAAAGGGAATTAATATTTTGGAATGGAGTAAAAAGCACTTTATTATACGTCATTCGAACAACAAAATAACATCTCGAATGTTTTGTTTTCGTTGCTGTATGTTCGCAAAATGGCGTTATCCGAAGGTCTTCCAAAAAAAGGTGGCCTGATTGCTCCGGGAATTGCCATCTGTAAAATAATAATAAAAAAAAACGTTTCCACTAAACTCCTTTAAGTGTGGCTATCGGTGAAAAAAAAATTTTTTTTCACCGAAAATTTTTTTATAAAAATATTAATACAAGTTTTTTAAATAAACATATCAAAAATTTGGAGCAAGAGTCGATAGGCAGTTATTTTCCATCGGCAGAAATGCCTATTGTTCAGAAAAATTGAAAATTGTTCGAGTTTTGACGAAAAAGTATGTTTTGAGAAAACGGGCTTTAAAGTTTTTTTTTTATTTTTTGGCTATAACTTTGTAATTTTTTCGAATTTGGGAAAACGATTTCAGCCACATATTCTACATAATTATAGCATTAATTTTATGCAAAAAACGAATAATCGATTTCTTCGATCCAGAGAACAGAACTATCTCCTTAAGCTACATTCAGAAATTTTATTATGCATATTTTAAAAATTATGTATTTTCTACGACTCAAACTTTATTATCTAAAGTTGTGTTATTTTAAAGTTTTTACGATATAATTTAAAAGTTTAGAGAATTAGAACTATCTTTCAGTCTGGCAAGTCCTCTGAGCATGGGCTTTGTTTGAAACTAGACAAGAGGCTTGCTTCTTTTGTGCGATAATGTATGCTAGATTATACTGCAGTGCTTAAACGCTAAATCAGTACTGCAGACAAATTTTCATGTAATTTTGATTGGGAATGAGGGAGAGGGGGGGGGGTCTTAGTTGAGAATTATTATTTTAGATGATGTTAAAAAATAACTGCAAAATCTTTTAAAATACATCTTTTAACATATATTTTTTTAAAAGAAATTTAATTTTAGGATTTGTAGATTGCTAGAGATTTCTTAATTTAAAATAAAAGACTGTAAATAAAACTTTTGAAAATTATGATATACTTTGATAAAAAAAAATCATATTTGTTTATTCCAAGCTATTTTGAAACCAAATATTTTTTCTGCTATTTTATATATATATAATTATTTTAATATACTCGTCAGGTTTGTTGTTTAATTGCAGCAAAATCGCATTTCAAGCTGAACTTGTATAAGTTAAACATACGTTAAGTGTAATTACTATGCAAACGGGGCATTAATTAATGTAATTGATTTTAGATGGTGAGGTAATAGTGTCAACAACTCGACCGGAAACTGTATTAGGTGATGTAGCAATTGCAGTACATCCTTCTGATAATCGCTATTCAGCTTTAAAGGGTCAGCATGTATTACATCCCTTTCGCAACAAAAAAATACCGATTATTCTTGATGATTTTGTTGATCCGACATTTGGGACTGGTAAGTGAAAAACTTAAAATAAATGTTTTTTTTTTAACATCTTTCAGAACTCATTATATTAAAATAAAACAGCTTTAGATTCTAGTTCTGTATTAATATTTATTAAGAATCGACGTTTCGACGAAGTCAACGTACGTCTTCATCAGGAAAAAAGATGCAAATGACATTTACAGTAAATAAACAATTACTTATTTTGTTACCTAGTAACTTGTTTCTATGTTCTGTTTATTTACTATAAATATTATTTGTATCTTTTTTTTCCTGATGAAGACGTACGTTGAGTATGTAGAGTACGTGGATTATTAATAAATATTAATACAGAACTACAACCAAAAGCCGTTTTATTTTAATTTTTTGTTTTGTTTCGTTAGTAAAGTATTTTTGCATATTTTTCCCTTTGTAATTTGTTATGTATACTTTATATTTACTAACAATAATTAAGTATGTAATATTTATTTTTAAAATAAAGTAAAATTTTAATGAAAAATTGTTATTAGATATTGTCTGTAAAAATAGTTTAAATTTTGTTTTAGAAAAACTAAAATATCCAATTGTGTATTGATATTTGATATTGTACTTTTAATTTCATAAACCTTATTGTATTATTTCATAGATATGGTATTTTTTTTTTGCTGTTTTTTATATTTTGTAATTTACAAGTATGACAAAGTAATTGCAGTTGAATGTTGAGGATATGAAGAAAGGAACGCGCTAAATTGCTCGGGTGAGAGCGTTAATTGTCTCGAAATTAAAATAAATTAGGTGCGCACAGATATAAACTTAAGTAATTTGCCATGTAGCGCATGAAAGTTACTTCTAAAATTTAAATTATTTATGACTACACTGATTAGTTTGTGTTTAAATTATTGTCAACTGTTGCCTAATAATTCTAGCTATTTTTCCAAGTTATTTATACCTATTTATTTGAAATAGTAGCTAACAAAACTGTGTTTTTATTATTTTATTTTCATTGCGTTTTAAATATTTTTTGTTTATTTATTTTATTTGATATCGTCGAAAAGTCTGCATTATAAGGTTTGGCAGCTTTTTTGTCTAAAAACTAAAAATATGAATCTATCTCTTCAAGAAAATTTCGAACACGCTAAAATTCCACCTTGAAAATTTCACTTTGCAACTTACATTAACCTAACTCACAACAGCTTTTGAGCGTCTCGAAACTCGAAACTATGTACATACAAGTAAAGTTTCATTTCGCCAAAATGAAAATTTGAAAAAAATCAACCGCCTATCCGCTAACGTTTGGTTGATTATCCGCTCAACGTATAGAGTACCACCAAAGTTGGTGTTACGTACTGAGAAAACCCGGACGACGTTGAAGAAAAACGACCAGCGCAAAACTACGACGAAATTAACGGCTTTCGCGTTAGTTGACAGCCGCTGTGAACGGTTGCTAATCGCTTGATAGTTTGTTACGCTGTCACTACTTGCCGCTCTGTCAAACTACGTTACACTCTTTGACACCCAAGAGTGATAAGGTCATGCGAAGGTGGACGATGCGGGCACCGATTGAGATAAGAATGATTTTTAAAGATTTCTTTTTGGTTTTAGTTGGAAGTGATTTACAATAAGGAGAGTTAGATGTCGCTTTCCAAACATTTATTTTATTAAAATAAAAAGGCTTTACGACTTAGTTTTGTATTAATTTTAATTAATGACCTATACAATAAATAAAGAGCAGTTTTATTTGTTAAAATAAAAAGAAATCTAAATTTATAAAATATCAAAAACGCAAACTGAATTGATTTAATTCAATTTTTAATTTATACACGATCTTGTATAATATTTCACAGAATAATTTTTTTTTTTAATTTTTTACTTTAATAGGTGCTGTGAAGGTAACACCAGCACATGACCCGGTGGACTTCTTGGTGGCAAAGAGACATGATCTCCCAACGGTACAAGTGATAAATGAGCGAGGTAACATCATCTTCAAAGGGGAATTTTCCGGAGAGAAGCGCTTTATTGCTCGTGAACTTATTGTCAAAAGACTGCAATCTCTAGGTAAGCATATATATTTTTTTTAAAAAATATTTATTTATTATTATTTATTATTATTATTTATTATTATTATTTATTATTATTATTTATTATTATTTAAAAAATTAGAAATTGTATAAATATTTAGAAATAATAATCTTTTATATTTATATAGGTAATTGTATTATGACTTATTCAGACTAATGAAATTAGTGTTATGTTTTAGCGTTCTTAATCAAACTACTTATTATCTAATGAAATCATAAGTAAATGCACAATTCTTGGTATTCTTAGTTGTTGGTTTTATTGCAGGGAAAAAATGAGATTACCAAAGTCTTTTAATAAATTTTAACACTTTTTATTAACTCGTTTTCTTGTCTGTTTGTTTGTTTGTTTGGTATAAATTTTGCAATTAATTTTGAACTAACTGTCTGATGAGCTAAGGATTAAAAACTTTAAATATTAATTAGCATGCAATAGATAATAGTGAGGAGTGTAGGGAGTAGCTGTCGTTGCACCCCAGGTTTTTTGTTTTAAATTTTACAAGTATTGTTATAGCTATTAAAAATTCATAATCACAAATTTTCAGGACAATGTGCATGGGGTCAGGAATCTGTTTGGGGCTAGAAAAAATTATTTTATACTTTTTAGTCAGTTTTAAAAACGTGGTATATTAATTTTTGTTTTCATTTAAATAATTATTTATTGTGTTCTCACAAACTAGTAGATAGCACAGTTTCAGAACCAATAGCATTACCGATTAAAACATAAAACAAATTTCGAGATAAGTGGGGAAGTGTGAATGAACGTTTTCTTAAAACTTTAAATTTAATACGTTATTTCTCTTTAAGTATATTGGACTTTGATCGCTTCGAAGAACATAAAATATAAGCGTGACTTTAAAAAAAGTTAAGAAAAATCTTCTTTTTAAGATGGTTTTTAGCTTCTTGTATCGTAAAAATGATCCTGCTGATGTTGAAGATGTCGCATCTATCGCTTCTTTCCTTAAAACACTTTGTGCAACTTGATATTTACACGTTACACTTAAATGAACTTCACCATATACTTTTACATAATAAAATATAGAGCTTATGCTCGTAATATTATAAAGTTAAACATGAACATACATAATATTCTTTTTTAGGGAAAGAATAATAATATAGTTGTGATATTATTTATGTGAGCCAGCACATAGAATATTCCTTTATTTCAGCGAAAATTTTCAATTTTTTTTTATCTCTTACAGTTCAGTAGAAATTTCTGTATTCTGCATTTGCATATGAAGTTGCGCATCTATGCATGCATTGTTCAAATATGTAAATAAAATTATATTTGAGTTTCTGAACACGTTTTCTTGCCAGAGTTGGATTTGCGCAGCGTTTAATTTGTAAATGATTCATTTATACGTTTGTTGACAAATACATATAACTATATTGAAATTTGTTTAGAATTTATTATGGAAAATATATATTGAATGTTTAATATTTACACGAGTAACTGGTTCTACGAAAACAGCGCGTAAATAAAATCGCGTAAATGAGCCACGGAAAGCCTATTTAAAATAGTGATTTAGTTCATATTCTCAAATATTTCACTTTCACAGAAATAGAAAAGTTTAACTAAAGTTTTTTTTTTAACCGGAGCGACGTCAGTTCAAAATTTCGGCCTGAATACGACCTGAGTGAAATCTGTAGCCGATATTCATTGAAACTGAGTTAGAAACTGTTAGGTTATGCACATATTTTTTTAATAATATAATTTTTTGTGTTTATCTTTACAAAACATGTTTGCCTACGCCACTGACTTACATTACTAATCAATCTCATAGCTGCAAACGTACATTACCTGGAAATTTAGAATTTCCGATCTTCAGTTAGCGAACTAATGCCTTTTGCAGGATTACATCGTGGTACTGAAGAGCATGCAATGCAAGTACCGATGTGCAGTCGCTCTGGGGACGTAGTGGAGCATCTTGTCAGGCCGCAGTGGTTCGTGTCTTGCCGGCAGATGGCTGAGAATGCCGCGAGGGAAGTCAGAGAAGGACGGCTAGTTATTAAACCGGAAAATTTCGAACGAGTTTGGTACCAATGGCTGGAAAATATACGGTAAGTTAGTGTTTATCAAATCGATAAACACTAAAGTTAACTATGTTTCAAGCGTTTACTAAAATGGCATTGACGATATAAATTTGATATGATGATTATCTATTTGTTTATAATATTATTTATTTTTAAAATATTTGCAACAAAAAAAGTTGATGTTTATATTAAACAATCTTTCAGAACTTATAATAATTGAAACACCTTTTAATAAATTAAAATGATATTACTGTGACGAATAAATGATGAAAAAATAAATTGTATACTTCAACAGGATAATTATGAAATGAATAATTTCTGAATAGCAAAGCGAATATTCTTAAAAAATAATTTAGACGAAATAAGTATGAAATAAAAGTGAATGTATTCATTAAAATTTATTGTATATTTCTGCATGACTACGCCTGCATTTCATTTACAACTTTTTCTAGAATTCAGAAACAAAAAAAAAAAATTAATACAAGCCTTCCATGAAATTTATTCGTAATGCTGAACAAAAGCGAGTAAAAATTACGTCAAACAAAAAAACGAGAAAAAGAAGAGATTTTTCAGCATACGAAATAAATTTGATTCACTTAAAAAACTTTTTACAAGTAAAATGACAATATGAACAAAAAATATCTTTTGCTTTAAAGACCCCTCAAGCTGGCGAAAAACAATACGGGATTCATGAATAGAGTAAATTTAAATGAAAAAACCGTTATATAGTTTCAAAACATCTCTCTTTGATTTATACGAGTGATTGATCCGTTTCTATTGAGTAGTTCTCGAGGGAAACGCTTGTGGCGTTGCCAGCGGCGGCGTAGATACATGAGAAAATATAATCTACCTTCTTTAAATTAATAAATTATAAATTTTTTTAATCTAGTTAACTGTATTTAGTTACCTAGTAACTTCCTTTTATGTTTTGTTTGTTTATTATTTGCCATTTGTATATAATTTTTGTTGATGAATATACATTTAGTATGTCAAAGCGTCGAAATTTAATATAAACTAAATAAAAATACAACTAAAGCTTTTTAATTTAAATAAAATTAGTTTTGAAAGATTTTTTACTCTATTCAGTTATATGGATTTTTTTTGCGTTTATATTTAAATTATTATTAATCTCAATTTTAATTAATTTTACATTTAGGACGAGATGAAATCCACTCGTAAAATTTGGTGTAGAAATTAATTGCAATACCTTAAAATCTATTAAAATTATGGTAAAACTAATTAAAGATATTCTTAAAATTATGTAAAATCTCGAATAAAATTTGTAAAACTAATTGAAAAAATCATTATAATCTTAATATGTACAATCTGAATACAAAAATTAAGGAAGTGATTTCTTGATTTAGGATTACCAATATTTTTATTTTGATCAGAAGATAGGTTTGGTAATTATTCTTTAGGCTTCGGATTTTCAATAAAATTCTTCTGATTAACTAAAAATTATCACTATTCTAAAACTGGATTATTTTAACAAAGTAAAAGATCTTTCAGAATTTATATTAAAATTAAAAAATAAATAGTTTATAGATCAGTAATATCAATAATATCAAAATTTAACGTTTCGGTTTACTAAGCATTCTTCAATTTGATGATAGAGTGTTTTGTTTTTGCTATCGCGTACTTTATACAGTTTTTATATAGTTTTATAATATTTGATAAATGGCTATATACGCCAATGATATAATAATATTTAATTAATTTTATTGTATTACTAAAAGAAAGTTTGTATATAAATCTGCGCCTCTGGTTGGTGTTCACAAGTTTGTGGTCGCAGCAAAATCGTGAAATGGTTTCCAATTGGAAAAGGAAAAAACGAATTTTTCTCTCGCTGCAAATAGAATGGACAGATGCATATTGTAGACAAGAAAGAAGACATATATACCAAAATAGAATTAATTGATTTTCCTGTTTCAAAAGCTTTCCTGGTTATAACGAGATCGTTTTTTGTTTTGTTTTTGGAAAACAATTTTACGTATTCAATCGTTGAAAGGAGATATTACTAGAAGGTATCTAGTTGGTTTCATTTGTTTCCTTTTTTACATTGTTTTTTTTTTATTATTTTTCTTCATTTGTTACGATGGAATGTATTTTGTCTTGTGGCATTGTATTTCCACAGTTTTTGTAAGAATTGAATAGAAATCAGAAAGGGTTAGAATATTTCAAATTGGAAAATGGAAACGTTAATTATTTTTTAATTATAATTTTTGTATAATAATTTTGAGAAACATGCAGCGAATATTACTAGTAACATAATATCTCTCTACTACATAGGCAATATAGTGGCGTAATATGAATATTTTAATACGCTTTTGCTATTTACTGAGCCATACAATATACATAATACGAAAATATACGTTTAACAGCAACTTTTGTTAGTTTGTTTCGGTATTTGCACGTTTATGAATGCATATTAAGCGAAACTACAGACTTGTGTGTATTATATGCATTACGTAGTGTTTTTGCGACAAGCTGTCTGCACTTAGCCGTACTTTTCATATGAATGCCCAAAGGTTGACTTGCATTTTTCGCTGAGTTAAAGTTTATGATGAGCTTAGTTTTACTGCTCTGTGGTGATGAAGGTTTTACGTCGTTGCACTGTTAACGCGAACTGTTTATGTAGTGGAATAGTTTTTGTTAACAAAAAGAAAAAAAACTTAAATTTTGGTTAAGGTTATTTACTTTGATTGCGGTTATTTAGGCTTTAGAAAGATATTTTATTAATTAAAAATATTAGGGCCGGTTTTATAATAAATATTTCAACTAAATTCGACTTTATGCAGACAAAAAAGTGTTGCAACAACAAATAATTTAGCCATTAGATGTTTGAAAAATTAGGAAAAAGTATAGTTTTATTTGAAAACAATCATACTTATACCAGTAGAATTTTAAATTGATGCTTTTTTGCTGGCTTAAACTTGACTTTAGTTAAAATGTTTATTACGAGATCGGCCATTATTATTTTTGTCAAAAGTCGCTTAGTATATAAGTTAATTAAAATATCAATAATGTTTAACTCAAGTAATTTTAATATAACATACTTTAAATTAAAGCTGTAATATTTTATTATTGAATCATTAAATATTAAAATAAAAACCTTTAGATTTAAGGTCTGTATATATTTTATTTAAAAATCGACTTTTTGATATTCTCTACGTATATCATCATCATCATGAGTTCTGAAAGACTTTTTACTATGTCACAAAATTATAATTTACCGAGAGGAGAAACCAATCTGGTGTGCAAATTAATTGAAATCCATTAAAAGTATGGTAAAATAAATTTAAAAATTTCTTAAAATAAAGTAAAATTTCCAAAATCTTAAAAATTTCATAGAAAATCAACGAAAAATCACTACAATCTCAACAATTACACGTAAAATTTGTACAACGTGGTGTACAAATACTTTTCAAAATGAAAAAAGTTTTAGGATGAACTTGTGTTTCTTTTATATTAAATATGCAACGTTTTGATGTACTAAACCTTTATGATTTTCTAGAAAAGATATAAACAAATGACGTAAATAATAAATAAACAAAATATAGAAACAAGTTACTAATTAGAAAAATACAAGTAACTAGATTACAATTTTCTAGAATAATTTATTAATAATTAAGGAAGCCAGATTTTATTTAAATCTGAAAGAACTTGTTGTTTTTTTTTATTATAATTTCTGGAAATAACAGCAAAATATAAATTTGTGTATGGCAATTACTTAAATTAGTTTTCTCAAAGCTGAAATTTATTTATATTGCTTTCTCGCACTGAAAAACGGAAAATTCTCTTCAACTCATCAAAATTCTTATATCCGTTTTTAAAATAAAATTTAAAAACAAATAAATATACCTACATATAAAAAATTGAAGTATAGTATAATATAAAATTAGCTTAATTATTATTATAAGAAACTTTTTGAGAGGCGTTTTTTTTCTTTTTGTTGTTAATAGTGACTGGTGCATATCTCGTCAACTTTGGTGGGGTCATCGTATTCCAGCCTACCGCTGTAAAACATCCTCGTCTGAGAACAATCGTATATGGATTGCAGCTCGTAACGAGCAGGAAGCCCGCGAGAAAGCTGCCAGTAAACTTGGGGCAAATGTTAATGAGATTTCAGTTGAACAAGATGAAGACGTATTGGACACGTGGTTTTCATCTGCTTTGTTACCATTTTCTGCATTTGGATGGCCTGATAAGGTAAGATATAGATTATAATATTATTTTTAGTTCGATGTGTTAGGTTTAGTTATTTATTAATATATTATAATAATGTTTTTCTGCAAGCGTGTTATAATATTAATATTAAGTCAAGTTAAGTTAAGTTAATTGACAATTGCATTGTTTATTTTCGCCTGAATTTGAAGTTTATTATTAAAAATGTATGAAGAAGTGCAAGAAATTCATATAATATCAATAATTAGTACATTAATGAAAAGAAATTGTCAATCATATCATTCTAGCTTCAGTATTATCCAAATTTATTATTTGTACCAAATGTATATCAGATATTTATTTAAAATGACCAAAAAATACTTTTTTTTATATTTAATATAAATAAATATTGAAACCATTAAAACTTTGGTTATTTTTGTTTAATTGTAATTTTGTTAAATTAATCATGAATTTTACAAATAAATAATTTCATATAATGTAAAAATAAATAAAACTGTTTTTCAGTAATGGCATCTGAAAATATCTATATGATAGAATATATTATTATGATATAATTTCATTACAATTTTTTTATGAAAGGAATATAAAAGAATCGTTTTTCTATTATACGAGTATTATATATATATATATTATAGGTCATCTTATTTTTCTTTATATTTCAAAGAATGAAAGAATCTCTTTTGTAACAAATACATTACTATTACTGTTTATATATGATTGGTACATTACACATATATGGTTTTGTTATAAGTATTATTTTTATTATTAATTTTTTTTTTTGTCAGATAGATAATGATAAATATTTTACATAAAATAAATTTTATGAATTTATATTTGCTATATCTTAATGAGAAACAAGAAAGACATATTAAAAATAAAATTGAATGCATAATATATAATATATAATAGTATTTAAGCAGTTTCAGCATATTTGAAATTTGAAACAAAATAAAAAAAAAGAGACTTACAAAGCCAGTTAAATATTGCTAATGGCAAATACTGAATATATATAAAGTTTATAAAAAAAAATTACATATAAATGTGTACTTGTATTTACTACGTGCTTATGAATAAATTTTTACAAAAAGTGTATTATTTCAATACTATTAATAAAACCTGTTTAGAACTTTAATTTTTAAAATAAAAGACAAGGACAAAACTAAATTAATAATTAATTTTAACATAGTAAATTTTTTTCAAAACTTGCATTAAAATAAAATGACTTTATGTTGTAGTTCTTTATTAATATTTATTAATAATCGACGTTTCGATGTACTCAATGTAAATCTTCATCAGGAAATATGATACAATATACAATAAATAAACACAACATTGAAACAAGTTACTAGGTAACAAAGTAAGTAACTAGATCATAAAATTTATTAATTTTAAGGTAGCCAAATTTTATTTAAATTACTACCTTCACTAATATTAATGCAGAACTACAACTTAAAGCCATTTTTTTTTTATTAATTTATTTTGTTTATAAGAAAAATTGGAGGATGCATTTAATTTGCCTTTATTTTGGAAATTTTTATTTTATCAGACAGAAAATAATTATAAATGAACCACATAATTACTTTCTGTAATCAGAATCATTTATTAAAACAGATGTGTCTTTTTAATTTTTGAAATTAATTATTCGTAAAATTTTATGGTTATATCTCGTAATTTTGTAATTTATAAAAAGTTATACACTCTATATAGTTAATCTGTGGATTATACGATTAAAATTGACAACAAAAAATTGGTTTCAAATGTAATTAATGTTTAGAATGTGACAGTTTATATGTCTATTCCATTTCTATGATTAGGTTTTGTTTGAATTTTTTATTTTCGGTTTTTTGCAGACTGACAAGTTTAGACATTTCTATCCGACGAACGTTCTGGAGACGGGTCATGACATTTTGTTTTTCTGGGTGGCTCGGATGGCGATGCTCGGCGGCCAGTTAACCGGGCAACTACCCTTCAATCAAGTGCTATTACACGGAATTATCTGCGATGCCCACGGGAGAAAGATGTCGAAAAGTCTCGGTAATGTTATTGCGCCTGAAGACGTTATTAGAGGCATAACAACAGAGGTACGTATAATTTTTAATGTGTTGCGTACATTATTTTTGCTGTTAATATACAATATCGAAATCACAGAAAAATAGTAATTTCATTTTATTATAAATATTCTGAATTTCTACCTCAAAATTTTTAAATTTTGTACATAATTCATAATAATCACATAAAATTAGTAAAAATGACCTAATAAGTATGTGAAATGTCTTACTTTCCGCAAATTGAATCACATACTTACTGTAGAATTATAAAATTGGTATAACTTCTTAAATTATGCAAAATTACAGCTTGTATTTTAATATCTGTAATAATTCATCAAAATAAGGAGATTTAGTACATATTTTGTGTAATAATATTAATAAAATATTTTAAGTGTAATGCATTCATTTCAAAATACATTCTTTATGTAAATTCAGAAACGTATGTAATTATACTAACAATAATATTACTTAACTAACAATAAGCTAATTTTATCTATCTATGGAAAAATCTTTACAGCAAATTTACTGTAGTTCTATAACTTTACTAAAAAAAAACTGTAATATTACATACATATCTACTTTTCCATCCCGTTGGTAATATTATATTACATAATGTTTGTAATAATTCTGTTATTATGTATTTTTAAACAATTATGTTAAAATTACAGCAGTTGAGTAATTATACCTAGAAATACTGAGCAACATAGTGTCTCATGGTTTGTAGGTAAAATTACATAATTTTCTTTTACTTACTTCACTGTAAAAGAAAATCTTTTAGAACTCATTATATTAAAATAAAAACTTTAAGATTAAGTTCTGTATAATTAAAATTAATTTTTGCTGTTGTTTGATTTATATTTATTACATAATAAAAAGTTATTTTGTGTTATTGTTTTTTTTTTGCCGGTCAGCAGAATCGATCTATTGATCTCAGTATTATATTCGGTAATATCTAACGCTTAAGCACGCTTGGCTACCGTATTCATGATCAATAAATTTTTAGATGCCATCTTAAATTACATATTCAGACATTCTTGTTAGTAATATCTAAATATATGAAATTAATTTACGGTAATTAAAGTTTTCGTGATTAAGCCATAGTCACAGACTGCTAAACAGTATAAAACAAATCAGTCAAAATTAGGCTTGAAAAGTAGTCGAGAATTAATAATTTTACAATATGAAATATGATTAAGAGTGACATTTTGAAAAGGGTTGTCCTGATGAAATAAATTCATTATGGATTAAAACACAGTAATTTGTTTATTTATTCAATAATTTAATATACAACGTTAGGCAAAAATATGGAAATGTGTTTAAGCGAAATTTGGAAACAAGGGTATTCATATACATATTTCGAATCTAATGCGATTAAATATATTCTGACGCGACTTTCGGTTTTACTGGAAATGTAAACAGCTTTAACGATTCACATATTTTAATACACTGTGTATTTTTAGAAATTTTAATGTTACATTAGCTACGAATTATGTAATCAAGTATAATATAAAGTTTTGTTTTGTTTATGATAAGTTGTACTGTATGTTATTTTAAACTGGAAAAAATTTGTGAAATTATATTAAATTGTAAACATGACTTTTACAATTTTGTTACAAACTAAAAGTATTTTATAATTAATCCACATAAAGCAAGAAAATGTTTGTTAAAATTATGCTTTTATAATATAAAATTTCCGTATAAAATTAGAATATAATAAAATTTTAATAATTTGTATAACACGGAAAATTTAATTAATAAATTTTCTGAATGTGATATTTAACAGGTTTCATATATCATATGTGAATATTTTGTATAAATACTTTATATTTTAATATAAATACGTATTACATTTTGAAGATAAGCAAAATTAAAACAAATATGGAAAATTTTGCTTAAAAAAATAATTTTTAAATACTTTGCAAAACATATTTCTATAATAAACATAATAAAATTTGCATATTATAACAAAGTTTATCGTATCTTGTTTGCATAATAAATGCTATTTGTGAATTTTTACTTGGACTTTGCTGTTATGAATATTTAAAAAGCTGAATAATATCAGAAGTATTTTTGTGTTTTGATTTAATTTTTTTATTTTTTGTATTTTGTTGATCAGAAAAGAAGGAAATATTTTATTAGATTACAAGAAAAAAATAACATTTACGAGTTATTGCTGACACTAATAAAACAGATGTCACTTAGTTGGAAAATGTGTTATTTTATTGGAAAATTATTCAATATATCGGGAAAACTGTTCACTAATAAGATATACGTCTAACATGATTGAAATATGGTACGATCAAAAAAAAATTGTTTGAGTTAAATTTGCACAAACTGTATTTTAATATTGATAAATAGAACGCTTTCTTTGCAATAAAAGCATTCAATTATCTGTAATTATTAAGAAAAAATTTAAAGTAATATTTTTAGCATTACGTTTGATTAATTGAATTATTTTGAAGGTATACATTTGCGTGGACGTTTGATGAGTACATAGTACATATGCTTGAAAGTGTTGCGAGAGCGAAAATTTCCAAGTAGTGGGAATAAAAGAGCATGTATGAAAAGTATCATAAATGCGGATGTAGCTAGAGTTGCTTGTCTGGATAGAAAAGTTTTGAGAAAACTAATTTCGAGACAATAAAAAGAATTTGTGCCACACCCTTTTGGGTACATGGCGTGATTGTGTATATATGTATGTTCTTAATTAAATTTTGTTATTTAAGAAATATATTCTCAATTTATTATGTTGTTTGTTTATAAGATTATTCTATATTTTCAATATTAATATTTGAATTTTATGATTACTTCAGTAAATTTATAATCATACTGTATTGTAGAAATCAGGAAACATTGTTAATTTTCGTTTGCATTGAAAATGCAATGCAGTTCTGATGTCTGAGTAATCTAATTTAGGAAAGTTTATATGCATTAATCTAATATAAGCCTTTAGTGTTTGTATAGCTTTTGTTCATTTAAACCAATTGTTATTCGGAAAATCAATAAATTGTTTAACAATGGGCGCTTTGAATTCAATAAAATTTACTAGTTCAAGGCGAAATATTGAAAGATCATATAAAGAAATGTCATAATATATTTTATTTATTTAAAATATGTTCCAGTATTTTTATATAAAATTCGAAAAAAAGGAGTTTCTCAGTTTGTCAGTTTTTCGGGCAGCGTTGCCGTATGTTACGTCTACATTTTTGAAATTTAAATTTAAAGTGTCTAATATAATGAGTTCTGCAAGGTTTTTTACCATGTTCAAACAAATTGAGATACAATGTATACCGCATCTTGCAAATCAGTGTATATTTATTTCCAGAATCTTACGAAGCAAACGGAGAATTTACACGCAGCAGGACTGTTGTCCGCCGTCGAGTTATCGCGTGCGGTTGCCGGCCAACGGAAAATGTTCCCCACGGGAATACCTGAATGTGGGGCCGATGCGTTAAGATTTACGCTCCTGTCGCATAACGTGCAAAGTAAGTGGTTCAAGATTTCAAATTCGCTATTTGTTTTTTTAATAGTAATTGGAATGAAAGTTAAGTTGATCAATCAGATTTCATAAACTAATGTTCGAAATTTGACAATTGTTTTATAGGCTAATAAATTAATTTTTCTTCAAGCGTATCATAATATTAATATTATATTACCATATTGCCTATGCAAAAAGAGGTTATTATGTTACTAAGAATAATGATATTATTATACAGCAGTTATTTATTATATATACCAAACATAACTAAAAATTACAATAAATAATATTTTACATTTATTCTTGTATACTATAAGGTATCAACGAAATTAATTAAATTACAAAATGTAATTATAATTTCATTGCAGCTGACATGAAAATTTTGTTAGTTAAGAAGAGAAATACATATGATTATGGTCGTGGCATATATTAAACAAAAGTTTTCTGTAAAATTATAAAGCACTTATTAAGTGGTATACAAGTTTATGTAAATCCACTATAATACTTTCGAACAACAAAAACAGACCGCTACTAGAATACGTGTTTTGATGTTATCAGGACTGTAACAAAACAATTTGCAATGCAAACAATTTGCCCACAGACTCATTAAAAAAAAACAAAAACTTTTGCTTAACATTGTTAGAGTAAATTGTTTCAAATTATCTAAAGAAGTTACACGAGTTTATTTTGCTTTGATAAAATTGCGTAGTTTTGTGATTTTTTCAAATTAGTATAATTAAAGAATTAAAATTTTTGCGGTACAGCAATCGCAAAAAACAGTGTATAACGTAAAAGGTTCAATTTGCATTTTTAATTGTTTTATAAAAACCAAACTTTTAAATGATTTTTATCTACATGACCATTGTGAAGCTTTAAAAAATAAACTAACTGGTTTTTATATTATTTTAAAAAACTAATATACATATTTTTTGCAATAATTTATGTTATAACTGGGCGACAACTACTACTTTTTCAAATTTTGTACACTAGATTGTACAAATTTTAAGTATGATTGTTGAGAAGTTTCTAAGATGATAAGAATTTTAGTCGAGATAAGTTGGTATGATTCAGAATGTTTAGCAAGAGTGAATCGAAAAATAAAAACATTTGTGAGAGGTTATGATTATGGATGAAGCGAAACTAGATTGCCAGAATAATAAATAGTTGGCGGAAATTAAATTCTGTTTTGAATGAAAAGAATTTATGCCAGATTTTTATAGGTAATGGTATGAATGTGTATATGTGTATGTATGTACGATTAGTTTCATATTCAATAAGTAAGGTAGTAAAAAATACAACACTTTAAGGGGAGGTTTCGGTATAATTGACGTAAATTTTGGAATTTTTTTTAAGAACTGGTGTGAGTTGGAGATCTGATTTTTTGTACAAATGTTTATTAGACTTTCGTCTATAAATACAATTTTTTTCGTGATGGAGTCCAATATGGCGGCTTGACTGCAGCAAATTTTCAAATCTGCGTAAATTCTAGCGGCCGCAAATCGTAACTTAGAAACATAAAAACTACATATGTATGAATCGGGTACTTTGAAAAATGAAATAGGCCTATCAAATAGTAAAAAACACAAAAAATACAAAATGGCGGACACTTAAAAAAAGTGTGTTTTTTCGGACAATTTTTATACTTTGGCCCGCTGTAAAAAATCTTTAAAATTGAAAATTGTACCAAGACATAGGCCTATTCCATGAAGAAATTTATCTATTTTAGCTGGCACAAAGAAAGAAGTAAATTGGTTGAACGGTTCAAACGCTAGAATTTACGCAGTTTTGAAAAATTTTGTTTCGAGAAAAACGAAGGTAAACTAGTATTTCCCATTTGCGCACATGGGACGCCGGTGCATTCAAAACGCTGTAGCGACGTAAATAATTTCCGAATCGAAATTTCCTTTCACCCACACATTCTAGACACTTATAGCTTTCACATTATGTAAAAAAAAATCGATTTTTTCGAAAAATTTTACCGAAACCTTTCCTTAATAAATTATAAATAGTATTTTTAATAATATAAAATGTACCAGATAATTAATTCCCATTTTGATTGCAGATTATTTTATTAATTTCGATGTAAGCGAATGTCATACGAATAAATTATTTTGCAATAAAATCTGGCAAGCTTGCAAATTTCTACGTTTAGCTTATGATAAAGTATCTAACTCGCAGAAATTTACGCCAGTTGATGTGAAAGATCTGACAATTATGGATAAATGGATTCTTAGTCGATTATCTTTTACGGTAACAGAAGTTAACAAGAGCCTAAGTGAATATGATTTTCATATTGCCACGCTCACTTTAAAGCAGTTTCTCTACGGTAACTTCTGTGACGTTTATTTGGTAAGCTTTTTCTCTCTATATATATTTCACATAAATTTACTTTACATTTTAAATGAAGCTTACAAAATTTATATATACTGGATATAAATAAAAACTGTTTTAGGATTAGATTCTGTTTAAATATTTATATAAAAACGACGTTTCGACAAAACTGAACACTCGTTTTCATCAGGTCAAAATTTAGCAAAGACATTAAAGTAAATAACAGTACGTCGTTTTTATAAAAATAATTAAACAGAATCTAATCCTGAACAGAGTTCTGAAAAATGTTATACTATTTTAAATTAAAACTTACAAAATTTCTACAGCCACTAGAATGTAGCTTATTTTTTGAATATTTTAGTTGCTAATTTCTTACGATAGTTAAACTATATGAAATAATTTTATCACATACTGCATATGCGTAATTGCTCTCATTTTTAAATACCACATTTATGTACCAAAGCATGTAATTGAATTTAATTATATTTTATCTTCTATATTGTATTATTTTCTACATTCATATCTAGTCTACACTGTAAAAAAATATAAAATAAATTTATATAATTTTACATAAATATTAAGAGTAAAATAGCAGCATATTGTAATTTTTACTACTTTGACTGCAAGGAAAAGTAGTATAGCGTTTGGTACGGTGTCTGTAACATTTTCAAAAAAAAAAAAAAATTGTATAGAAATCCTTCATATAGCCTCTAGATGACGAATCTGAACTTAGTTTATGTGGGTGTATGGATGTGCGTCGTCAGCTCGCTCGCTCGCTCGCTCGGTCGTAAGTCAAAATTTTGTGGCCGCAACTCCTCCTAGACGGTTCAACCGATTTTAATGAAATTTTCAGGATAAATTTGTCTAGTACCCAAGATGGTCATGTGGTTTGTTTTTTTTCCAGTGATGCCAACTTTCCGAGAAAAAAATTACTAAAGTTTTTAAAAATTCATATTGGCTACGTTAGTTATCCGATTTTGATCAAATTTTCAGAAAAGATTTCCCTAATGCTCCCATTAATTACGTAATTTTATTAATATTCAGTGTTGCCAACTTTCCGAGAAAAAAATTACTAAAGTTTTAAAAATTTTATTATGGCCATGTTATTCAACCGATTTTACTCAAATTTTCACAAAAGATTCTCCTAGTATTCATATAATTTATGTAATTTTAACAAAATACAGTGTTGCCAACTTTCCGAGAAAAAAATTAGTAAAATTTTTAAAAATTCATTATGATTATTCTATTTAAGCGATTTTAATAAAAATTTTATAAAAGTTTCTTCTAGTGTCTAAATAAATTATGCAATTTTAACAAAATACAGTGTTGCCAACTTATCGAGAAAAAAAAATCACAAATTTTTTTAAAAATTCATTGTGGCTACATTATTTATTCGATTTCGATCAAATTTTCAGAAAAGTATCTCCTAGTGCCCACATAAATTATAATATTATTAAAATACAGTGTTGCCAACTTTCCGAGAAATGTCAAAGTAGTCTATATATGGGTTTACCCATATACTTCTAATCTTGTTACTATAATAATTGATTAATATTACATTTTTTCTAAAAAAATACATTTATAGATGTGCATTTATACATTTATAAAAGTAAATTCACATCAATTTTTTAAAGTGTCGTTGTATTATTCAATGAGTTTTGAAAGTTGAAGGACTCTGATGTTATACAATAAAAAATATGGATTTTATTTGTAGATAATAATAAGTAGATTTACAGGGCGATTTATTAATATCATCAAATTTTAAGAAACTTGCCCCCCTAGGGTTAGAGATATAGAGATTACAAAATTATTCATATTTATTTTACATAAAGTCTTTATTAAATTAATCAAATGTCAAAATTATAAAAGAAGTTTTTAGGTTGAAATTTGTCATACGTCACTAACCACAGATTTAAAATTTTATCATTATATTAGAGAATCGTAGTTGAAGCTTCATAAATTATTACTACCGATTCTAAATTTAAATTCACACATCAAACAATACTTGTCAATCCTTTATCTCTTTTACCTTTGCGACCTAAATCTTTCAGTCCGATCCAAAATACTAATCATTCGACCGCAGTAGGTTTATATCGCCACAATTGGCAATTGCTACTATGGCTACCAAGCTGACGTTTTGTAAATCTCTTCGCATTTAGTCTGACTAACATGATATACAGTAGAATTAACGAACGAAATTATTTAATTAGTATTTATATAGTGACAATAAAAATATTATTACTAATTTTATACAAATATGTCTGACAATATAAATTTTTAAAGTGAATGTAGTATAATCGAAGTTAAACTTATTTTGTTTTAAGTTTATCAAGAAAAAAGTTACAAACAAAAGTTTGAGGCAGTAACTTGAATTACAGATTTAAAATACTTTTGAATATACAGAATCATTTGTAAGAAGTGTACCAAAGTAAACACCTCGTATATTTTTCTAATTTTAGATTCTTTAAGAAATTACAAATTGAAAATTACATGTTTCTAAGCTTATTCGTTCAAAAATTATAAACCGAAAAAGAAAGAGAAAAAATATTATAAATATTGTATATTCTTAAATTTTTTATAAAAAGTAATTAATATTTTCAATATTAATAGAAAGAAAATGTTTCGACACTTGATCACAATAAATAAACAAAATTTTACATTACATTTTTTTGTTTTGAGATATAAAAAAATTATATTTTATTTTGCACTGGACACAAAATTTTCTTTTATTGATTGTAGAGTTTTTGTAAACGAAATTAAACTTTAAAAATAAATGGTTTATGCATTATATATCTTATTAAATCATAAATACGTTTATGAGTTGTAAAATAATTGAGCCTACATTAAACAAATAACATTTAACAGTTATGTTTGTATCGTGGGCGATTTTAGGAGAGTACGAAACCCGGATTGCGTCTATCTGATCAGGTGATTGCAAAGTGTCACGTTTACACGCTCGGCCGTTGCTTGGACGTTACGCTACGATGTCTAGCGCCTTTCATGCCGTTTTTAACGCAGGAGTTGTACGAGAAACTTCCAATGGAAATTAAAGAGGAGCAATGGGAAGATGTTGCTTCTGCGACATTTCCAAAGGTAAGGTTTAGTTTCTGATTGTTGAATAGTGGTTGAAATGTTCTTTATTACTTGCAAATCTAGATAACCTACACTCTAAAAAAAATTATGTCACTTTTTACAAAAACTATGATGCTCAGTATTTCTAGGTATAATTACTTAACTGCTGTAATTTTATCATAATTGTTTATAAATACATAATATCAGAACTATTACAAACATTATGTAATATAATATTACAGTTTTTTTTAGTAGACTCTTTCAGTAAATTCACAGAACTTCAATAATTTTGCTGTTAGGAATTTTCAATAAATAGGTAAAATTTGTTAAGTTCTGTAATATTATTGTTGGAAATTTACAACTATTTATATGGAAGCTGTAATTTTACATAATTTTAGAAGTTATACCATCAATATTTAATTCTTCATTAAGTATGTGATGCAATTTGTAGAAAGTAAGCAATTTTAAATACTTATTAGATCCATATTTACTTAGGTACTTTATGTGATTATTATGAATTATGTAAAAATTACAGAATTTTGAGGTAGAAATACAGAATATATATATAGTAAAATGAAATTACAGATTTTTTTTATAGTAAAATTTTATTATTATTTGTCATATTTTTATGAATTGTTTTGTTCAATATTATATTTCATATCTTAAATTATTATTATTATTATCAATGATTTTGATTACATTAGTAAAATTTGTATTTTACAAATTTATAGATTTCTCATATGTTCTACTATCTATTGGAAAATTGCAGAATCATTTACAAAATATTAAATAATATTATATAGGTGTTCGTTTGGAATATGCGTAAACAAACATATGCAATGTTTGTTTGTAATATCGTAAATTTTCGACGATTTCATAATCTCATTGTATGCATACAGGTTAATAACTTTCGTATACTATAATGGCCTATTACGCAATCCGCAAGCCGCATGTATAGCGGTTTAATTCCGAATATAATTTACGTTACCATTTCTAATGAATAAACTACATGTTTGGCTGAGTATTATACATATTTTTCAGTTTTTTTTTATTGTGTTTTTTAAAGTTTAGCGTTGATATTATTCGCGTTGGATTTTAATAAATTATTTTGAAAAAAACCTATCAAGTTTATTTTGTAAAAAAAAGGTAGTTAAAATTAACAATAGATTCAAATAAAAATTCTGGATCGCATTAAAATTTTAATATATAATATCAAAACCTTTCTATTTTAATGTGTCGCTAATTTAAACAAATTTGTTATAGAGTAGAATTATTTAATCATTTTTTGCAAATAGCATTTAAAACAAAATTTATGCACAGAAAAAATTGAGATAATTTGTTTTAATATATTATTGGTTTTATCTAAAAAATAGATGATTTTTACCGTTCTAATCACATTAAATGGTACATCTAATTTAAGAGTAGATAATTATTACTTTTGGTGTACTTATTTAATATAATTAGAAATTTTTTTATTTTATCGTATATTTATCTAAACTTTATTTGAAATTAAATTTAACAATTTGATTTCAACTAATTCTAATTAAATAAAATATAAATATATTTCAGTTATTTTTGTATTTACTAAAACTATATGTAATACTAAAATTAATAAGATAATAATAAAGATAAAATTAATAATTAATTCAAATTAGATGACTAATATTTAAATTTAATTTAGATGGTATTTTCAATAACATTAGTCATTTATCTACATAAAAAGTTGTTGTTAATTACATTAGATGAATACATCTACTTTTGAATTAAAAGTTTCATCTAATATGATTAGAATGGTAAAAATGATCTATTTTATTTAGCAAAAATAACTAAATTTCTCAATCTTTCAATCTTGTCTAAAGAATTTTCTGTGTACGGAACTGAATTTAAAGTATAAACAATCGTTATAAAACCCATCAATATTTGCTTCGATTACTTTAACCAAATTAAAAAAAATGTTTATGATATGAAAAATTAAAATCTAATATGGAAATTGAATCTAGAGTAAACCAATTTTTGTTAAAAGAGAAAAAAAATAAAGCGAATTTTAGCTGGTAAAATTTTGTTTGCAGGATATATCATTAAGGGACCTTCAATTAGAGAAAGAGGTCGAAATAGCATTAAATACAGCCGCAACGATACGCCGATTACAGAAATTGGCAAATATTTCAGCAAAGTGCTCAAAAGGTAAGCAAAATTGAAAATATATATATATAGTACCAGTGTTTTTGTTTTTTTGTTTGTTGGTAAAATGTAAAATATTCTCTACGGCTTCCGTTCAAAGCCAACTGAGATTACAGATATTGTGACGGTTTTTAATTAACGTTCGAGTGGTATAAAGAAACCTTTGTATGTTTGATGTGTGTGTGTAAATAGCACGGAATGTGGGTGAAAAAAAATTACAAAAATGGTAAAATATTGCAATGCGATGCATACATTCTCATTTGAGGTTTTTAATTTTTTCGTGCTCTTTTGTGAAAACTACTAAAGTATCGTGCAAAATGTATATTTTTTCATTTCTGTTATAATTTTGTACTGGTATAGAAATGTTTTAGTTTGTATAAAAGTTTTGTTCTTATATTAATTATTTTTTCCTATAAAATATTTATCATTTGAAATACCAATTTTGTCGTTTACCATTATTATTTAGTTCATGAAAATATTACGAGTAAATCTTTTTTGGAAAGAAAATATTTTAATCTACTAAAATGATGACAGTTTATAAATATGCAAGTAGCAGAAACTGATTTTAAAACCAACTTTTATAAGACTAACGAAGTGCTTTATTCGTTATATTCATTAGTTAGATAATGAAATAATTAAAATATAATTAAAATTTAACTGGCTGCATATAAATTTATCCAAAAGGCGAGCGTTCTCAAAAGACCCAGTCTGTTTAATTAATGATTGTTCTAGGTTCTATCTAAATTGAAGCTTTGTTGGACTTAAAAATAAATGAAGCTCAACTTCAGATAACACGCTCACGTTAAAATGCAACATTTATTTTTGTTGTATGATAAAATAAAATTAAGAACATTTAGGAGAGAAACACAAATTTGAAAAACAAATGAAATTTTTAATTGAATTATTGATTAAGTAATCTGTGAAATGGTTTTCAGTTTCATTAATATAACTGTTTTAAAAATCTGTACCATTCAAATTTCAAGATTGATTTTTATTCACTTATTAATTTTTGTAAAATTTAACCGCAAAGAAAAAACCAGAACTTTCTATAGATATCTGTGGAAAATATTGCAGACTTGTTTCTCAATATGTTTAAATATGGGTTCTTTTTTATTTTTCAGCTTATATAATCACATCTAGGGATGTTTACTCTAATTTGTTACCTATAATAAAAACACTTTCTGGTTGTGAAAACATAACATTGACATCAGATGTTAGTGGAAAGGACGCATTAGGAACTAGTGTTTCTGATACAGTCGGTAATCATAGTACAGTACATCTTTTGTTACCTCAAGCTGTTACAACCATTGATACAAGACTTGCGAAAAAAATCGAGAAGCTCACTGCGGAAGTGGAGAAAATACAGAAAATGATTCATGCCGATGGATATAAAACAAAAGCACCGTTAAAAGTTCAAGAAGGTCACAGCCAAAAGGTGAGTGTGATTTTCTTTAGAATTGGTCTATAGATAAATTTGTAATTTTTGTAAAAATATGATCTACATCTTGTAACTGACTGTCTGTTTATAAATGAATTTATAGTGAAATAAAGTACAGCTTTATTTTAAAATTGTAACTTTAGAATCGTAGAAACGAACTTAGTCATAATAAATTTCTAATTTCCATTGCGTTTTCTAAAAATTAGCTTAATGGCTCTTAAATCTTTACATGTCACAAAAAATTGCGTCCCCTTCTGAAACGAAAAACTGGTAGTTAAAAACTCGAGAAATAATATTCCTGTTACGTTGTGTGTCGTTTGAATACTTGGGTTTGTTTAGCGTGGGCTGGAGAGAGAGAGAGCGGGGAGTGAATATACGCTAACGTGAGCTTATTATCAGCGTTTTTAACTTTGTTCGGCTCGGTGCGTTTTTTTTTTTCTCCTTCCTGGATACGTAACGTTGCGTTGCACGAAATACGTCTGACGGGCTCGGTGTAATTTGCCGCGTTTTGCCGTGTTTTGGTGTAATTTGCCTTTTCGTTGAATATGGTAAGGTTGTTAGGCAATACAGGGACGGATTTATAGAAAAATGCGTAAGTTTCAAGTTGTAAATTCTTGTATTTCAGTGTCTTTACACTGAGTTACGGTATCTTTCAATTTGATCATTTCAATTGCTTCTCTAATTATTCTACAATTATTAGCAATTTAATACGTGTGCTCGTAAAGTGTTATACTCATACTGTTCTATTTATTTGTTCAATATTTATTTAGAACTGCATCGATCGATAGAATGTAGTAATTCAAATTTTAGAAGCTCGTATGACATATTTTGAAAAAAAGAAAAAATATGTATCACTTATTTTTTAATTTACTGTGTTGTTTTAGTTTGGCGTTTACATTCCTTTATAATTTGTTATACATGATAGCATTATCAACATATTACTTAATTTTCAATTTTTACAACTGTAAATTACAAAAAACAAAAAATGCAATTGCACACTTAGTATGATACATTATTTTAATAATCAAAAATAATTACTCATACTTTCACGTTGCACGCCATTTTATACTTTTATTCAAAATTATTTATGAAGCATTTATAATAGTAATATATTTTTAATTTCAATTTTAAGGTATAAGTAAAATTATTAGAAATATTTTTTTTTTTGAAAAAGTAGAAACAGTTCAAAACAACGGCATTATTTTATAAAATAAATTTGTATTAGTGGCTTGCACCAAAAGCTCAGTGTTTTTGTTCATTTGTTTAGTCCTGCTCTTATGTCGTGAACTAGTGAATTTTTGTAGTTTTTATTGAATGCCTGTTAGATTTAACTTCGCACTAAATTGAGTAAGAACTGTACAGTGTATGGGCAAAATTGAGTTCAGTGAACTGCGTAATTTTACTGGAAAGTTAAAACTTTTGTTTTACATAATTACAACAATACATCTACATAGATACTAACACTGTATAGAAATATAGAAACGGATAACGAATTAAAATATTTATTTGTAATTCAAAACGAATTATTATCTCCCATTTTTTTTAAATTAATCCGTCTCTGTATTTCACTTTTCGTATCAACTCCCAAATTCTTGCAAGAGCAAAAGCTACATTACCTCTCTATCTTTCTCAGTCTCTTTATTTATGTCACTGTATTTTTCTCTCTTTCTCTCTTACTGTTTAAGCATCGACAGAATTGTCCAACAGGGCTACAGCCAATTGTTTTCAACGCATATACGTACACTACAATATAAATATGTTTTACTTGGACGCTGGCTCTTTCTCTGTTCATTAAATTTTCGAATGGTGCGAGGCGATTATAAGCTTAATTTACTTGCCAATGACCGCGTTTACCGCGCACACAACACAAATACAAATACACCCACACACAGTTACGCTACGCACACCGGTCAAGTGCGGTAAAATTACCGGTTAATCGGTTTAGTACACACATACACACAATGCTTTTATCGGACTATTGTATGTTGGATAATTGCAGCTACTATTTCCGGTAGAACAATTGGAATTCTGTTTAATAACAATTTTTGAGATTTAATTTTTTTCTAAAATATTGTCTATTAGATTAAATATACAAAGTGTATTAGATAAACTGTCCCAATTATTTAAAATAATATGCAAAAAAATGTTTAAAATAATGTTATTAACAGAAATTGAATTACTAGTACACTGGAAAAAATCATGTCAATTGATTCACTATACAATTATATTACTATTATATTAAAATCATATATATTAAAATTTAAAGGTTATATCAACTCCATTAAAAATATTTTCAATTCTTAAATATCGATAAATAATACCTTGAGCAGAACGTGTAATAAAATTTTATTTTATAGATTTTTTAACAGTCTGTGAAATATTCTTTTCATCGATATCAATTTCATATATATATATATATATATATATATATAAAATTGAATTTATTCTGACTTGATAACAATAGTTAAAAATAAAAAAATAAACCGAATACGTAATACAGTTTAAATCCATCCAAATCCTCTAAATATTTTAATAGTACTCTTAATAATTAAAGACTACTGAGAGGATAATCGCAGTTTCTCATTAAACTAACATGGCTACATCCATAGGCTTTTCAACGGGTCATAACCTCATTTAAAGGATTCCAAACCGCAATGCCATTTCGGACGAGAGAGAGAGTGAGAGAGTAAAATATCACTTTTAAATCTGGCTCTAAACGTGACATTTACCCTCGATGATGTTTCGAATTAATCGTTTTAATTAAAATTTCTATCTCAGTTAATTCCTTTTTTAATAGGCTCGCCTCGTATTATTACGTTGTTTTCTTTGACTCATATTTTACGCGTCTTTTCATTTCGCACTTTTCCTTATTGCTTTATTTTGCCGGAGTCCTTTGTATTAACATTAACAATTCAATTGTTTTCAACACTGGATTTATCGTAACGATTAAATTTGATTGTGAAATTTGATGATAAAGTTGTTATTATTATTTTGTGTTTATAATATTTATTAATACATTTTTTATATTATATTATAAAAAAAGGCTTTAGGTTTAGTTTTGTAATATATTTATTAAAAAATCAACGATTTCTTCAGGAAACTACAAATGACCAGAAGGTTTACGCTTAGTGAATGAAATTTAACTTATTATAAAACTAAAACTTAAAGTTCTCAAAGTTTTTAATTTTATTATTATATTTATTATACAGCGTTGCTAAAAAGTATAGATACGGTTAGATATTTTGAAAATGGTTTATCAAAACTTGTTGAAATTTGGTACACAGTTAAAAATATTCAAATCTTATCGTCTGAGATAGTTTTAAAATTTTTACTATTACTTTTTTTAGAGATACGGATTAAACTTAATATTTTTGAACAGGGCATTTTTTTCTGAATTCAGTGATGTAACACATTTACTGTCGTAATAGTTGTATTACTAGCTTACAAAATTAGAATAATAGTATCAAAATTTAAAATTATTATATTTTATATCCTTATTTACTTTTAATTTTACGTGATTTATTTTTTCGTCTCAAATATTTAAGTATAATTTTAATAACGAAATAAATGGATAATAGAAATATTACTACAGTAACAAAAACTGCAGTAACAATATCAAGTAATAAATATTGATATAGTGTTAAATCTAGTGATGCAGATCGAAGATGTGGTGCGCCTTTATTTCGTATTACATATTCGATCCAGAAAATTACTTTATCAAGAGGCTTCATTGGTTCGTCTTTAAATAACGCTGACGCACGTTGTATATTTTCACGATATCTAAAATATTTCAAATATATTTTGTTTGTTTTTCTATAGTCAGGTAAATTTGTTAAAAATACAATTACCAACACCTAATTCAAATATCGAATACTGCAGAAGTTTATTTCAAAAATATTACCTTGAATTGTGAAGAACTTCATTAATTGAGTTAGTAAACGTTTCTTCTGTGAGTTCTTGAAATAATAATTGAACACCATAACCGGCTCTATGAAAATTTGCAACATTCGGTATTTGATCAAAGAAAATTGGTATTCCAACAATAGGTACTCCTCTAAATAGGGCTTCTATGCAACTATGCATTCCTCCATGTGTTATAAATAATTTTACATTAGGATGTGCTAAAAACAGTATTATTATTGAATTTTTAATCGCAATTAGATTTTATACCTAAAATATCTGTTTGTGAAAACCACTTTCCTATTTTTACATTACTAGGTTTTCCCGGCAGAGATTCATTTTCAAATTTCCACAATATTTTTTGAGGTAGTTTAGCAAAAGTTTGCAATATTACATTAAGTTTTTCTTGTGAAATATATCTACTGTGTATAATTGAACCTAAACTGAAAAATATTATTCCGTCATTTGCTTCATCTAGATATTGTTGAATGTCCTAATAAAATTTACAAATATAAGATTGTTTCAATTTTTTTTTTAATGTTATTTACTTGTGGTAATTTTTTTGATTCCATCATATGTGCGCCCGCAATTTGAATCATATTTGGTAAATAGGGCCGAACAGTTTCCAAAAGAGGATGTGCATTTACCAAGGCTAAAGATGTACTTCTGATAGCTGTTTCAAACGGTAAACCATTTTGAAAAATTTCATTGTACAATTTTTTTTGTTCCAGAGCATAATTTTTGGTATTATGGTAAATGGTTAGTCCACTAAATGTATTTAAGAATCTTTCTATGAAAGACATTTTATCGGAAAATGGAATCATGGCGTGTGGAACAAATGAAAATGGCGCAACATTTCCCATGTAATGATTAGCGTATTGGTTATTTACTCTAGATAGTAGAACTATGGATGCATTAAAATGATGTCCTAATCCAAAAAATACTCCATTTACAAATGGATCTAATATAACTATATCAAATTTTTCTCCAGAATTTAACAAATTTTGCATTCCTCTACTTTTTATGGCAGTTTCTACCATTGTGTATGCGAGATTGACAACACTGAAGTCAACTTCTGAGATACTACTTTTGTGCCAGTCCAGAAGATCTTTCCTTTGTGCTAAAAATACATTTATAATAATTAATTTAAGAGTAGATAAATATATTTGTTTAGTCGTGGGCTCGTCGTCTAATGGTTAGGACGATTGCCGACGATTTATGTGATAAAATGTATTTGGTAATTAGTGAATTTTACCAAACAAATATTCATTAGTACATATACTTACTATCAATAATCTCAAATACTCCTTCTAAATAAATATGTCGAAAGTTTGGTATTTTTTCTTTCATTTCAAATGGACTAGCCATTGTTACATCATGGCCTTTAGCAGCTAAAGCTTTTAAAATAGTTGTACCTAAAGCTTGATGACTTGCAATAGGAATATGACAAATATCTAAAATTCGAGCACATTTTGCAGAATTATTCAGACTTATACATAGGAAAGTTATAAATAAAAATTTTGTGCGAAACATTTTATCGAAAAAATAAATTCGCAGAATGTTGCAATCTCAATAAATACGCGTTCAAGATGGTTGATTAAATTGGATAAACAGGACGTGTAATAGTAATAATATGATTTATTAATAATGAACAAACAGGAAGTAACTTCTTAGAATAAAAGAACTCAGAACAAATACTTGAGACACCTTCTCATATCAAAAACTTAAGGCATACTCTCACATCGAGAGCTTGAGGCATACTGCCATGTCCAGTACTTAAAGCATACTAGCATACTGTTACCGCGCTCTGCTTCGCGTGTCTACAGATAGAGCCGAACATTTGTTTGTTTGTTTTTTATATATATGATAATATATTATCATTGTACCAGATCCGTTTCAAATAAATTATAACAGAAAATGTAAGTCGGTAAAAACAAAAGATAACCCATATATTTGTAAATATTTTGCAAACGTTAACCATAACCTTAACTGATATTTAAAAAAACATCTACCATTTTCAAAATACGTATATTTATTTGTTTACTGTCAGAAATGGTGACATAATTTTATTTTTCAGTGTTGTCAAAATTAAAAACAACATTATTTATTATTAATGGCTAATAACAATAGCAGCCGAAGCTCTTAATTGCAAAAAATAATAATAAAAAATTATCAATTGATAATAATAACAAATATGACAGTAATACATGTAATAGATAATATATTGTTTAATAGTTTTTTTTTTATACTCATATTTTATTTACAATTACCGTGAGACTTTTAATCAGCAATAGTTTGTTTTAATACGAAACTTTATTATTAATAAAGATAATTTCATATACTTTAGATAAAAAAATACATAAAGAAATGGAACTTCACTAGAATTATGTGTAAAAAAAATTAAGTTTTTGAAAGTAGTTAATTAAATAATTATTTTTTTTCGATAATATGTTACGCATGTATTTTTTATCTATAATTTTTTTGGAAATTGTTTAAAATTTATTTTTGGCAAAAGAATATAGATGCTATATTGAACGTTAGCCCACTTTTTTTTAGTCATAGTGGTAAGTCATGTAACATCTAATTAACTGTAAGTTTATTAAGTAAGTTTATTTTTTATAATTATTTAAACTTCCGTTTGTTGTCCATTTTATATGTTTATTATTATCTTTATTATACAAGGTGATTAATTTTTTTTGTCGGTCATTGAAAACTTTTTTATTATTATTGATATGAAAAAAGTATTACTAGGCTATGTATGAATTTTAGATTTGCACTAAATGGTATTCGATATTATGACGATAATTATTTATGAAAAATTTGCTAGTCTATTTATTTAAACCATCCTTAAAATTTAAGTAAAGATCTTATGTAAATATTTATAATAAATTTATAATGATGTTGTTATTGTGCGTTCGGTAAGCATTAAATGCAAACGCCTGTAAATAACGAATTTGTTATATAAATGCATAATACACATATGTATAATATGGTTAATAAAACAAATTTTATTCAATTCAACGATCAAATAAATTTAGTCAGCCAAATAATTTATTCGTTTCCCAGAGGTTTCAAATTTAGAACAATTTTCAGTTGACTATTTACAAATTCTATATTTTGTATGTATATATATTTATGTATATTAAATCGGAAAATACATTTATTTATTTAGCTAATAATATATTCTGTGTTTATGCATAAGCACGTTAAATATGTACATATGTTTTTGAGTAAGAATATATACAAAGTGATTTATAATGAGTGTAAAAAAACTTTGACAGATTTTTAAGTTGAAAATTTTGTATGAATTTATGTGTTATTTGAATTAGTGATAGCGTTTCGTACTTGGACACCAAACCTTTCTAGTTCGCAATTTTTTATAAATTTGTAAAAAATTTATGAATTTTATAACCGAGTTACTTATTTTTGTTACCTAGTAAATTATTTATAAGTTCTGTTTATTTACTGTATATGTCATTTAATGACAATGTACGTTGAGCAAATTCTAAAGCCTTTTTCTTTTAATATATTGAATTCTGAAACATTTTTTACTATGCTACTTACTGTATATTTGTTTGAGCATTAATTTTCACAAACTAATAGATTTATTCAATTCACATTTGCAAGACCTGTTGCAACGCTACAGGTCTTACAGATCCGAACTGAATAAATCTATAAATTGAAGCTTTCCAAAGTATATATTTCATTTTTTTATCCATAACATTCTTGTAAATTCCAATAATTACTTCAATGTTAATTAAAGTATTTGTCGTAAATAATGAACTCTAGATTTAATCTATTAATAAAGAAAATTATTATTTATTTGCTTTTTATTTAAATAGGATTTGAATGATAAAAAAATATTTTTATAATCTTATTTGATTTGCCTACAATCAAATAGAAATTTAAAAAAATTTAATTAAAGTTTTGTAACAGCAAACATACAGAACATGTACGTAGGCAAATGAAATGAATATACACAGCGGCATTACAATTTTATATAAAAGAATATTATAAAATTTGTTGTATTTGTTTTGGCCCAGTGATTGTTTATCAACTTCTAACACAAAACTTAAATTACTTTTTCAGTTTTGCATCGTGGACAAACTTTTAACTTCATGCATTTTACAAGCTGTGTGAAAACTGTTTAACTGAATTCAATATTAAAACTTTGTCTTTTCCATGTCCTTTTAGTTAATTTCTGTTTTTTTGTTTTAATATTGTTGCAGTTGGCGTCACTACAAGATGAACTGCACAAACTCATGCAGATACTGAAGTCTTAGTTTGCAACTCATCATCATCTTCTATTGTTTTGTATTTTAAATAATAAATTATTTCATTGTAATTTGTGTGTTTTATTTATATAATATTTTTAACATTTGATAATTATTCATTTTAACTCTTTGACGTCAATGTTATATTAAATTGCAACACTACATTATCTATCTTATAATATTTAAATAAATTTGGTGTTTGTATTAGTTCTGACATTATATATTTTTAAACAATTATGTAAAATTACAGAAGTTGAGTAATTATACCTAGAAATAGTGTCTCATGGTTTATATTTTATTATTTTTTTAAACTTTTTCGTAAGTAACTATCTAATTAAAATATTTCTATTTGAAAAATTACAATAAATTTTCGTAAATTGTTTCAATTTTTCTGAGATCCTATTAATGCAAATATCGTAAAATATCCAATATAGAAAATATGAGTTAAGTACATAAAGTAGCGATATTTGACACGAGGGAAACGCGCAAATATGATAAGTTTATTAGTTGGCATCGTGTCTCTTACACGACTATTTGTCGTGTCTATTGAAGCGTATATATTTGTCGGAGTCGCAAGTTTTCAGTTGAAAGCATTCCAGGGGACCAAATGATTGTATTTTATGCATCGTTGGATTATTTGTCGAGTAAGCGAATTCACAATTGTGTCAGATATTTCTAACATACTGATTGTTAGAATTTCAATTTCAATTTTATAATGTCAAAAATTTATCGAATTTTCTTGAATGTTATTAGTATCATTGAGATTTTAAAAAAAATATAAGTGTTTCTTAATTTATTTTAAGCTACAAATACTTTTATCTACGGCCGCCTCTAAAGTTTACATTTTATATACTATAAACACTGCTAAAAATTGACGTTTACTAAACGTTTTTATAATGTTTCAACAAGTGCCGTCAGCTGTTTCCATCAAAGTTAACTACTGTATAATAATGTTCAGATTATTGCATTAGTAACATAATGACTTTCTTCTACATATAGCGAATGTAATATTAATATTTTAATACGCTTAAATGGGTTTATCTCAATAAATATATAATTTGAAAATACAATATTTAGAATGTATTTTTACTTTGCTTATAATTCGATAATTATAACTTATATCTACATAAATACGTTTAACAATCCTTGTATTTTAATTACATTTAATTACATTGTCATTATTTTTACGCAAATAAAAGCTTATTGATAAAATAGACTAAATTGTATGCTAATTATATTTATAATGTGTTTTTAATTATTTGCAGTTATGCTTATATAGTTAAATGTTGCATTATCTTGGGTTAAGTTTTTCATATAAAAAATATATAGAACAAATACGTACAGTAATATATGAATATACATACATAAAGTTAAATATTGCATAAAAACATAATTGTTATAGACACATACCAATAATGTTACTAAAATTTCAACATCGTTCACATTATTCAAGTTTCAATATATTCCGATGTTTGTTCAGTAATGTTAACTTTGTGAATAAAGATAAATTAATTGAATATGCTAGCGATTGGGATGAAGCTAAACCATTTTTGGAAATACCAGGTAAAAAATAAGATTTTTGCATAATGTCTTAATTAATATTCTAATGTTCGAATTTTTTCTCAAAATTTCACAAATTTCTCAATTATTGAATCGACTATTAGGCTTTGCATCAATGATTGTCCAGTTAACCATAGACACGTGTTTCGCTTTTTAGACGTACATCAGTATTGTGATGTCTGTAGACACTGATGCAAGTGTAAAAAAACTGACTGGTTTTTAAGGCTATAACTAAGGCCTATATCTATGCTTCTATGTCTATAGTTAACTGTACAGGTAGTGATGCATAGCTTAATAATCGATTCAATAATTGAATAATTTTTTATTATTTATATTAATTTCACAATAGACTTATAAACTTTTGTTCGCTGTTATTAATGTTTTATTTGTTTTATGTAAAAAAAAAATTGAAAATTTTTAGCATTTTTATTATAATAGATAAAACGTCTAATTCAAAAATAAACGATTACGTTTGATATATTAATCTAATGTAATTACAATAAATAAAAATAAAAATTTGTTCTTATTGTGGCGAAAAGTTGATAAAATAAAATAATTTCCCTTCAACCGTAAAATATAATTAATATTTTGTGGTTTAAAGGCTCATTAGTTTTTCTTCAATCCAAACCTAAAGTTCGACTACCTTCTTGGCCGTCTACTCGAGTGATTCTCCTAAAATAAGAAATTAATCAGTTTAAAATCGGTTTGAAAAACTGGATTCAACTTTACTTCAAACTAATCTATTATACAAAATATACCAGTGTCTTAACTAAAGAATCTACCATTAACTGTAACTCTAACTATCAGACCAATAAATGTCGTTTCAAGTAAATATAAAAATAATTTTTAAATTTATCAAATATTTTTTTTTTTTAATATTATATTTTGTGGAAAGTGGTTTTAAAGTAAACAATTTTTTTTAATTTATGATATGCGAAAGTACAAAGTAAGATTATTTTGTCAGTTATTTTCATGTCACAAATAGGTTAGATAAAATTATAGGTTTTTATTACTTCAAAATTTTAAGTATATATATAGGAGTAGCTAAACTTTGTATCAACTGGTTTAAGTTTTACATATAATTATAATAAAAAACATATAGATATAAAAAAATGTTTCAAAAATTTCGATATGAGATGCATTATTTAAGATTTAATATGTTACGACAGCGACGTTTGTGTACTTATGTTGATGTAATTAACAAAAACAATTTAATTAAAACTGTTAGTGCTTGGGACAATGCTAAACCATTATCACAAATGCCAGGTATATTTTAATTTTAAATTTTGATGAAAACTTTGATTGACTTATTTGCTTCACAGGTTGAAGTTATATTTTATTTTAATTGTTCATTTCTATTATAGGTCCCAAACCAATTCCAATATTAGGTAACTTATGGAGATATTTTCCCTTAGTTGGTAATTACTATGGATTAGATCAATTAGAACAACATGAAAGGTTTTACTTTATATTTTAATTATATTAAATAATAAGGTTTAATCTGTATAATAGAAAAATTGTTACAGAATGTTTTGTAAAAATTACGCTATTTGCATTTAATTGTATAGACATTTAAGCATGCTAATTGAGCTAAAACTAGGTTAGGTTAGATTAAGATAGTAATAATTATTATAAACAAAAAGCAGGGATAATTATTAATTCTGTCGATACATTGATATGGATAATATAATAAAAATACAAAATAATAAAATATATTGTTGCAAAAACAATTAAATATATTTGAGAAATATTTTGCATGAAAAATTAGTAACAAATAAAGCATTTGACTAAATATTTACGTAGACAAGTTGTAACCGTGAAAACATTACGTTAGCGTTATACTTAATTTATTGAATATGACAAATAACAAATTCTTATTTATTAATACAACATTAATATAACTAAAGCTATCTATGATATAAATTTATAAATGTTGCATATTATAATAAAGTAGCGTTTACGCTATCTTAATTGTTTAAGTGGACATATACAATGTAAAAATTATTTATTTTAAAAATATTTTAATACTAATATTTATGTATTTTATGACTAAAATAATGAAATTTATAATAATAACATCCATTTTGCAGATATTTTAAAGAATTTGGAAAAATTGTAAAATTATCTGATTTGAAATTAAGAAAAAATGTTGTATTATTATTTGATCCAAATGATATTGAAACAGTAAGTATAGTTTTTACATAATAGTATGTAGGTTTTACTTATACAGTATATTTACTGCTAATAATTTTCAAAAATATTTATAACTAAAATTGCTTAGAAAAACAGTTACTTGTTTCAATGTTTTGTTTGTTTATTATTTATGTTATTTGTATTTATTTTCCTGATGATAATGCACGGCTAGTGTGTCGAAACGTTAAATTTTTAATTACAATAAAACAGAACTTAAACTTTTATTTTAATAATTTTTATGTTTACTTGTAATTTTAATGAGAAATGAAATAAATATATTAATCTTATATAAAATAAATTATTCATACGATTAGTCACAGAAAAATAAACAATTTTAAATAAAATTAATGATTCGATACCAATTTCAATTCATGAATTAATAAAATAATATGAGAAGTTTTATTTAATAATATTATTTTCGTAGTTGATACGCAATGAAGGAATTTGGCCAGATAGGGCAGGTTTCTTTTCTTTAAGTTATTATGCAAAGTATATTAGAAAAGACGTTTTTCAAGGTGAATCTACTATTCTTGGGGGGTAAGATATAAATACTACTTATTTGTTTTATTAATTAGAACATATGCATTATTATTATTTGTTGTTGCAAAAGTTGGTTTTAATCGGTTAAGATGGTTCGGCCATCTTGAGCGAATGTCTAATTAACGTTTGATTAAAAGAATTTATATGAATAATTTTGAAGGTATACGTTAGCGAGGACGGTCGAGTAATTGGAGTGGAATGATAGAGAAAATGGTTTGATTGAGCGAAAGTAGGAATAGAAGTATGTATGAGAGGTAACATAATGTTACCTCTGGTCTGGAGAAAGCTAATTTCGGGATAGTGGAAAAAGTTTGTGCCACAATTTATTGGGTACATTTCGTGCTCGTATATATATTTAATGCTTGTACAAACTTTAAAAAAATTGAATTAGTTAAAATAAAAATTAAAATTATAGTTTAAGTAATAATTATAAACTAAAACCTTTTCGCTTAAACTTATGATTGAGCTTAAATTTGAACTGCAATACTAGAGTAATTCTGAACTAATATGTAAAACGCTATAAGCATTTCAAAATGTTTTGTCTTTTTCTAATAAATCAAATTTTCAGCTGGATTGGAAAATAACAAAATATTCTATAATACTATAACTGTAGTATAGTACTTTACCATAAAATTTCATCATTAATTTTACTGTTTATCTACTATATTAAAACAATTTTTAGGCGTGGAAAACAATGGCATAATGGTAGATCTGTACTTAATCAATTAATAATGCAAGCAGGATCCGTTGCAAGATATACAGAAACAATAAATAACATAGCACAAGAATTTATTGAAAGGCTGTATCTTTTAGAAAAGAAACATGATGGAAAAATGCCTGCAGATTTTAATAATGAATTAAATAAAGTATTATTTGAAATTATGGGAATTGTGTTATTTAATCAAAAGTTTGGTAAATATTAAGAATACTTTGTATACATTTTATATTATTTATTTTATTTTAAAGGTTTACTGTCTCCAAATTCAAATTCAAAAGCACAAGATATCATTAGATATGCACTTGAGCTTGACAATCTCATGGGTAAATTGGATGTAAATCCAGCATTTTGGAAATGGATAAGTACACCAGACTGGAGAAAATTTGTTAGATTATTAGACAAAATGACAGAGTAAGTATTTGTATGGTTTGCAAATATTTGTATGTTATTAATAGTAATTATAAACTTAAATTTAATTAATTTATTTACAAATATAAATATTACTCCTAATATTTTGTTTAAATAAAT
Organism: Clivina fossor; assembly: GCA_963966155.1. Classification (NCBI taxonomy): domain Eukaryota; kingdom Metazoa; phylum Arthropoda; class Insecta; order Coleoptera; family Carabidae; genus Clivina; species Clivina fossor. The sequence goes on from OZ014566.1 coordinate 4,045,819, forward strand.
TTTTTCTCGAATATTATTTTTTAAACATCTGAGTATTTATTACCGTATTAGCAGTTTGATTGAAAGAAAAAATGGTATAACGATTGGTCTTATATTTGTAGTATTATTAAAAAATAAATTTCTATATGTTTATTTTTTTATAAAAAAATCAAACGATATATAATTTTAGTTTTATTTAATTTAGATTCCTGCAAGATCACCTTGATGACCTAAAATTACAACTAGAAGAAAACTTAAAACAAAATAGAGTCTCAGAAATTCCATCTGTTGCCGAACAGCTACTAAAAGGAAACTCAAAATATCTATTTTCAGTCATATATGATTTAATATTTGCTGGAGTAGATACAGTTAGTTATTTGAAAAGTATGATAAACTATTGTATAATATTATCTAAAAAAAATTCATTAATTTTTAGACTGCTAGTACAATGGGTACCGCTCTTTATTTTCTGGCTAAAAATAAAAACGCGCAAGAAAGACTTAGAGAAGAATTAAAATTACATATGCCAGAAAAAGATAGTTTACTTACAAAACAAATATTAGAAAATATGCCATATTTGAAAGCGGTTTTTAAAGAAACTGCAAGATTAGCACCAATTGCAATTGGTACATTTAGAAGAATTCCGAAAGATATTGTTTTATCTGGATATCAGATTCCCAAAGGTGTATGTAAATTAAATTTTTGCTTTAAGTTAATTTAATTAATTTATTTTCCTACCATTTTAGACAAACATTATAGGCGCCAATATGTTTTTATGTAAGCAAGATGAGTATTTTCCTCAAGGTAATGAATTTATTCCAGAACGATGGTTAAGAGAAAATAAGAAACAATATGAAGGAATAAAGATACATCCATTTGTTTCTTTGCCTTTTGGTTTTGGTCCAAGATCCTGTGTTGGAAAAAGATTAGCCCAATTAGAATTTGAAACAATTATAGCGAAGGTATTATTATTTGTTCACAATATCTATAATTATTTTGAGATAATTTATATACGATTTTTCATAATTTCTTCAAATTCAAATCGATTGTATTATTTCTAATGAAAAAGAATTTAAAAGTTGAAATGTTGAAATGGTAGGAATAAAAATTCCATTCTATTAACAAGATTTCTCGTTCGAAGAAAAGTTGATATGTTTCAACAATATTTTTATATTTCTACTTGTCTATAGGTCGTTTAAGTGAAACCTGTTAAAATAAAAATACAAAAAAAAATTATAATAGTAGAATATTTACGTACTTTTATTTCCTTATTTTTATATGAAAATTAATATTCCTACCTCTTTTGTTATGAAAAAATACTTTTATCTTTTGCTTTAAAATAAATTTTTATTTCTACTTCTTATCAAATATAAATAGTATTTCTATTTTTAATATACATTTATATCTAATATTATAACTTTCAAACAAACTAATTAAAATTGCTAAATAAGTAATTTTAACTAAACGTCAAAAATACTTTTGGCAAAAATCACTTTTTAAAGTGAGGTTTTTTTAATAACATGACTTTTAAATTTTATTTTTTACTTCTGTTTTGTAAGCAAATTTATCAAAATGTTCTTTATTTATTTGCATTACTGCCGTTTATTTTAAATAAATATTTGTAATAAAAATATACTTTATAATATGTTTAACAATTATTAATTTTTCAGATTATTCGAAATTTTTCTATATCATGGCCTCATGAAGATCTTAAATGGAAGTTGAATATAGTTCATAGCATAAAGAGTCCATTAAAATATCATATTAAAGCAATAGAAAATTGAAATATTTATGTTATATTATACATATTTTGTAATTGTAAAGGGTGTTTTATTTTACTTGATAATTTATTTTTATTTTTTATAAAATGCGATATTTTTTTGGTTTATGGGAAAGGATTTGTGTTATAACAAACGATGTAACATACTTTTTTCCAATAATTTAAATAAAATTAGTCAATTTTCGTAAATACAATTTCCATCATCCGAATACAAATTAAATGATTTTTGAGAAATTAATCATCCTTTACATTATCCTTATATATCTTGAATAAACATTTTATTCATGATTGACAATGTCTGTTTATAATTTTGTTAATTTATACCGATATGCCAAATAATACTAAAAAATCGGAGAGTTGAGGAAACGCGCAGAAAATTAACGTTGAATAAGCGCATCAAACTATTAGGTTGGCTTAGGGTAGGTTAGGTTAGATTATGTTAGTATTTAGTAATAATCATGATGCGTTTATTCAACATATTTTTGTGCTTATGCAATGTACAAAAAAAAGGCAATATGCGCTTCCTTCAACACACCCCTAAAAAATTAATAATTATTTAAAATTATATTTTAATTCCGAAAATGCGTTAATTTTTTTGAAATTTGTATTAATAAATTTAGTATATTATGTCACGAGGGGCAGAAAGCGATAAGTTTGAGTTGCCAGATATTTTTTTACTGATTAGCGAAAAGTATTTTTCAGAAATTTATATGATAAAGTAACTAAGTAAGACACATTATATATTAATATATTGTATTATAATTAATGTTGTATCACTTTTTATAGTTATTGTTATGTAATTTATAGATTAACTTTTATTTATTACTGTGAAAAACTCTATTGATTATATTTTACCATATATTTTATTTAATAAATGTTATTCTATATTACTTATCTTTTTTCTTTATCATCAAATTACATATATGAAAAAATGGAACAACACCTTTTACACACTGAAAATTTTATTATCAAATAATGCCCAATTTAGTTATCGCTGGATTTATGTAATAGGTATTATTTTTGTTTATAATTTGATATTTTAAATTTGCCAGAAAAGATATTGAAAGATGTCATACAAACTTATAATACACACATCTATTTATAATTTAGTTATCACTGAATTTATCTAATACTAGTAGGTATTATTTTTGTTTATAGTTTGATATTTTAAATTTGCCAGAAAAAATATTGAAAGATGTCATACAAACTTAAAATACGCACATCTATTTATAATTTAGTTATCACTGTATTTATCTAATAGGTATTATTTTTGTTTATAATTTGATATTTTAAATTTGCCAGAAAAGATATTGAAAGATGTCATACAAACTTAAAATAATAATAATTTAGTTGGACGGATGCTGAAACATAATATTACGAGGAGCAGAAGCCGATAAAACGAGAATATAAAATGAGCATTTTGCTACAAGTGACATATGCTATTTTTTCTTCAAACGTTCCAAACGAAACTAAACTAAAAATAAATAAAAATACATACCAATTAACCTTAATCTTACTAACAGTTGTAGAATAGCATGTAATATATCACTTATATTTGTTACGTGATTTGTGAGAATTAGGGTTGTTTCTTTAGAATATAATATTTCTGATAAATTTGGCAGTATACATGCATTTGTTAAAATGAAAATTCTTGGATCTCGTAAGAAATTTCGTTGTAATATACTTAGAATTTTCATTTTAACGAAAATGTTTCAGAATATTGCTTAAGTTTTCTAGGCAACTGTAACTAAATGTAAGTATGAGTAGGTATTAATTTTAAAACTTATGTTAACAAGAAATTGTTTATAAATTAGATAGATAAGAATTCATACTTATTTTTTTTTTTTTGAAAAATGCCTATATAAATAAAAATTTAAAAATATTACACTTGTAATTTATAATCAGTTGTTTAATTTAATAATAAAATTTATACTAACAAGAAATTACTTATAAATTAAATAGATAAAAATTTATAATTTTTTTTTTTTTGAAAAATGTGTATATGTTACACCTGTAATTTATAATCAGTTTTTTAATTACTTACAGTAATATATGTATATATATATATATATATATATATATATATATATATATATATATATATATATATATATATAATGTTAGACATTGTATTAAAGCATTACAATTGTTATAGACACATACCAATAATGTTACCAAAATTTCATCAAGATTTACACTCTTCAGGTCTCATCAGATTAAGATGTTTGTGCACTAGTGTTAACGTTATTAATAAAATTAAATTATTTGAACATACTACTGATTGGAATAAAGCTAAAACATTTACAGAAATACCAGGTATAGAGTAAGATTTATGAATTATACCAACTAACTAATAAAAAAAAAGTAAATATCTACATTATGATTAAATTTAAACTTATTATAATCTTATCAAATTCGTTCTGTTAATAATACATTTAATGTTAAACATAATATAAAAGTTTATTTTTAACACTCGCTTTCTTTTCTGTCTGCTTGTTTGTTTGTATGTTCGGTACAAATTTTGCAATCGATTTTAAACTAACTGGATGACAATGCAATATTAACTAATTAATTAATTAATAATATCAGAAATATTAAATTACAGTTAATTAATTATAATTATAATTATTAAGTGTTCTAAACGAAACTAAACAAAAAATAAATAAAAATACATGACAATTAATCTTAACCTTACTAACAATTGCAGACTATTACGTAAGCATATGTATATATAATTTATATTTGTTAAGTGATTTGTAAGAATTAATCTTCCGTTTGTCGAACATACAATTTCTACACTCTGGGCGGTATAAATAAAATAAATAATGCTATTGTCAATTAACTTAACTTGACGTAATTGTTTGTAAATTACAACCAATACGTAAATCGTTTTTATAAAAATAAAATTCTAAACTAAATTTATTCATTTGAAATATGAGTGATAGTATTTATATGTTTAAGTATACGTTGAGTTTAGTAATTTTTTTATTTAATCTTTTGTCAAGCTCAAAAAATATTCTAAAATTTGATAGGTTGAAGTTGTGTTTTATTTTTAATTGTTTATTTATTTTATAGGGCCCAAACCAATACCAATATTAGGTAACTTATGGAGATATTTTCCGTTAGTTGGTAATTATTACGGATTAAATCAAATAGAACAACATGAAAGGTAACACATTACATTTAAATTATATTGAATAATGAGATTTAATCTGTATAAAAACAAAAATTGTTTTGTAAAAGTTTTCCTATTGTATTTAGTTGTATAGGAGCGTCTAGGGGTCTAAAATAGCGCATATTAGTTGGACCAAAATTAAGTTAGATTAAATTAGTAAATACTATTACAAAATAATTTTTACTTGCACAATTTGACCCAATTGGATATTACTATAAATAAAGCAAAGTTCTTTTATGTTATTATTATAAATTCAGTTTATATATTTTATATCTCTTAATTTTATTTAGTTAATTTTATTTGGCATACTAAAATACATTAATTTTAAATTAAATATCGATAAACAAGCATTAATTGCACATAATATAATATTTGTTTTTAATTTTAATAGATAAAATTACAAAATATTTTCAAAATAAATATTTCCACTGTTAATATTAAAGCACAGTTTATACTGCGCAGTTAAAAAGCCATCGGCTACAGATTTCACTCAGTACATATTCAGGCTGAAATTTTGAACTGAATTACTACGATTTCCACACACATGTTACGAAATAACTACCCAATTTCGACATGCGCTATTAATACTGTGCAATCAACTGTGCATGTATGGCCCACGCCTTAAAAACTCAAAAATTACAAACAGAAAATATAAATCTGCATATTTTTAGTACCATTAATTATAAATAAAAAAGACAAGAATAATTAATTCTGTACAATTTATTGATTTTCATAATATTATCAAAATAATAAATAGCAAAATATATTGTTGCAAAATTAAATTATAACGTTAAAAGTTGAAGGCGTGTACTTAATTTATTGAAAATGGCAAATAATAAATTTTTATTTATTAATATATTAATATAACTACAACATATCAAATTTGACATGTCGAATTGTTACAAAATATTATATTTAAGCTTCGGAGGTGAATATATCAATTTGATCAACTTTTGTGAAGATCTGCTACTACATGGAATCTTTCGTTCTTTTTTTATATGTGATATATTTTATTTATTAAAACATTTTTTAGTATAATATTGTCTATTATATAATAATAAGCAGTATTTTTCTCTGTAATGTTTATATTGTTTTATTTCTATGAAAGAATATAAGTGATATGAAAATTTATTGATTATTTAAATATTTTAACAAGTAATAAATTTTTGAATTTATACGGATTAAATATAGCAATCAAATTTGTAATAATAACAATAATAAAATTAATTTTGCAGATATTTTAAAGAATTTGGAAAAATTGTTAAATTATCTGATTTAAAATTAAGAAAAAACATTGTACTATTGTTTGATCCAAATGATGTTGAAACCGTAAGTATGATTTCACGATTTATAAAAGGAAATATAAACAATATTTTAAAACAAAAACTAATAAGTTAATACGAATTTCAACGACAGCTCTTAAATTATGAACTTACAAAATAATTCGAGTAGTTTTATTTAATAATATTATTTTTGTAGCTAATACGTAATGAAGGAGTTTGGCCTAACAGGGCAGGTTTCTTTTCTTTAAGTTATTATGCACAGCACATTCGAAAAGATGTTTTTCAAGGTGAATCTACCATTCTTGGGGGGTAAGATCTAAATATTACTTACTTGTTTAATTAATTAAAACATATGCATCATGTAACACAATCGTTATAATTCACTTTAAAAAGTAAGGTGTTCAAATTTGTTTAAATAAAATTTGATATTATGGTTTAAGTAATTATTACAAAATAAAGTTTTTAAGCTTAAACATAGAATTGAGTTTTTTGATTTAATGCTGGAATTCTGAAACAATATATATAAATAAAACGCTATAGCATTAAAAAATATTTTGTCCCGTATTCTCACTTCACTTTTTCGTGAAATAGTGCTTTTATCATTTATTTTAAAATAATTTTTTTGCTTCTGTTTTTGATTAAATATAAATAGTTTTTCTATTTTTGATCATTTTTTATTATATTTAGTATTATAAAATTTAAATAAACTATTATAAAGTTCTTAATAAATAATTTTAAGTAAACGTCAGAAGCACTTTTGGCAAAAATCATTTTTATAATAAATATAATGAATATAATTTTCAAATGAATTGAAAATAAGACATTATTCTATAACGCTATAATTATAGTATAATTGCAGTAGATTCCACCATTTTATCTATCTGTTTATCCACTATATTATATTTTTTCAAATATATATTTTTCTTTAAGGCGTGGAAAACAATGGTATAACGGAAGAACTATACTTAATCAAATAATAATGCAGCCAGGAACAGTTGCAAAATATACAGAAACAATAAATAACATAGCACAAGAATTTATTGAAAGACTTTATCATTTAGAAAAGAAACATGATGGAAAAATGCCTGCAGATTTCAATAATGAATTAAATAAATTAATATTTGAAATTATGGGAATTGTGTTATTTAATCGCAAGTTTGGTAAATATTAGAATACTTTTTGCAAATTTTATATTATTTATTATATTTTAAAGGTTTACTCTCTCCAAATTCAAATCCAAAAGCACAAGATTTTATTGGCTACATTCTTGAACTTGACAATCTTATGGGTAAATTAGACGTAAATCCGGCATTTTGGAAATGGATAAGCACACCAGACTGGAGAAAATTTGTTCGATTATTAGATAAAGTGACGGAGTAAGTATTTGCAGGTTTTGCAAAAAAAATTAAATATTATTGGTGTATAAATAATGTAAAATTAGTAAAAATATTGTTGCAAAAGTTGAACGTTTGGTTAAAATAATATATGTGATATTGAAGACATACGTTTGCATGAACATCCAATGAGTAGATGGGAAAGTATGATTTTGAATGTGGATGAAGCGAAATTTACTTGTCTGAATTGAAATGTTTGACGGAAATTTTCCATAAATAAAACTTTATTTATAATATAATTTTATTTATATTAGATTCCTACAAGATAAACTTGATGACCTAAAATTACAACTAGAAGAAAACTTAAAACAAAATAGAGTCTCAGAAATTCCGTCTGTTGCAGAACATGTACTGAAACAAAATTCCAAGTTTCTGTTTTCAATCATATATGATTTAATATTTGCTGGAGTAGACACAGTTAGTTTTTGGAAAAAATAATATAAATTATTATGTAATATAATCTACAAATTTTTATAAATTTTTAGACTTCTGGATCAATAGGTTCAGCTCTTTATTTTTTGGGTAAAAATAAAAAGGCGCAAGAGAAACTTAGAGAAGAATTAATATTACATATGCCAGAAAAAGATACGCCAGTTACAAGAAAACTGTTAGAAAATATGCCATATTTGAGAGCAGTTTTTAAAGAAACTACAAGATTAGCACCAATTTCAATTGGTACATTGAGAAGAATCCCAAAAGATATTGTTATATCAGGATATCAGATTCCCAAAGGCGTATGTAGATTCAATTTTTGGTATTTTATAATATTTAATTATTAAAAAAATATTATAAACATTCAAAAAAAAAATCATTAATTTGAAATTGTAGGTAATATATCCAAGCACATAATTTATCTTTCTTGAATATATCTTTATTGAATATATCTTTCTTGAATATATCTTTCTTGAATATATTATAACAAATACTTAGAACATATTTTTATTATTTTCAGATTTATAATTTGGGTTTTTTAGACTGTTTAAGTTTAAAACACCATGTATAAGATACGAAAATAATTCCTAAATTTTGTCAAAACATAAAAGCGAACCAATTTTATTTTATTTCGACAATGACTACATTTGGTAGAGAAAATAGTGCAATGACGTCACATGTATTTGAAATAAAAAAATATTAAATAAAATTAATACTGAAAACTGACGTAGTCAGGCAAGGCGCGCTCGATCGGAGATTTACAGATTATGGGTTTGATTCTTGCCAGATGACGTAATTTTTTCATTTAATATTTCGATTTTAAAAATCTTAAATATAAACTTGTAATATTAATAATATTCAATTGATTCACTAAATCCTAGATTTTATTCAAGAAATATTTTTAAATAGATAATTCTAATAAAATTTTGAAATTTAACTTTTCTGTAATAAAAACATATTTAATTTATTAACTTTTTTAACATTTCAGACAAACATTGTAGGAGCCAATATGTTTCTATCTAGGCAAGATGAATATTTTCCTCGAGGTACTGAATTTATTCCAGAACGATGGTTAAGAGAAAATAAGAAACAATATGAAGGAGTAAAGATACATCCATTTGCTTCTTTGCCATTTGGTTTTGGTGCAAGATCTTGTGTTGGAAAAAGATTAGCTCAATTAGAATTTGAAACAATTATAGCGAAGGTATTATTATCTATTCAAAATATTTATAATTATTTTCAAATAATTTATGTACGAGTTTTAAGACTTTCCTTCAAACTAAAGCGCTTTTAAAATTTTAAATTTTGAAAATTAAATTATTTTTAAAATGATCTATTACCAAAGATTTTAAAGTTTCATTTTATTCATGATTTTTCTCATTCGAAGAAAGATCGATTTGTCTAAACATATTTTAATATTTCTATATTTTTTAAAGATTATTATGTGAAAACCTTTAAAATAAAAACACACAAAAAATAATAGAAAAATTGAACATTCACGTACTTTTTATTCCATTATTTTCATATGAAAACAGTCTTTCATTATTTTTTTAATTAAATGAAGTTCATATTCTATTGATTCTATGTTTGTAATATATTTAACAATTATTAATCTTTCAGATTATTCGAAATTTTTCTATATCTTGGCCAAATGAAGATCTTAAATGGAAAATGAATATAGTTCATAGCATAGAAAGTCCATTAAAATATCATATTAAAGCAATAGAAAATTAAATTATAATACATATTTTGTGATTGTATAGGGTATTTTATTTTACTTGACATATGAAAAAAAAATTAATTGTTTTATAACAAGTGGTAACAAAATAGTTTACAAAACTAAAATCTTGAAATTCTAAAAATATTTTTTTTTGTAAATAATTGAGATAAAAATTGGTCAAGTTTCAATTTTTACGAATAAAGTTGAAACAAATGAATGTTGTTTTGCATCAAAAATTAATCAGCCTGTGTTAATATTTATTAGACTAAAAAGTTAAGCTCGTAAAAATTATGATTATTTTTTATAACTTGAAATAAATTTATTGTATCAATATAAATAAATAAATATTAGAAAAACACTGATGTGAATTTAAAAATTTAGATAATAAAGTGTTAGAAAATAACAATTTCAGTTTGTATCTAGGAAAAAGTTTCTTTTATCTGTATACCTTTTATCAACAATATTTTGATTTATAGTTGTATATTTTCAATTTCCTTTTTGGTTCATTATAATAATGTACTGCAACGAATCGTACTTCAAAGGCATACATAAATAAACTGTGGTTTACTTTACATACATATACAAAATATACACCGTATTATATACGTATCCACGCGAATAAAGTTAGGTTAGCTTAGCCCCCCTCTAGACTTGTTCTGTATATAGGTAGATAGGATAGTGATAAATGTATATACAGAAAATCGATTTGCTACTGGCGGAAATGGAATGGTTTAAATTTTATTACGGTTCTTTTATCAAGAGGAAGTGTTGGAGGAAAAGGTACATCTCAGCGGATGATGTTCCCTCTCTATGCCCTATACGATACAAAGATTTAACTTAAAGTGAGTCGAATAAAAAAAAATAAATTCGGTTACGACAAGCTATGTCCCATTTCCTTTTTGGGTTTTTCGTCCTATCTTCGTCTCGTTTCTGTCTTGTCTTTTACTAACCGAGATTGTTCTATCCTTGTCGGATAAATGGTCTAGTGGATTATGCCTATCCTTTTTTAGTAAGTTTGGCCCAAGAATCGCAGTTGAAATACGTAGCGCTGTGTTGAGGTTGATATAGTTTTGCGAAGTATTGTATAGCTCAGTATATCATCTGGAAGATTTTCGGATTGTGATTCAAGTACTTTAGGATTTTTTTTTCTATTTTTTTTTCCTTCAAGGTAATAAAATAAAACTAGATGGCATCGTTTTTTGGTTAGATAATGGGAACATATAAAAACATAAGCAGATTTTATTTTAAATTATACTATGAGATAATTTGAATATAAAAAGCACTATAAGGTATATACAGTTTTTTGTAAAAACAATGAAACTATGTTTTTGTCAATTTTTCATACTTCTAAAAACATAATTATTTGATATTGTCAATAATATTTTTGTTTGTCGTCTTAAATAGACTTTAAGGTCTTATTATGGAATTGGCGGTTAGTCCAATAAATTAAAATATATAAGGAAAAATTAGTTGTCAAGAGCGAATGAGTCGATATTGTTTATCTAATGCTAGTGTGAAAATTATTATTAACACATATTTTATACAAATTCAATGAGTATACAGTATCCAACTGTATTCACATATGTATATCAGCACAATGTTAATTATAATAATGGATAAAAATTTAATAGTTCAATTATTGATTATAGTTAATGAAATACAACTACTCGCCGTATCTGCATATGTATATAACTGTATTGATTTTGCATTTCAACGACTTGAATTAATTAATATGGATATGCATTCATATATCTATTAATTAATATTCGTATAAAGTACAATAAATTTTGTTATTCATTAAAATTAATAACATATATAGTATAATTTACTAATATGTAAACTATATTCTGAATAAATAATAATATAATACTGACTAGGTACCACATAAAAAAATTAGTAAGAATATATTTAAAGAAAACTATCATGACTGTATTAAATATTTATTTTCAATATATATATATATATATTTCTCCAATTTGTATTATATCTTTAAAAATGTATGAAAAATAAATGTGAATTATATATGAAAATAATATCTAATTTTAAAAAAAATCTGAAAACTATTTTACTAGTTTGATAAATAACAATAACGCATAAATAAAACGGTTTTAGGATAAAGTTCTGTATTAATTTTTATTAACAATCGATTTTTCGACGTATTTCATGTACATATTTTTTTATAATTTTTCATATTTTTATGACATATATATATATATATATATATATATATATATATATATATATATATATATAATTCTGTAAATAGATGGCATATTTATGTCAAGAGATTTTGGTTTTTACTTAGCATGACTTATAGTAATTGTTGTTATAAAAATTTTATATTCCACAAATTTATTTAATACGATGATGGTCGGTTCTGTGATGGCCACAGCAGATTTTTTTAAACAGAAATTATCACTAGAGAAATTATTATAAATAACCAATAAACAAACGCAAAAGTTTTTAATTTAATATAAAGTGTTCTGGAAGATTTTAACTATATTAAATATATTCAATTTTAAAATTTAATAAAAGAATTTGGAATTTATCTTTAAATAAAACGCAATGATTACATATACTATACTTATATAACAAATTTACTAAAATAGTGGAATCAAATACAAATAAAATTACTATAAAATGTATTATGATATGAAGTATTTGTTCGACAATTTTCTACAACTATCATACGATTATTTCGTATTGCCAATTCGTGTTCAAATATTTTCCTTGAGACATCCATACAATATATATATAAATCTCTCGAATGATAATAGAAATCAAGCGGAACCAAATCGCTGGTAATAAATTATGTCCATTCATGCAACAACACGTTATACACCTAGTGCATTTCCGTTTCCGGTTGATCTCTCTCTCTCTCTCTCTCTCTCTCTCTCTCTTTCTCCCATTGGTCTCTCTCGCTTACTGCAGTTTTGCAACGTCATCGTATGATGCAGTGTGTGTATTGGATTTATACTACATTTCACTAGGTATTTACCTGAAATAACCGCAGGATTTGTTGTAATGCTGCTAGATATTTTTCGACGATTTGTTTTGATGTTCGAATATCTGTCGATTTAGATTTTTTGGTGTAGGTTTTTGTTGTGATATAGAAACATTTGTAGTAAAGAAATCTATAAATTGGATAATACTACATCTATCTGTAAACTAAATTTTTATTATAAATTACTAATATGGATACTTTGTATTTGAATTATATTATTAAATACAGTTATCAGATTAGTAGATAAAATATATTAAAAAATAGTTTTAAACAAAAAACGCAAAACTTTGAAACGTTTTGTAGATGACAAGGTACATAGCAAATGTAAAATTTAATAATGTTGATATTATCCAAAATTGTTTTTATTATATGTTTGAGTTAAAAAAAAAGTAACTGGTACACAAATTATTAAATATTTCTAATAAACGTTTGGTTAAAAGATTATATATAAGAATAATTTATTAATACCAGCTTTAGATAAATTATTTTTATACGATTCAATTACCATGGAAATATTACCAAACTTATCAGCATAGCAACATATCAAAAATACTGTTAAGAGCGAAATTCTTAAATATTTCGACTAAGTTCAGTTTTTTTTGATATTATTCCATTAGAAGAGATATGTGAAATATATTATTAAAAATAACTGCAATACATAATTAGCAATAATATTATATTAATAATTTTATTAAATTACTTATTTAGATTAAGACAGCTTTAGTATTAAATTCTGTATATATATATTTTATTTAAAAATCGACGTTTTAATATAGTCTACTTATATCATCAAGAAAAAATTAAATAGAGTATATCGAAACGTAGATTTTTAAATCAAATATATACAGAACTTAATTCATAACTTTGTTTTATTTTAATATAATAAGTTCTGTAAGATTTAAATTCACATGACAGTACAAAAACATATTGCACTTCCATAATCATTTATTGCGAAAATGTCTATCTAGATGAAATTAACCGCGATGTATAACCTATATATGTACGAGTGTTTAACGGCCGACACATAACGCTAACGCCAGGCGTGTTGTGTCTGTCAGAATGCATAGCTTTTAGCATTATTACATTGTCAGAACCCGAGAGTACAATCGCAAACGCGGTAACGCGCGTAGCGGTCATAATTGGAAAACATTAATATGCACAGACTGTATTTTGCCTGACAACAACGCCCTGACAAACGTACCACATGCCTTATAATTTGGTAATTGGTTACGAGGCAACCGACGTTCATCAGCTAGCTGGTTTTACAATGTATTTACATCTTGTAAAGGTCACGTTATGTAATCAATAAAAAAGATCAAGCTAGGTGATACTAAAAAAATATTAGATAATTATTAAAAATTTTTAACTGGTATATTCTGTCATAAATATTTTTATTATTTATTTTTGAATATTATCAATCTAAGAAAATAGATAAATGTAAAAAAAAAAACATGGAAGAAAATTAATTCTGTGAAATTCCTGCTAAAAGTAAAATCCTAAAGTGTTATATCTCAACTAATAGATTTCGGAAATAGAGCTGGTGGACTGTAAAAATTAAAAGTCAATTTTTATTTTTTTATAATGTCGATTTTAATTGAATCGTTCATTTCAAAAACCACATTAGTCAAAATTTAGCAAAATTGAGTTTTTGCCACGATTCGCTTCCTTAGGGGTACTTACATGTTCTGTGCAAAAACTACACAAGTCCCATAACGCGTTAGCAAGATATTTCAGTGTAAATTTCTGTGTTCGGTGCAGAAACCATATATGTCGGTGACGGTTTTTTAGCTCTAGTGAAAATTCAACTTTTTTGACTAATGTGGTTTTTGAAATGAGTGATTCAATTGAAAAATCGACTAAAATTTTGAAAAATCTAAAAGTCACATAGTTTACAAAAACTAAAATCTGATAATGCTAAAAGTCTGAAATACTAACTATTTAAAATTTTATTCGACTAATCTAAAATAGACTACAGCTCGAAATGTCTAAAAAATCAAGAAATTTGAGAAATTTAAGTCGAGAAAACGAAAAGTTGAAATATTAAACTATCAAAAAAATCGATCCAAAAAAATTCACTTAAATCGATATACAGATAAAAATTGGAAAATACCCGAAACATTTTTTGCATAAAAATTTCCCTTAGCTTTTATGGCATTTTATGGGTTTATATAAATTTTCAAAATAAAAAAAAATCTGAAAATGATTGCACAAACTATTTTGTAATTATATAGAAAAACATTTGCCGGAAAAGTCGAGAAAATGCTAGAAAAATCATAAATTTGCCAAAATATTGCTTTTATCTTTTTTTTTTAAGTTGAACTTTCGGAAAATGTATTACTTAAGATATTTTCAACAATTTTTCTCATACAAACACAATCACATCATGTGTCCAAAATGGTATGGCACAAACTCTTTCTACTATCCTGAAATTAGTTTTCTCTAAACATTTCTATCCAGACAAGCAACTCTAGCAAGAGTAAATCTTTTTTTTTTTTGAGTTACAGACGCATAGCATATAAATAGATGACCTGATTATTATATTTTGTTTTATATATACGTATTTTGTTTTATACATACGTCCAGTAATTTTATTATAAATTTTATGCTCACTACATACATTTAACCATTTGAGTTTTCAAATGATTAATCTCCAGTTACATTTATCTAGAATGCACCAATAAATAAAACTTAAAATAAAAGCCAATACATTTCCAATCTCCAATAACCCATACTCCAATAAAAATCGTAACTTATCTATAATTTTATCGACCACAAACTATACGAACAAAACAGACAAAAAAAAAATACGTTACAACATCGTTTCTTGGGCAATGATCCGGAAAACACCACTCTGTCGATTACCTTCCAGCACACAATTCCAAACGAAAAGAACTCGACCAAGAGATATGGGCGAATGGGGTAGCCACGAAGAAATTTTTTTCTCTGCCCCTTTCTCTCTCTTTTTGCAATATTTCGCAAACAATAGACATGTACAGAAATAGCAACACCGTTACCTACTTTTGCATTAGATGGGAATGCAGGACGGGCAGGCGGAGTTTGTGGTCTGCTGGAACACAAATCGATATGTTCATTTATCCTTTCAACACGAGGTCACTACCAGAACTGCTTTCATTGCTTCCGTACCGATGACAAAACTAAAAAACTTTGAGAGTTCATGATGTGTTATTGGAAAACTAGCGTTGATCGGATATTAATGTAATTTGCTGTAAATTATTTAATGAGATTGGGTTTTTATTGATTGACTCTGAAAATTTATAAATAGCTTATTTTTAAATAAAGTAGAACTTTATTGTTTATTTCATCAAAACTTTTAATTGATGTGAAAGGTGACTCAAATACAACTTGCAATTTATATTTAAAAAACAAATTAAAATCTCAAAACGTTATAGAGATTTTTTTATTTATTTTTTACAAGTACATACTTCTTGTGTTGATATATAAGAATCTAGATTCCAATGACATATTTTTTTCATATTTACTATGTAATTTGGTAGAGGAGAGTTTAGTTTAGGTTGATTCAAGTTTCGTTCATTTTATTTTCGTATATATTAATTTTAGTGATTAGTGATTAATTATTTTTTGATTTAATTCTGATATATTCAAGCATCTTATTTAAATGATCTACCTCAGCTGAGGTAGTAAAATTATTGCGCACGACTTTAGTAACAATACATAAAAAAAATCATGTCTGTCGCATTAATTTTACTTGATATAAAAATACGTTTAAAAGCTTTTAATAAAAGCTTAGATTTAATATGATACATCTATTTACCAAATCCTAGAACTTAGTTACAAGAAGATAACAACAAAAACTGTGCATGCATTCAGATAGAATTAGAAAAAATCTACTTAATACGAATGTAATGGGTAGCTTAGTGTAATTTTAGTAGTAGTAATCTTGCTGTATGCTAAATCCCGAGTAAATACCTACTTTACCGACTATGCATTACGTATGCAATGTTGGTTATACATCATATGCATTTAACATTATTATCTACTTAGTGGGTAGACGCGCGTTCCAACGTAAATGCAGCAACCAAGAATATTATGTCAAAATATTTTATTTTGTTGCGCATGCTGTTCGCTGTTGCAAGTGCAATATGGTCGGTTTCAAATGTAAACCACATCAGACATTGGTATAAATCTGTATTAAATAGTTAGATGTTTTCGTAGTGCAACCAAAGCGCGAGATAGACGATGCTAGTTTAGTAAATGTTTGGTTGTATTTTGTGGCAGTTAGAAGTGTACATTTGGAATTAGGAATGATTTTAGATTTACATTTCGAACAAAGATACATGGAATTTAACTACGGAAAAAAATTAAACATAAATAGATATAATAAGAAAAGATTGTTCTACAATAAAACAAATAATAAATATACAAATATTTAAGTAAATTATTAAATACGAACAGAAAAAAAACTATTGAAAAGCATAAAGAAAAGAAAATATATATAAAAAATCTTTCAGAACTCATTTTAATTAAATAAAACAGTTTTAGATTGTCGAAACCTCGATTATTAATAAATATTAATACATAACTACAACCTAAAAGCGTTTTATTTTAATATATATATATATATATATATATATAATTTTACTAAAATTTGTATAGAAGCTTCTTGTAAAAAAGTTTATCAAAATCGAAACACAAATAAGCTTCTCGCGACAAAAATAACTGCATCTGCGTAAAAATATGTAAAAAAGTAAATAATGTATAACTTTAGTTCTTTATTACGGCACTAGGAAGCTTTTTCTTTGCATTTATCAAATTTTTAATGATAAATAATGATATAAATCAAAATATGAGTATGAGCATAAACTTAAAATGACAGAATGTCAAAGATCAGTAAATTTTGAAAAACTATTATAAATTAGTCAAACAAACTAAAAAGTATTCCGCTTTGTTCAGGTAATTATAATTAATAGTAAACAAAATTACTAATTATACATTTCTTTTCTTTTAGAAATGTGTTCTTTTTTTTCAATAATTATATCTGATTTTATAATATTTTTTTATAATAATATTTTTTGACAACTTTTTCTTTTATTTTTATTACACAGACGCTATATGTAGAAATCTGGTATCTAATATAGTTGGCTTACAATGGAATGTATTATTCGTTTATTTTATAAATTCCGATAAATTTGTCTAGAAATTAAAATAACTCAATGCAAATAAATGTGATTCAAACCTAAATATTATTTTTTTTTACATATCATACATTTTTTAAGTAAAGAAATAAATTTTTTCAAAATTACAAACTCGCTATAGAAATAAAACAAACACAAAATAATAAAATTTACTCGCAAAAAAATAATCGCCCGCAAAAGCTTAAAAACCAAAGTTTTTGCTATATTTCCGGGACAAAATTTTCGCTTGATTTTGTCGAGCTTCTAATTCGACTTTGGAATCCGGTAATTTGGCTTCATCTCGTAACTTCGGCTTTTTAAAATTCGGTTAAAACGAAATTAGATGGGGCCCGTCGTTGGTTTTTTATCCATGCGCCCAGTGTTTCCATTTCCGATTCAGTTACCGAAAATTTTGCGAGCGAGCTTACGAAGAGTTTATCACGATTAATTAAGTCAAAGTTTTGAATGAGTATTCCGTTCTTTGGTGCGTCAATAATGAGTGTTTTTGCTTGAATGATGTATAATGATAAAGTATAAATGTTAAATTTTCAAATATTTGTTTTACAAATTGGCCTAACCGATAAGATTAATATTCGAAATTTGATTTATTCGACGTTATTATTTAAATATGATTTGTAAATTAAATAAGTAGATTATTTGCTCCTAAAAAAAAAGTGTTAATAGATATAGTCTACACTACCAGAATATGATATTACGCAAAATTGTACGTTTTCATGAGTTTCTATTCGTAACTGTAATTAGTTATTAAATTTATTTTTTAACATTTAAAGAAAATAAACACAATTTAAAAACACAAATAAAAACAGTTAATTCGTGTTACTATAATCCTAATTCGTGATTATATACAAAAATCGCAATTTGGTATGATAACAATACCTTCTTTATCATATGTGATAAAACAATCGGTAAATATTGTCTTTCTATATAAATGCATTTTTCCGTGATAAAATAAAATTAAAGTAATATTACTACTAAATTAAAAGTTAAAACAATCAAGAAAATATATTGATAAATAAATTTGAAATATATATATATAAATGATAAATTATTGTTTCTATTAATCATTTTCTATCTTGTTATCAAACTAATTAGTCAATGGTCTAACTAATTAAAATTTTGCGAGACAACTACGAATGCTCCGTTTCTTAAAATTAAATTGAAGAATTAATTATTTAAAAGCTCAGTCATTTATCAATCAACTTCTCGTTAATATAAGTTTTAATTTATAACGTAAAATATTTTAATTAACCTGATATCAATTATAAAATGTAATACTATAATTACTACAACTTTTTAAATTATGTACCAATTTTAGAACGAATTTTTTTATGTTTAATTATTAATAAGTTTGCTGAACTGATTATAATTTAGATCTGTTAAGAGCTAATTATCTCTGTTCTTTTTCATACAAACTTTTGTTTTACAATCTGTTATTAGTGTTGTAGAAAACCTTAAGATTCTTATTTTCCATAATTTGTATCTTGTAAGCCTTTAAAGTAGGTAATTATACCGATTCTACCATCCTAAATAAGTTGGGAACTGCTGGTACACATATATCATCCGATGTATGACTTTTAAGAGTATATGAAGCTAGTCGAATAAAATTTTTATTTTATTTGTTAGCTTATTGAATGATTTTGTGAATGAAATACGTGTCTTCAATCTTTCTGAAATGACGTTATCTAAAATTATTGTTAAGCAGCTGGAAACGTCATTAACGTCATCACTACTGATGTGATATTAACAATAAAAGAAAAAATAGAGTATACTTTCAATAAATTCATCACTTAAAAGCATAAGCAGCTGAAAAAAATTTTGTAAAAAAAATATTTATAAGAAAATTTTGAATTAGTTTTATAATAAATTACGAAAACGTACATGTAATTAGTTACTTGATTAATATTTAATGCTAATTTAATTAAATTACTGTTAATAATGTTGTATTAATATATTGCAATATATTGTTGACTGTCCAAAAATATTAGATAAAATAAATTAAAATGTGCCACTGCCACTACACTGTAAAAAAAATAGCTGAATTTCAGAAAAATAATATTAAAATTTTACTATAAAAAATCTGTAATTTCATTTTACTATACATATTCTGCATTTGTACCTCACAATTCTGTAACTTTTACATAATTCAGAATAATCACATAAAGTAATGTAGCAAAACAAGCTAGCCGGAACCCGTCTGTTGACGGCAAGCGAATAGCCTTGACCGCATGAGACAGACCAGAGAATTCTATGTGTTTTCAAGTATGCTGATTCGAGAATGTTCTACAGGCAACCAGAGTTACGTTCGAGAAAACACGATGGCCGTATAAAAACGCAGCCAATGCAATAGACAGTTCAGTTCTTACGCAAATCTTAAGCTTGAAACAAGTTCACTTCGAGTGCAACAGTTATATAAATAGTGAAATAAATATTAGTGTTAGTTTGATTACTAGTGTTTAAGCTTATAGCCATTTAGTTTATAGTTATATTCATACTTTTATATTTTTATACTTACATTCTATATTTAATCGTTTTAAATAATAAATACCTAGTTAATAAGTGTATATTGTGTTTTATTTAATTATCTCGTAAAAAGACGAACGAAACGCATTACAATTGGTGTCCGGTGTGAAGTACGAGATAATTTTAGAAATAAATAATAACGTAGAATTAAAAACGCGTAAAATATTGTGAAAATGGCTACAAAACAAGTTAGTTTGAATGAGTTGAAAATTCAACAACTGAAACAAGAACTCGAAGAACGTGAATTAAGCGCAACAGGGGCTAAAACCGTGTTACAAGAACGACTTAGAAAAGCCATACAAGATGCTGGTCAGAATCCTGAAACATATCTATTTGAAATACCAGCGGATATAAGCGCACTGATGAGAAAAATGGAAGAAAATTTAACAAAAAAATATGAAGAAAATTCTAGAAAAATAGAAGAAAATTCTAGAAAAACAGAAGAAAACCTAACAGAGAAATTAACAGAGAAATTTGAAGAAAATTCTAGAAAAACAGAAGAGAATTCTAGAAAAATGGAAGAAAAAATAACAGAGAAATTAACAGAGAAATTGGAAGAAAATTCTAGAAAAACAGAAGAAAATTTAACAGAGAAATTTGAAGAGAATTCTAAAAAAATGGAAGAAACTTCTAAAAATACAGTAGAACAATTAAAAACAGAAGTAAATCGTAACATAGAAGTTATTAAAAATAATATCTCTGAATTAGAAGATAAAGTTAAAAATAACATCTCTGAATTAGAAGATAAAGTTAAAAATAATATCTCTGAAATGGAAAATAAAATCAGAACCGAAATGGAAAATAAAATCAGAACCGAGATGCAAAACCAGATTGAAGCAATTTCGAGTGCTACATCCGCCAACGGTATTATGATGAAACAAGAAGCTGGTCAACCAAGTCCTGTCCCGAAACTACCAACTTACGATGGGAAATCGTCATGGGAAGAATACTTGACACTGTTCGAGACGACAGCAATAGTCCACGGCTGGTCTGATTCAAGAAAGGCACAAGTATTGAGTTTGTCTCTACGTGAGGATGCACTACGTGTATTACAAAGTGTGCCGTTGAGAGACCGTACGGACTTTAGCCAACTAGTCGAGCAATTAGAGCTACGATACGGACATAAGCATGTAAAAGGGTTGTACCTAACACAGTTAGACAATCGTGTCCAAAAGGCGAACGAAACATTGCAAGAATTCGAAGCCGACATTGTTCGCTTGATACGAATGTCTTATCCAACGGCTCCAGATGACATCTATGAAAACCTGGCAATTAATAAGTTCTTGAATGGAGTTCGCGACCCAGAGCTACAACAAGCCGTTAAGCTAGCCCATCCTCAGACGGTTAATGAGGCATTAACGCAAGCACTCGAATTTGAGGCCATCAAGGCATCAACACGGGGCCACGCTCGAGTTCGTGCAGTCAACAGCCATGAGGAGGAGGAACACCATAATGGCTCGATTGAACAAATCGTGCAGCAAGTACTGCAAGCACTGAAAAATCAGAGGAGACAACCTCGCTGTTGGAACTGTGGCGAAATGGGGCATATTAGACGCCGGTGCGGAAAGCCCCAACAGCCACAGGAAAACTAAAACGGGTTGATGGGAAGGGGCAATCTTCAACCCGCCGTACACAAGCCCCACGTAATGCACGAGTGGCCATAATTAAAAACTGTTCAAAGAGCGTGTTCATCGATGGTGTTGTTAATGGCAAGAATGTTCTTCTTCTATTAGACACGGGAGCCACGAAGACCATCGTGAAGACAGGAATGATCAAAACTAAAAACAAGCTGTTACCGACCAACTGGAGACTACGCACAGCAACTGGAGACTTGGCCAATGTGTGCGGCGAGTTGGATGCCCACTTTACCATCGGTGGCACCAGCTTTTTACATCGAGTGCTGGTTGCGGATATAGAAGAAGAAATCATTCTTGGAATGGATGTGATGACAACGCACGGTTTTGAATTAAATCTGAAGTTAGGAATCGTGAAGATTCATGATGAAGAAGTTGTTCTACATCAGCGAGAAGACACAATGGCACAAGCAGTTTTGCTGAACGACATTGAGCTACCACCACGCAGCGAAGTATTTGTGGAAGCAAAACTAGACCGTCTGATTCCGGAAAAACAAATCATTATGTTGGAACCAAGATACGGTGACAAGGGTCCGGATAAAGGAGTGCTGATTGCAAAAACTATAGTTAGAAATACGAAGAGCATTCCAGTACGGCTGATGAATATCAACAATTATTCCGTAACATTACGTAATGGAACGTCGATTGGTTGCTGTTCGTCACCGTCATCTATCGTCCGACAAATTAATAGCTCGGCAACCACGTTAACTAAATTTCCGGAACATCTGAACAAAACGGTCATGAGTGCTTGTCAAGATTTAACCAAAGAAGAACAACACAAAGTTAAAGATCTATTGTGCCGTTACCAAGATATATTCAAAACCGGGGGAGGTCGTACTGGTCGAACCAACATTGTTCATCATCGAATCGACACAGGTGATGCGAGACCCATACGCCAAACTGCGCGAAGACTACCAATGGCGAAACGCGAAGAGGCCGAACAAATCATCCAAGACATGGAAAAGGATGATGTGATAGAAACCTCAAATAGTCCATGGGCGTCGCCAGTGGTTCTGGTGAAAAAGAAGGATGGGTCAACACGATTTTGTGTTGATTATCGCCTGTTGAACAATGTAACAAAGAAAGATAGCTACCCGCTGCCAAGAATAGATGACACCTTGGACACGCTGGCCGGATCAAGAATATTCTCGACTCTGGACCTGAAAAACGGTTACTGGCAAGTTGCCATGGATCAAGGAGATCGTGAGAAAACAGCGTTTAGTGTCGGATCGGGACTGTGGCAGTTCAAAGTAATGCCGTTCGGACTCTGTAATGCTCCGGCAACCTTTGAGAGGCTGATGGAAAATGTCCTGAATGGACTATCCTGGAAAACGTGTCTAGTATATCTAGACGACATAATTGTGATTGGAAAGTCCTTCGAGGATCATGTGAAGAATTTGGAAGAAGTGTTCCAACGGCTGCGACATGCCAATTTAAAGCTGAGTCCCAAGAAATGCTACCTTTTCCGGAAAGAAGTACACTACCTCGGCCACGTTGTTTCCGGAAAAGGAGTAGCTGTTGATCCGGAAAAGACACAAGCTGTCAAAGAATGGCCAGTACCGCTAGATAAACACGAACTCAGAAGTTTCCTTGGTTTGTGTTCCTATTACCGTCGGTATGTTCTAGGATTTGCCAACATAGCCAAACCACTTACACGTCTAACCGAAGATGGTCGTAAATACAATTGGGACGAAGACTGTCAGAATGCATTTGATACCCTGAAACAGGCCTTAGTGGGTGCACCAGTCTTAAGCTACCCTCTTCAGGAAGGCAAATTCATATTGGATACAGATGCGAGCAACGTAGGCATTGGCGGAGTCCTGTCGCAGATTCAGGAAGGACAGGAAAAGGTCATCGGCTATTACAGTAAAGGACTGTCAAAGCCCGAACGCAATTACTGCGTAACTCGGCGAGAATTACTGGCAGTAGTGAAATCCATCGAGCATTTTTACAAATACTTGTACGGCCGCAAATTCTTGCTGAGGACCGATCATGCTGCCCTCAAATGGTTGCTGCGATTCAAGAACCCAGAAGGACAAGTGGCACGATGGATTGAACGATTACAAGAATATGACTTCGACATTGAACATCGCGCTGGCAAAAGTCACTGTAATGCCGATGCCTTGTCAAGAAGACCATGCTTGCCGGATTGTAAAAGTTGCTCCCGAATTGAGGAAAAAGCGACCACTCTCCTTAGGACGACCGCCGTTGATGACGACTGGCAAATAGGGAATATTAGCCACGAACAAGATATGGACACTGATTTAAAGCACTTAAAACGGTGGAAAACGATAGATCAACGGCCAACTTGGGAAGAAGTGGCACCACATAGTCGCAGCCTTAAATCGTATTGGTCGCAATGGAACTCGATCGTACTTAGGAATGGGCTCCTAATGAGGACTCTGGAAAATGAAGAGGGATCCCAGGAAAAATTGCAGCTACTGGTTCCGAGAAACAAGGTTTCGGATGTACTGCGACAACTCCACGACGGGACCTCTGGCGGGCATTTAGGAGTCAAGAAAACGATCGAGAAAGTGCGAGAACGATTCTATTGGGTCGGATGCCACGAAGATGTGAAAATGTGGTGCAGAAAATGTGTAACATGCGCTACAAGTAATGGCCCGCATAGAAAACGTAAGGCGCCAATGCGACAATATAACGTTGGCAGTCCATTCGAGCGAATAGCCATCGATATAGCTGGTCCTTTCCCGATGAGTGAGCAAGGAAACAAATTTATCCTGGTAGCCATGGACTATTTCAGTAAATGGGTAGAGGCGTATGCACTACCAAACCAAGAAGCTACCACAGTTGCCGAAGTCCTAGTGAAAGAGCTCTTTAGTCGATTCGGCATACCAATGGAATTACATTCCGATCAGGGACGAAACTTTGAATCCAACATCTTCCAGGAAGTTTGTCGGTTACTAGGAATACGGAAGACTAGAACGACTGCATTACATCCGCAGTCTGATGGCATGGTAGAAAGGATGAACCGCACAATGGGTAAATACCTATCAAAAGTCGTCTCCGACCATCAAAAAGACTGGGACCAATACATTCATCTGTTTCTATTGGCCTATCGTTCATCCGTGCACGAAACCACTGGACAAACCCCTGCAAAAATTGTTTTTGGACATGAGCTACGCCTGCCTTGTGATTTAAAATTCGGCTGTAAACCTGGAGAGGACCTGGCCGGAGAAGACTATGTCGACAACCTACGAAAGAAGATGGATGAAATACATCAACAGGTTCGTTCCAACATACAGATCGCAAGCGATCGGATGAAGGACGGCTACGACATTAATGCTAATATGGGAGGTTATAAGCCAGGAGACTTAGTCTGGCTCTACAACCCGCAACGTCGTCGGGGACTGTCTCCTAAACTGCAACGCTGGTGGGAAGGGCCATATCAAATCATAAAAAGGATTAACGATGTCATATACCGGATCCGCAAGACGCCCAATGGAAAACCAAGGGTCGTCCACTATAATCGTCTAGCCCCGTTCGCTGGGCAAAACGAGGAAGATCCTAATATCGAAGAAGGCCACGTCCACCAGTTACGGAGCGAAGAGGTGGACTTCGAGCAATTTATGTCCTCTTACGCTGCAGGTCGCAAGGCCCGTCATGGCGTCACCCGAGAAGTTCAACAGGACCTGTTCACCGTACCCGAGGACTATGCACTTGCACATTGCGTCGCTCAGGACCTGCAAATGTCCAGAGGGATTGCTACCGTTTTCCGCAAGAAGTTTGGCGGGATCACCGAGCTACGGGAACAGCTGCCTGCCGTTGGGGCCGCATTACATCTGCAAAGGGAACACCGCAACATCTACTACCTGGTTACAAAGGAACTGTCTCGAGAGAAGCCCAGTTACCAATCAATGTGGAACACACTGCAGACGTTACGCGAGCTACTCCTGCGGGACAATATCCTAAAATTGGCGATCCCCAGAGTAGGCTGTGGCCTTGACGGTTTAGATTGGCGAATTATTAGAAACATGCTGGAAACTCTTTTCCAGCATACCGGCATTGACATTCTTGTTTGTAGCTTCAATCCTCTGGAAAACAAGAAAGCCGAAAAGACCGTGGAATGCTACTTTTATCATACCTCCCACTGCGCTCGCGGGACCACGTGTCGATTTCGCCATGGCCCTTCACCAATAATTTATGAGTGTCCCGAGACGGAACACTCTAGGGAGGGGGCAATGTAGCAAAACAAGCTAGCCGGAACCCGTCTGTTGACGGCAAGCGAATAGCCTTGACCGCATGAGACAGACCAGAGAATTCTATGTGTTTTCAAGTATGCTGATTCGAGAATGTTCTACAGGCAACCAGAGTTACGTTCGAGAAAACACGATGGCCGTATAAAAACGCAGCCAATGCAATAGACAGTTCAGTTCTTACGCAAATCTTAAGCTTGAAACAAGTTCATTTCGAGTGCAACAGTTATATAAATAGTGAAATAAATATTAGTGTTAGTTTGATTACTAGTGTTTAAGCTTATAGCCATTTAGTTTATAGTTATATTCATACTTTTATATTTTTATACTTACATTCTATATTTAATCGTTTTAAATAATAAATACCTAGTTAATAAGTGTATATTGTGTTTTATTTAATTATCTCGTAAAAAGACGAACGAAACGCATTACAGTAAGTAAAAATGACCTAATAAGTATGTAAAATTGCGTACTTTCAGCAAATTGCATTATATACTTCATGTAGAATTACATATTGTTAGTATAACTTCTTAAATTATGCAAAATTACAGCTTGTATATTAATATTTATAATAATAAATTGTAAAATACATTCAAATGTATTATAAACAATAATATTACAAAACTATATAAACAAATTTTACCTATTTATGAAAAATTCCTGACAACAGATTTACTAAAGTTCTGTAAATTTACTAAAAAAATTGTAAAATTAATTATATATTTTTAAACAATTATATAAAATTACAGCAGTTGAGTAATTATACCTGGAAATACTGGGCATCATAGTGTGTCATGGATAAAATTACATAATTTTTTTTAGAGTGTATGTAAATATATAGAATCCTCTTTCAATAAAATATCTAACTATTATGTAATACCTTGTGTCACATACGTAAATTAACTTCTTCAAACTTAATATAATAATATTTACACACTAATAAAAGAAATATCATAATCAACAGCTTAATTTAATTCCTCTCTTTCGTGCTCATTCTTTCGTCTTTCAGTCAGTGCATTTCTCGACAAGCGTGTCGTTGAGTTTTCATTAATTTTCAGCGCGCGCGTTTAATTTTTAAACGAGATTTAAAACTGAAAAGAGCGTCGCGTGAATTATTCAGCGTGCGTCACGTCGTTCTAACACCACCGCGATTTCAAACCACTATTGCAGCACACTCAATGGATAGTAGGGGGAGAAAGGTATAATATGTCATGGGAGTGAATTCCCCTTAGGTATATATTGTGCGCCACACTAGTAACACATTTGGCAAGGTGTTAATTTATACATAGGAATCATTCTATTGGGGATTTATTTGTTTATTTATTAGAGCGGTTGTGTTACAGGTTTGTTTTATTGATTTGGTATGTTTTCGATAAAACTATTTTAGTATTTAAATATCCTACTTACCAGTTGGATAAATTTATTGTTTAGTATTTGTTTGAAATCAATATGTATTAAACTTAAAGTTGTTTTAACATAGTAAAAAATATTCAGGACTGATTATATTAAAATAAAAATGGCTTTAGGGTTTAGTTCTGTATTAATTTTAATTAAAATCGACGTTTCGATGATACAAATGAGATATGCAGAACATAGATATAAGTTACTAGGTAACAAAATAAGTATCTGGATTATAAAATTTATAAATTATTAATTAAAGAAATCCAAACTATATTTAAATTAGTCACAGTGATTAATGTTATCTTTTTCTTTATAGATTATAAAAAAAACCTGATAATTATACACCAACCTAATATTCCCTATTAATTCAAATATCATAATTTTAATTTCCAATATTTCAAAATAAAATCAAACGCTGACAAATATCTGTCTAATATTCTCACACTGTATCCCCCAATTTTAACATAGAGTCGAAATATACGGCTCGAAAGTGGCAGGTTAAATTGTGTGAGCTTTTACGCGACCGTCAACTATTCTGGGCCCTTCCCTTCATCTTATAGGGCGAACGGAATGGTTACACGTCACAGAGAGCTTTATTTTCTCGTGAAGCCAAAGTTGCTTTTCTTCTTCCGTCACTGCTATTCGACGCGTTGGCTTGCAGGAACTTTTTTCCGAAAATGTTAGGACGTACGTGAAAGTTTGTCGGCGTGTTTTTATGTATATAAAATGCACTGGGTTGATTTCTTGCAACTTTTCTTTGGAATTTAGTAATATATATATATATATATATATATATATATATATATATATATATATATAATTTCTTCTTTGTTCCCCTACAAAAAGTACAAATACTTTTTATCTGCCTATTGCTCATTATAATCTTCTAACAAAGTTCCTCATTTTTCATATATATGTCACTCATTTAATAAATTAGAATTAACTGTAGATATTTTTTCATGTTCTCTTCGTATCTTTATCAATCATTTACAAATTGTACAACACATAATGTTTTTTTAGGTAATTTATTTATTATATTTTATAAGTCTATGTTTGTATTGTTAATTAAGTTTAATTAATAACAATTTATTTAAACAAATTAAACATATACATTTTAAAATGTGTAAAATGTAGACACTTATATTAATAAACAGGTCAAATATTGTACATTGCAATTTATGCAGGTCTAAAAACGAATGTAGTTTTTTTTTTCACTGCACATTTATATGTACATTTATGTATTTGTTTGTAATATTTTCAATTAAATATTTAGACTCAGTTCAAACACTTCTTCAGTACGGGCCGCAAAAACTTCTAAATAAACTATATACCGGGTGTCTACTTTTTTTTTGTTACATAGGGAATACAATGCTAAAATTTTCATTTGGTGATAAATTTTCCCCTAATTATTATAGAACAAAAGTACAAATACAAAAGTTGTTTAGAATTCAAAAATGCATCAAATGATGCCAAATTTATCAATATAGGATGTTCCGATCAAGAATTAGAAGCAAATTAAAATTTCCATTTTTGCGCTCTTTACATCAAAGTGCCATGGAAATTAAACAAATAATTTCATTTCTTCTGGAGTTTGAGTTTGACAGATCGTATTTATTTTATTGTTACGCACTGAACTTTTTCATTTACCTTAAGTTTATTCATTATTTTCAATAATAATGATAATAATACAGAACGTAACAATAAAATAAATACGATCTGTCAAACTCAAACTCCAGAAGAAATGAAATTATTTGTTTAATTTCCATGGCACTTTGATGTAAAGAGCGCAAAAATGGAAATTTTAATTTGCTTCTAATTCTTGATCGGAACATCCTATATTGATAAATTTGGCATCATTTGATGCATTTTTGAATTCTAAACAACTTTTGTATTTGTACTTTTGTTCTATAATAATTAGGGGAAAATTTATCACCAAATGAAAATTTTAGCATTGTATTCCCTATGTAACAAAAAAAAAGTAGACACCCGGTATATATATATATATTAAAAATATTCTGATCTTTGCCGACTTCTGCTATAATTCTGATACTTTAGTTAAACGCCACTCCACATTTTATTATTCATTTCTACAATAAACCAACTTTTAAATTGTCGGCAAAGACATAAATTTAATGGTTTTATTCTATAGTTAAACCTATTTCTTTAACACAAAAACTTACGCAATAAAATTCTAAATATCATCTAATAATAGAACAAATTTGAGCATTAAATCGCTCTAACAATTTAAACTTTCAATTCAATATCGTTTTGCACAGTTCGACAAAACGTTCTTTTGACGTTTGACCTTCTTTTTTTTTTCTAAAAAAAATAAAAGCCATCGCTCGCCCGATATAGCTTTTTCCACCCGCGCCCAGTCTACATTGGAATTTCGATTGAAAAGTTTTGGAAGTCCTGAAGCGGACAGACTTCTCTTTCTACACGGATGCGATAATTTTATTACCCTTGAAAAAGTTTGATCCACGATTAGAATCCCCTTTACCGATAACTTTGCCGATATTCGGGCAAAATTGAAATAATATTTTATACGGTTTTATGCCAGCAAAAAAAATATTGAAATTTAAATGTGTTTTTTGAATTATTCCTGTTGAATATATGGAAATATTATTTTAACGTATATTAGAATATTATTTTGCATTTTAAACATAAAAATATAATTAAGTATTTTTATAAAGAAACAAATGAACTCGTTGCACTCAGTATAATTTACTATTTTGAAGCAAAATATTGAAACAATGTCATGACATATTTTATTATTTAAAATATACTACAGTATTTTCTATAAAAATATTCGCGCTACACATTTTGCTTTCTGCGAGTGACATCATAGTGTTTTTCGAACAGTGCAATGTAAGTTTACATTTTGAAATTTAAATTAAGATAACATTATGGTTGTGAAATAGTGTTTTATACCAATTGGTAATAATAATTCAAATATAACATCAAATAAAATATTTATTAAATATAAATTTTTAAATGATACAAGTAGTTTTGATTTTGATATAACAGATATAGACGACAACGCTGTTTTGTTTTTATCGCAAGAGAAGCTGAATATTTGACATTCAACTTTAAAATTTATTTTCTTATATATTATAAATAATTTTGCTTTTAACATGTATATTTTTGATTGAAAAATTCAATGGTAGCAAACGCTAAATAGTCGTAGCAATTCTGTCAGAGTGTTTCAAGAAATTTATTTTAACTTTTAACTGAGTTTGTCTTATAAAGCAATTTCTGACAAACTCACTTTGCATAACTGCTTCAGTTTCCTGCATTGTTTTTCACTTCTTAATATTATCAAAATAAGTTTTACACGCTCAAACAGTTTACTGTTTAATTTTCTATAAATTTGTTCAAATTTTTGTCAATAATAATAAAACAAAAATGTTTTTAGTTTAGGTTCTATGTAATTTTTAATTAATATTCTACGTTTCGACATATTGCACGTATATCATCATTAGGAAATAATATCTGTAAAATCTAAAAACCAACTTAGACGGTAATAGTTTATAAATAAATATTTAGGATATTTATATTCATTAAATATTTGGGAGAGATTTGAGAGAACATACGCATTCATATCATCTATATATAATAAAAATCAAAGATATAAATATAAAAAACATATATGCAAAAATTTATTTATTACGATAAAATAGATAAAATTTAATTTAAAATATATATCATGTACAAAAAAAAAAAACAAATCACATGTGAATTCAGTTTGGTCAATTAAATTTTTAATAAAATTTCAAAAATAGAATGCATTTAAGTTTTTAATTAATACAAGGTATTGCCAAAAAATAACTAATAAATATTTTTTATTTAGTATTTTTAATTACAAGTCATTATCAAACTATAATAACTTATATTATTTTAATTAAGAAAAACATATCCTGGCAGTCAACACATATTTTTTAGTTCATTAATTGCAATTTCAGCATTTAAATATTAAACTAATCTACGTTAACACGCCTTTGTATAGTAAATAAACAATTCAAAAACTTAATTCAAAACATTCACAAGTTACTAATCTTTGTTGTTATTTTTTTTTTTTTCATTATTATACGTGATGTAATTACAATGAGACCTAAAATAAACTAAAAAAAAAAAAACATTTTGTACAAAAACCTTGTATGTAATTTATAATATTTGTGTTAGAAAGCATTGTTCCGCTGTCGTCTCCGATGACATTTCGAAAATTAAATTTTATTTCGTATTTTTCGTTGGCGGTTGTTGTGTGGCATATGAAAGGCGCGACGTGGTTAGTATAGTGCACAGAGATGTCATGTTAAGGTATCATTCATCATCGCGCGGGTGGGGTGTCCCTTATATCACCGCGTTCTGACCTTAGCCGCGACCTCTGACCAACTTGTTTCTTTCAAAACCGCACCCCATTTTGGCTCGAATAATTTAATGAAATGGTTGGACGTATATTATATATAGGAACTATGGGTATGTTTATGTGTGTTTTTCGTGCGGAATTATGAAAGAAACATTGGATTAAAATTGGCCCGTTTGAATTTGCTTGATGCAAAGTGAATTATAAATGGAATGGAAGAAATTATAATTTTTAAAATGAGTTTTTACTTTCTTATATGAAACAAATAAATTTATAGTTGTTTTCCAATATGCAATTTTTACATAAATTCTAAAATTTATTTCAATAAGTAATCTATTTATTTTAAAGTCACGTATATATTATGATTATTATTACAAGTATTGTAATTCATCTGAATATACTTTTGTTTAACTAAATAAAATACGGGCAGCAAAACTAGGATTCCAAAAATAACAGCAGAATATAAATACAAATATTAATTCTGATATAGAAAAACTTTGTACCATAAAACTACTGTCGGCTGTGTCTAAGTGATTTGATATCTAAAATAAGTTATAGATTTTATTCTTGGCTGTAGAATAGAGGGTAACAATCTGCATCAATGCAAGTAAAAATTGTTACAGGATTCTTGAGCATATAGGCTTAGGAATTACGGGAAAAATATTGCATTTTTCGGTCTGACATAAATAGCTTTAACAAAATTATGATACTTCTCAAACACGATCTTTTTTTACTACTTAGAAATATTTGTTTCAGCAAAAATTTTTAAAATTAGTTTATCTATTTATTTAATAATTTAAAAAAAAAACCATTGTCTTAGTGTGTGCATTATCATAATTTTTAATATTTCATATCATACTTCTTGCCTGAAATAATCTAATCTATTAATAAAATTTGAAATTTACATTATTGCGCATAGGTATCAGTTTGTTATCAATGTTAAATTACGTTATCCAGTCACGATTAATCCGATTTTATATATATATATATATATATATATATATATATATATATATATATATTATATATATGTAATCAGATATTAATGATAGTGTTATAAAAACAATATATCATAAATAAGGTTATCTTAATCATAAATAATCTTAACAAATTATATTTTCGTACAGACAAAACAATTAGTTTTAGTGGAAAAACATTACAATTTTTCAATTTTATAATTTAATTGACTTTTAAAAAAGAATATATTTATTTTAAATTTCGTAGTAATGTAAAGTAAAAATGATTCGAAAGTCTAATAAACCAGCCGAAAATCGACGTTCAGGTAAGAATTTATTTAATAAATATTATTATTATAATAATTTAGTAATTTAATTTTAATGTTATAATATTTTAATAAATTACATAGCGCCAGTAAGTATCTTACAAATGAGACAATTGATTTAAATTAATATTTAATTTTAAAATCATAAAAATCGAATGGAATTATTATAAAATTAATAAGGAATAAAACTAACTATAGGTTATTATTAAATGAAACACTTGGTTAGTTCCAAAAATTTTTTCGGCTATCTTCAAGAGATAGTTACATGTAACTCTGAATGATTGAAACGATCGTGGAGTAATATAAATTTTGTGAAACTAACCGTGCTTTTTTTAATCATAACCATTATAGTTAGTTTTATTCCTTATCAATTTATTTAATTGTGTACTAACCATCGAAAGTGAAAATATTATGGAATTATTATATTTTTAATTTTTATTTGGTAATGATTAGCGATTTTATTTGGTTAATTATAAAACTCAATGCCAAACTGACTGATATCAAATTATAGTAATAAAAATATAGAAAATTACCTCAAAAATAACCAAAGCCATCGTCGTTCATCAATAAGTATCTTCGTAGATATTTATGTTTTATTTATTATAAAATAAATTACATAACTTAATATAAAATATTTTTTTATTTTGTAATTTTTTTGTGGTTCTGAATAGAAATAATAATAATAATAATAATAACCTTATATAACCTTGTAGATTTTCAGTTTTTAAACCTTATCTTGAAAACTATGATACCACTATTTTTTAAAAGTTATTTTGTAGTTTAATTTTATATGTGGTGACAAAAAACTGTATTACACACTAGTAACAAATAAATAAATAGGTTAATAACCTTTTTACCTGTCTTAAAGAACAATTTTTTATAACACATAAGTGTGATGCTAGTAAACGTTACCTTTCGACTGTTGACTTTTAAATATATTAATTTTCAGATTATTACTACAAACAACTACAGTGTTTAATTATCATACGAACAACATTGATATTATTACTTATTGTGAGATAGTAACTTAATTGTATAAAAAAAAATTGTATCTATTTTTACGTCAAAAATAAGAAATTATGCAATTTTTTTGATTTAATTAAAAAATAATCAAAATATCATCTTATTTAGAACAGTTATTTTGTGAGTTTTTGTCAATTTGATCGAACATTTTGTAATTTACCCACGAGCTGTCACACTATCATCCCGAAAATTTTATGTCAAAACGTAATGCTTGTACGTAGTACGTATATTGGGTGTCTCATTTATATATAACTAGCTACATATGCATATATACCTAGTACCATATAAATAAATAGGTTATAAAATGCAGTAACATTTTTATTTATTAGTGATAACAAATTAATTACGATAATTACATAATATTTATCAATTTGCTCGATTTAGTACTTGATCCATAACAAATATATTAAATCAAATATTAATATAAATTTTTTTTTTTTTTTCAGATGACAAAAGGGTTCAAAATCGCTCGTTTTTATGCAAGTTTTGGTCTGTTTTCCGTAATTCAGATCTTCCAAAAGAAGAGGACCATTCACTTGGTAAACTCATGAATTTTTGTATTTTTACGAAATAATACATTTATTAGAACGATTTCAAGTAATATAAAAGGGCATGTATGGAAAAATACATATAATAAATGTAGCTAAAGTAGAAGAATCAATGGTAGAAGTTTTATGTATGGATAATAATGCTTTCTAGTTTTTGTAACATTCTTATTAGTATATTATCGGTCAGTTGCATAAAACTTTGTGAACTTAATCAATGAGTTATTTATACAACTAGATTGTGAACTATCCTCATTGTTGTTGGCAAGTTAAGGAAAGAGTTAACATATAAAACGTTTAATGTTTATGCAATCGGCCCAATGTAGATTTATATCTCAATCACTTTGCATAATAAATATTTGTTTAACAATTTTTAAATATAATATTTTATTTAAATGTGCTTATTTTATTTTGCAGAATCTATAGATAATCCAGTATCAAGCTATAATGCTGTAAGTAACGTAAAAATATATTATTTTATATTATTAATATATTTGTGTAGAAACATTTGTTAGATTCAAAAACTAAATCTTATCTAATAAACTAATATATTATTTAATTTTATTTACTCACCCAATGAAACATAAACATTAATAGAAACAATTATATTGATTTGTTTCACTAAATAATTTAAATTATCCATTATACTATAAGCAAAAAAAAGTTCTCAAAAATTATACCGATTTATAATGTTATTAAGAATTATACTAGTAGTATATTTTTTTGCACAAAATATTTTATTTTCAAAGAGACTAGATGGCCCAGTATGTTTTTAGCATCAGCCCCCAAATTTGTCGGTCCGTCACTATGTCTAACGTACAAACACTTTTTGACAAGAAGACATTTGTGATTTTAGAAATTATTTGTAATATTTAAACTAAATTTTTAAATTAACAAAATAACTTCTATTTAATAAACAAAAGTCTAAAATCTTGAGCAAATAAATAAAAATACAATAAATTATAAGATGTATATTGTTTTAATTTTAGTCGTACCAAACAACAAAAATATTTGCCGAAAATGTACTATATTTCAGTGACAGTAATGTTGACACGCAGAATATTTATATCACTGATCTAAACGACAGTTATTTATCTCCACCAATAAAATTTGGACTTACAAATTTGGTATCTTCATTTAGTGGCAGAGAAGATGAGTTAACGAAACTAAACAGTTTATTTAAAAAATTCAAAATAGTTGCTATTCATGGTTTTCCCGGTATAGGAAAAACCGAATTTAGTCGTTATTACATGAAATGCAATGAAAAAAACTATGACAACTTTGCTTGGCTCAAAGGCGATACACAAAACATTTCCAATTCATTCAAAGAATTACTTGAGTTTCTAAAAATTTCAAATAATGAAAGTGGTATATCTGTTGCAAATCATGTAAATACTATTTATTCGAATTACAATAATTTTCTATTTGTAATTGATAATGCAGATAATTGGGACAGCATTTCTAATTATCTGCCAACAAATAGTATGCTTCAAAACCAAAATATAAGCGTGCTTATTACAACTAGATGTCATGATTGGGAGGAAAGTATAGGAACTTTATGCCTGAAAAAATTGTCAAATAAAGCAGCACTTCAAATATTTGAAAATAAGATGGGTAGAGATATTTCAAGTAATAAACAGGAATGGATTGAATTAGCTGAAGAATTTGAATGCATTCCATTAGGTCTGCAACTTGCCGTTTCAAACATTAAGCAAAGACTTAGTATCAATCCAGGGAATGTATTGGCAATTCGAGAGTATATCAACGATTTAAAACAAAGCGATAATATTTTTGATACAAAATTACAAAATAACAGTTATGAAAATACTATTTACGCGTCTTGTATACTAAATCTGGATTTAATAAGTCAACAAAATGAAGATAAAGAAATATCAGATCTTGTTTTGCGCATCATGTGTATATCTTCGTTTTTAAATGCTGATCAAATTACAAAGCAAAAATTAAAAATATTAGAATGCTCAGCGAATGACAACAATAAGTTAGACAACGCGTTGTATCTATTACGAAATAATGCACTTATAGATATTGATAAACAGTACATTCGTATGCACAGATTAATGCAAAAATGTATGCAAATCTATCAAAAGAAAAAGAAAATAACCAAATTTTACGAATGTATTTTAAAATCTTCAAAATTTAGATTATGTTTCAAAAGCACGTTACAACATAAACAGCATTTAGAGCTATTTTTTGATTCGATGGAATCAAAATGTAAAATTAAGGATTTTATAAATAACAACAATTTATTAACTGCTGCTGCACGTGGAGGTTATTATATTAACATACTAAAATTCCTGCTTTCGTATTATTCAGTTGAAAATAATAACGAGGATGATTTGATGAAACTTAAACAATCTTTTTTATCTATGTCTTTTCGGAGGGGAATAGATATTAAAGAATATCAAGAGTGTATCGACTTATTTTTAGAACTGCCTGTTGATATCAACGTAGCAGATAAATCTGGTAATACCTTGTTACATAAAGCTGCTGTATACGCTTGTCTACCAATAATTAAATTTCTTAAAAATAAACCAAATATAAATATTAACGCATATAATAAGCATGGATATACACCATTTCATATTCTCATTGAAAATTTAAATAGAGATGACCAAAATTCCGTTACAGAATATATAGACTTTTTTATGCAGCACTTTGCAAGAACAGATATGCAAAATAGCGAAAAAAAACCTCTTATACATTTTGCAGCTTCAAATAAAAGTTTAGCTTCATATTTAATAGAAACTTTAGTAAACACATATGAGTTTGACATTTGTGAAAGAAATGGAAACGGTGGAACAATACTTCATACTGCATTTGAAAAATTCAGTTTTTATGTATTTAAAAACGAATATTTAAAACAAATAATAAAGACAGTATCAACAATTAATTCGAATCTTTTTTGTGAGAAAGATAAAAATGGTCAGACTATATTACATTATGCAGCCCATGAGTGCAATCAAAAAATAGTTAAAATTTTAATTGAGAGTTACAATATGAGAGTCTCTGAAACAGACAATAATAAAAGAACTCCATTACACATGACTGTTATTGAAATAAATAACAAACGTTCACTAAAAAGAGAATGTAGAATAATAAAAACAATTGATACATTACAGGAAATTAACCCTGATATTAATTGTAAAGATAAATATGGTAAAACAATATTACACCATGCTGCTGGGACAAGATATTTGAATGTTATAAAACATTTAATTAATAAATATGAAATGGATAAAGAACAACGAGATAATAAAAATAGAACACCACTTTCTACATTTATTTATGGCAAATGCTGGGATTGTTCTCAATTACAAGATCACAGAAAACGTTTTGAAATTATTGATATTTTGGCAAAAAATTCAAACTTAAATATAAAAATTGCAAATGATTTAACCATATTCGAACATGCTGTCAGAATTAAAAATAAAAATTTGGAAACTGCATGTATTCCATCAGCAACATATTTATTGGAACATTACCAAACATAATACTGCAAAAAAATTCAAAAATTGTATTGATAACATATTAGGAATTTATGTTTTGTAAATATGAAATATATTTTATTAATCGCTATTATTTTTAAATTATAAATTTTATTTATCGGAAGAAATTATTATTAATAATAAAAATATTTACAAATTTCTGTATTTTTTATTCTTAATATCCTTATTTTTATAATAATAATAAAAAACATCAAATACAGTTATGCTTTCTATTTGATAATTTGCAGAAATGTAATAGCTTATAATTTATAATACGATAATATTTTCATTTATACATGTACTATTTCAAACTTAAATTAACTATTTAACTAGTAAGTTTTAGCTGATGAATTATTTGAATAGAAATTACATATAATGAATATAATCTCTTTGCATAATATTAATAGATAATATAACAAATTTGCCTACAAATACACAATTATAAGTTGTACAATTATAATAGTACTTGATATTAATGATTTGATTTAAATAAATATTAAAATTTTGCTTTAATACTTAACATATATCCAAACAAAATCCACTTAACAAAAAAGCAGTATTATTTCTAAATATATATAAAGTAATTAAATATGGTGATATTCTGAATCTAAATTTCAAATTATAAATTTCTTAAATGCACAGCAACATGGTATTTTATACCATTTATATTTAAAATTTTAAATCTTAAATTTTAAATTTGTTAATTAAATCCATCACCAGGGCTTTAGTGTATTAAGTTAAGTAACATGTTCAAATCAATAAAATTAATTATTTAATTACTACTATCTGTTGTACTTAGATTACAAGTGCATTTAAATGTAGTTAATTGTTAACAAGAGGATTTAAATTTGCAATTTACGGATATGCTAGTATGGTTAATAATTAAGGTAGGTAGTTACATAAAATTGTTAGGCAAAATACATGAATTTGAGTAAGTACTGTTTAATTACTAATCTTATTAAACAACTTTTATTTTAATCTGCATGTTAATTATTAATAATTTAGTAACAAAATCCATCTAATCTTTACATTTTGTATCAGTTTTTAACTGCATTTTATTCTGTTTATCTTAAAATAATTGCTAGTTTATTTCACAATTTTTTGTTTGTATTTTTAGTCAGTTTTGAGCAAATTTGAGTGTTTTCTCACCAGAAAAAATTCTTGCAAATATTTTTGTGTGAATCTATGAAAGCAGACACATAGACCAACATCAATATAAAATTTATATATCATATTCTAGATAGATACTGACAAAACGTGCATATCTGTAAAAATCTCCCGTTTATTTTCATTGAATAAAATTAAAATTTAAATTCTTTACTCAACACTGTCGCATATATATTTCTGTCGTTGCATGGAAACAGCTATTATTAAAGGCATGTGAATGAGATAATAAGAATGGTGTACGTTGTATGTGGTATATATGTCCCCACAGAAACGGTGAGCGACAAGAAAAGGACATGTTTTTGGTCTTCGTTTTCTTATCCGTAAAATGAAATTTGTCTTGCGAAATTCAACTGAACAAACGTGCAAACTAAACTTGATTACTTAGGCACGTTCGCACCGAATGGGAAATGCATAAAGTGATGTTCTCGTGCGCGTTTAAGTAAACTCTACTTTGTATTTGAACACAAAAATGCGTGGAAATTCTAAATTTTGCAACAAAAACTACATATTTGTGCAGTTAAAATTTTATATTTTAACAAAACTTGCCAAACTTTGACAATATAAATATATAATACAATTAAATAGGAAAAATAGTCAACCGGTATAACTTTCATAAATAATAAGTTATAGACGGAATTCAGTGAGATATATTTTTATTAACTTCTATGCCAACATTTCGGCAATCACTATTGCCAAATATATTTATTGTTTATATAATGCAATATATACATATATTGTATTATAAATTTGACAAATACGAATATATGTAAATACAAAATATTTAACTGTATATTATTAAAATTAGCTGGTTTGTTGAAGGTTTACAGTTAAACTGGTATATAAATAATATAGTTACTAACAAGACATTTTAAAACAAAAATACATTAATTTAATATTTGTGACTGTAAAGAAAAAACTTCTCAGAATATGGTCTGTTATATCAATAAAAAAACATAGTAATATAAAACGAGATTAAAAGCATACTTTAGAATGTATAAAATAAAATAAAATTGTTGCGTGCACTAACAGTATTTGTTCTGAAAATTGTGTTGAAATCGGATAAAGTATGACAAAACAAATATGTTTCTAAAAGTTTGCAATATTGTTTAAATATAAAATTATTTAATTCTTGTGAACACCTAGAGAGTCTGACTCAAAAATTTAATTAAAATAAAATGAAATACGCGTAGTAATTTTTTATCTTATAATTTAAATAACAGGTAATTTAGTATTAAATTAATATTTAAACATAATATTACACATCAAATACGCAATTATTTAATATTATCACAATTTTTCATAACTTTGTTAATTTAAAGTTTAATTAACAAGTGCATTAATATTATAATTATAAAATATTTAATAACATAAAATGTGTTTATATTTTACGAAAAACATGCAATATGTATTTTATTTCATTATTATTTATTATTATAAAATATTTATTTTATAATTAATAAAGTGTTCTACTTTTTGTTTAACAATAATAGTTAATAATATTGATTATTTATTACGAGTAGTCGAACGTGTACTAAAAAAATAAATACATTCAAATGAAACTTGTTTTGCATTGATTATTAGCAAAACAACAAAAATATTGATACAAACTTTTCAAAAATATATTTGTATGAAAAGAATTTTTTTGTATGAATAATTCATATATTCAGCGTTATTGTTTTTAATTATATTTTATGGTTTAAGAAATTTATTATGTTATTTACAAAATTTCGTTGCAACAGATCATTAAAATTATACCAACGCATCCTATCCTAAATACTCATAAATAGACATAATGGTTTGTAAGTAAAATTACATAATTATTTAGAGTGTAGGTTTTTAGTTGTGTTAGTTCATTTGTATAGTCCTGCTCTTATGACAGTTATGTTGTTTTGAAACTAATATTAATTAAAACCGATTTTAAAGTTGAACTCGTGGTACCAGCTTTAGATTTTATATTCCCTATTCTGTAGTACGCTATATTTTGATAATAAGCAACCATGTCGCAGGAGTCAAAAGGGTGACACGCTAACGTTTACCATCTTAATCTCACCAAAGCCCCGAAAAGATATTTTCGGTTTGATTCGTCTGGCTTTTTGCACTTACCGAAAAGGGTACAATCGTATTTTATCGTGTTTTATATATAATACTCTCTTTGCCTGACATCGTTATTCTTTGGGTGCTACCATTCAAAAATAATACGTCAGAATATTCGCGAATTTCGTCGCAAATGACTCGCCGAGTTGATGAAGCTATTCGGCGATGAATTAATAAAGATTTGCTATACCGGTAGGCTCTTGAAAATTCATGACTTTTTAGAAAAAAAAAGTTATAAATTTAAATTTTGAAAAATTGAATAATCAATAGTGTAAAAATCAAAAAGTTGCAAAAACAGCTGAAAGTGACTGTTAGTAAAAACAATAGACAATAAAACACTATTTTTATAATTTGAAAGAAACAAAAAATCTGTATAGTTTTCTGAACAAACAAAGTTTTCTGTATTACACGATTAAATATTCGTTTCTATACGGAAATCTGTACAGAAAATTCTATACACACGCATGCTTGAATGTACGAATTCGACGCAAAACTGAATGCGCGTTAATATTAAAAACGTCAAACTCGCATTTAGATTATGTAGTATCATCAATTCATATTTATGTGTACAATTTTTAAAAAAAATTCCTATTTAGTTAAAGCCGTAAATATCTGCAATTTTCAGTTTAGATATAAATTGTCAAAATGTAAAATATCATTGCGCATGCGTCTATACATCTTATTCTATATCGTGTAAAAATATTAATTAACTATATATAATTTTCCATAAAAAATTGTATACATTTTTTGTATAGAAAAATGTGTCAATATGTTTTTTAGTTGCACATGATACCATCATCAAAAACAAACGATAGTTTATTTTTATTATAAAATAGAAATTATAAAAAAAATTATCAAATCGTTAAAAAATATGTTTAAATGGAAAAATCAAGAAGTCGAAAAATTGAAAAATCAAAAAATCGAAAAGTTCAAAAAAAATAAAACTCAAAATTGATTTTCGACTAATCGATGTCAGACTTTCCAGAAAATCGATATAATCGATTTTTTACCAACCCAACTCTAGATACATTTTACAGTTGTCTTCAAAATTTATGGCAAACATAACAAATAAACAACGAGACACACATTTCACTTTACATATTAAGATTTTTAACATAAAATTTTGCTTTTATTAGTATATTTCAGGATTTTCTCTTTTCTAAGACCTCATTTAAAATCATCGTCAGCATTTTAATTACCGTCGCTTTGAACGCGTTGAAAAGTCGTTGCAATTATATTATTAAAGCTTATTGTTGGATTAGAAACGTAAATGGTAAACACAATTTAACTTTTGCGCATGTATCGTATACAAAACTGTATACGTTTTCACTCGCTACGCGCGTCGAAAATTGACGTGCTTGCTTTGATTTCAACGTTGACGTTCAGTGTTGTTACAATTATTTGATTATTACGTTTAAAATAAATTTTCTTTCAAACGTTTGAATAGAATGAAATTACAGAGTAAATTGTTTCTCAAAGCTGAAATGTATGTAATTATTTTATTTTTATGTTCTATTGCGATATAATCTGAAATATACATTTGTTAAAATAAACAAAAAAGTTTTAAAGACAATGAAATTTGTATTCTTGTATTTAAATATTCTTTTAATCAATTAAAAATATTTAAATTTTTAAAATATACAAAAAAATAATTAGTAATCTTCAGGCTTTCACGGCCGGCATCCATTGAATTTATATATATTTAAAAGTAATACTTTCTGTATCACGTATATGTAGAGACAATAAAAATGATCACGTAAATAATTATTCCTGGTAATTAATTAAATATTATTGTTAAATAATTATTGTATTATAACATTATGTTGTTATATAACATATATTTTTATTGAAAATATATTTTTGTTTTGGAAAGTTTTAAATACAACTCTGTATTAAACAGCCAATCCCAGCGTTGGTTGTGTTTCAGGCGCGCTTAGGAACAGTTAAGCTCGATTCAGTTTTAATAAATTGGTGTGTTCTTTTGTAGACACTTGTGCTAGGGCCATGAAGATTTAACACAATCGTGAGTTTGCATACTTGCCCACATATATTCCTGTATATGCCTTTATTTTTCTTTGTCTTTTTTCCTTCATTTTAAAGAATGGAAATAGGTTTTCCACGTTGCTGTGGAATTTATACTTGAGTTAGTGGTTTTATTTACGGCAAAACCATTTGCTGTAAATATGTTATTTAAAAAGAAATATTAATTGAAAAATAACTATTAACTAAAATTAAAGTTTTGTAATATTTATTTTAATGATTCGTTTTATTTAATAAATACGAATACGAAGATTAATGCGTAAAATTAAAAAAAAAATATTTACACTAAAAATTTAACGCAACATTAAAATACAATTACAGAAAATTAAATTTTAGTGTAAACAAACAACATTCTATTATATCCAATGTTTCAGCAATTAAATGTCACATTCAGAAAAACAAATGACATTCAAAAACCTACCAAACAATTGTTAATTAGAATTCTGTCACATATTTAACAGATGCGAAAACTAATACTAGTAACAGTAAACAATAGCAGATAGTTTTATAACATAATTTAAACTGTTCTTGATTTTAAGTATTAAATTTATTATTTATTATTAACAAAATTTAGAAAAATATGGCAAATATCGTCTTTATAAAAGCTATATTTTTTGCATAATATTTTTAAACATATCAGAGGTAATAAATGATCAGTATAGTATAAAAATTTGAGAACAAACAATTAAATATATAAAATATTGTTATGTTAAACAAAATCTTTTAAAAATCTTTTTTATACTTTTTTTTTAAATCAAACCTATTCAATTAAATTTAATAAAATTATAGCGCACGTAACTGTCATTATTTAAATTTAAAACAAGATAAAATAAAATTAAATTGAAAATAGTTTATAACTTAATTATAAAATCACGTGTTGTAATATATTTAACGTGTGTTTAGCATTTTCAACACACAGGTTGGTTGGAGAAAATAAAATACTTTTCCCGAGTTCAAGGGTAGCAAGCGAATGTGTGTTTTGACGCGATTTAGGTGTACGAAGAGCAGATTGTTACGCCACCTAGGATTTAACCTTTCAGCGCGAGTCTGGAATGTTTAATAGATATTCTGGAAAACAGATCCGGAATTCCTCGCATTTTTTTGTTTTATTGAAATTTAGGTTTGTATTGATTTTTCTAAATACATGTCTGTGTATTAAAATAAAACAGCTTTAGGTTATAGTTCTGTATTAAT
Source organism: Clivina fossor (assembly GCA_963966155.1). Classification (NCBI taxonomy): domain Eukaryota; kingdom Metazoa; phylum Arthropoda; class Insecta; order Coleoptera; family Carabidae; genus Clivina; species Clivina fossor. Next base: position 4,090,743 of record OZ014566.1, read on the forward strand.
CGAGAAAAATAATTCAAATAACATTTATCGTAACAAAAAATAAAAAGTTAATTATTTTGTTACATAGTAAGTTGTTTTTACTGTAAATGTCAGTTGTATCATTGTTCCTGACAAAGATGTAGGTTGAGTACGTCGAAACGTCGATTATTAATAAAATTAATAGAGAACTACAACCTAAAGCCATTTTATTTTACTATAATAAGTTCTGAAAGATTTTGTACTATATTATGTCTATTATATATATTTACTATTTACTGAAAAAAAATTCGTTAATTGTACATAAAAATCTGGGCTACTGATATACACCAGTTTAAAATGTAAATTTACATAAGTCAATATTTTTACAAAATGTATGTAATATTATTTATAGATAATTAAAAAATTTTTTTACAATATATACACTCTGCATGTTAGATATCACTAACAACTTGCCAAAATAAATAAGAAATTTCAAAAACAGTGACAATATAGTTTTTCATAAATGCTTTCTAAATGTTGCTTAAAACAAAAATTCAATTTCAAATGTACGATAACTACGATTACTTTAATTACAAATATTAATAAAATTTAAGAAAAAATACTAATAAAAGTCATTATTATTTAATTTATATTTGAATTTCTCATTTTAATCGTTACCGAAACTCGATTAAAAGCATAAAAATAAATTATAAGGCAAACCGTTCAATATAATTAGAAAAATATATAATATCCGTTTCTTCCCGTAATTCACGTTCGGGAATTTGGAAGCCCGAAGTGAGTAAGTAAAAGCAGCGATAAGAACATAATATTCCAGGAAATGAAAATCGAACATAAACGTTTCCAATATCTAGCCATTAATCGTTCAGAAATTATCTGATAGAATTCAGTAAATGGCTGCCTGTTTTCTACCCGTAAGCTTTGCTGCCGTTCAGCTGAAAAGTTTTCACATGCAACTAGCCCAGCAGCAGCTGCATTTAGAAACAGAAATATCTCTATCTAAACGGACAATATTGCATTAGACAAATCTTCTTGTTTATCTCTTAATACTACACTTCAATTCATATATTCAAATTAATGAGATTAATATTGTTACTATATGCATCTTCAAAAGATAAATAAACTTTAATGTATTTTTAAATTAAAAATAAAAAAAAAATAAAAAAAAATACATATGAATACTTTACATTGATTGAAAATTGTTGGCTTCTCGTCTTGACTCGTTAGCTCAGTTGGGAGAGCATTAGGCTAGCGACCTATATGTCCTGGGTTCGAGTCCCAGACGAGGCAGTTGACAATTTTTAATTTAATTTTCTAATTAAAATTCGATGTGTAATTATTCAAACTATTATATATATATATATATATATATATATATATATATATATATATATATATATATATGTATTCTGTCAGGTTATAGTGTTCATAACTCATAACCGTGAGGTATATAATCATACAACTCTTTATAACGTTAACTATACAGTCATAAACTAGATAACCCTTATGACACCGTGCTGTTGATAAACATTGACAATTGTCAAATTATAAAAAATTTGAAATGTTATTCACGTCGCACCAAAAGTTTTTTCAATTCATTATTTTTTGAAAATAAAATAATTTCCTTTAAACCACAAGCAACACTATTTAAAAAAAGCTATATATGTATTTCATTGAGCATTTGTATAACCTTAGATCACTGATTAGAACTTTAGCTTTATCTTTTGCTACTGATAATAAAAACTTAGCTTGTTTTTAATATTATTGTTTGTGGTGTAAAGCAAATTATTTTATTTCATTAATTTTTGCAAGAGTAAAATCATATTCTAATTTATTATTATTCTTTCAGGTATACGCATTGCATAATTAACTGTTGAATTCTTTAAATGTATAATAAATTTTGTTGTACGATTAAAAAGAGCAATAAATTAAATCTCAATAAGACATATTTTAAAAATTATTTGTCCAATTCGAAATTTTCGATTTTTCTGCAGACATAATAAAAACTCCAGTGTATCTGTGAAAAGTTTTCATATTATATTTGGGTAGCGTGTATTTTTCAGCAAATAGTTCGATTTTGTTAGCACATTTGTAATGGAAATATTCTGTGTGTTGTATTTAAATGAGTTTGAAATTTTAATGGAAATATAAAACGTTTTAACGTATTGTATTGCTATCAAAATCAAAATAACTAATCGTGGATGTACTCATATATGTGTTACATATGAAATACCTATATGCATACAGATATATGATAGGTTTAATTTATTCGGATTATATGTATCCCGCTGATTATAAAGTTTGGCTCTGAATAATTTGGGGACAGGTAATATAGATATATATTTATTAAAGTAGATCCAAAAATATTTCAGTATAAAGTTGTCAAAAATATATAAATACATGTATAATTAAGCAACTTGTCACATATATTTTGACATAAATTTGTAATTTTCTACTGTGAAGTTTGCTGAAATTTTTTTTACTATTTCCTGGTAAAGTATGTGATATATATTTCAGAGTTGATAGTAACAAAAATATTACTAATAATTAGTAAATATTAGTATGTATGGCGAAACATTTGATAGATCGACCACGGTATACCAGCCCAAAAAATTCTATAAAACCTGAAAGCCTGAAGATAACTATAATAATAATAATGTTAAATTGAAAAAACTATGCAACTTTTATCTATTTACGGAAATAGTTTATATAATTAGATTAGGTTAGGTTTTTATTTATTACCAAAACTTTGTATAAATGTTATTGTTATGTTATTATTTAACAATCATGTTTTCGTACTATTCAAATTTATGATAATAAATTCTATATATGCAGTTATATAAATTTTAAAACAAATGTTAATTTATAGCTGTTTTTATTATAGTAATTAGTAATAAATTAAATAACTTTATTAACTTAAAATATATAAGAAATTTGCATGTACAAATTCAGTTTTAGATGTGAATTATACTTTGAACATTAAAACTGAAATTTTAAATAATTAATTATTCTGTTACTCATTAATCATGTTACTCAAACTATTTTATTTGTTTATAACATTATTCTATATTTGTACATTAATAAAAGGTACGTAACGTAACGTCAGTCGATTTGTTATTTATTTTTAGTCAAATTGAGTTATTGCTAATTTTGTTTGTTTTTTATCTAATTTCTTCTATATCCTTACTAAAAACAATTCAGTTCAGAAATTTTAAATATCATTTTCTCGAAAGTAAGGTTTTGTAACATGGAACAAACGAGAAATCGACTGACAATAGTCACTTTAATAATTAAAAAAATAACTTTTCTTAACGAAAATTGTGATTTTTTCAGGTGATCCACAAACAGTAGTTACTATACATGAAAAGAATAAACCCGCAAAAGTATATACTTTTTCAGACAAGAAAAATGTACATGTCAAACAACCCCATTGGATGCCTGTAATAAAAACTGATTAGAGTATATTATTAGTATCTGTAGATTATCTATAATGAAGCATAATAAAATGTATGTACAAAAATATATTTCGAAAATTATTATCTATTCAAGGTGTTAAAAAGTCTTATAAGTTTTTTGGGGATATAGCAAATCAAAAATTCTGTTTAAATAAACATGAATTTACAAACATTTATTAAGTATTTATTATTGAATAAATTCCAAACATTGTTAAGCAAATCATTAGTTTTAAATTTACTTCAACTGAATATATAAAATAATATTTGCATTTCACAAATTTCAATTGCAATATAAGACAAACGAGTCGGAAACATATTCGAATATTAGCGTTCAATAAAACTATAACCATGTAGGAAATATTCAGTATATTATTTGTATAGTATCTTAGAAAACTAGAATACATCGTTTTACATTTATATTGCAATTTATGAAAACTCTAACGTTAATATTAAATATTTGAAAGTACTACATCATATACGTTACATGTAAAATCTTGCTTATTATTTACACATATCTAACGCAGTGACTGAAACTAAATCAAAAGAAGAATAAAAACCGAAACAAATCATTTTGTTGAAATTTGATCAAGTACTGAATTTTTAAATTGTTACCTATTATATACAATACAGTATCTTTTACTGTATCAGTATACAGTATATGTTAATACAAAACTTTAACCTAAAGCAGTTTTATTTTAATATAATGAGTTCTAAAAAATGTGTTACTATGTTAAAATCATTTTATTTTAAAGACAATTTTTTTGTGAAAAAATAAAATACATAATTTTTAAAAATAATTGATTTTTCCAATGACATAAGTTGTTAAGAATAGAGCAGTGGAGCAGCCATTTTTCAACAACTCCGACTCCGTATACTGCTCCGAGCTCCAACTCCAGCTCCGAAACATTGACATAATTAATAAACGTATGGTACAGTAATTAAACAAAATACAAGTAACTAGATTACAAAAAATATATATTTGAAATATATGACAAAGGGTGCTTTTAACTAAAGAATCTTCTGAATGAGATTATGAATAAATCCTAAACTTAAAAATTTTTAAAATTAAAATCATATTACAAAACTATTTAATTATAATTTTAGTATTTAATTAACACTAATACCAACATATTATATTTCAAAATTATCTTCGTTAAATAATTTTAATTAAAAAAATAGTTCTATTTTAATGAGACTAGGAAATATGATTATCAGAATCTCTTTTTGGGTAACAAAAACAACAGACAACGTCTTCGTACACAATTATTATTCATACATAGATACAGAGATTCTTAGTTGGACGCATGCGCATTTTACAATAACACAGCGTCGCAGAGCGTCGCGATGGCACGGACGCCGAGCGTCTGGCAGTCTAACACGATTCTACGTGCGGGGTGGACGTGTAATAATATTCCGTCGTTTTGCCGTTTTTGACTATAGTTTCTGACAACGTGGTTTGTTATCATTCCAACTGCACTGCGGACAATCTGTTAATAATTGCACTTTTACACTGATTTCGCATCATGGTGGTAAGTGAATTTACATTTATTTCGCATATTAAAGATGAATTTTTCCTTTGAAATAATGTTTGTTTATCTACCAAAGAGTAGCAATGACTTTTACTAAAATTTGAAATTATCAATAATATTTTTATTAGTATACTTAATTTTTAATTTTAATTAAATGTAATAAAATTAACTCTTAACTAATGTAATATTTCTTATATTTCGTTGAATTCTAGTTAATATATATTAGCGATTTGTAACTCATAAGTTGCATATTTTTTTATGAACTAAAGATTGATTATTTAAATATTACTACTATTATTTTTTGTAAATTATCACAAATTTTGCAAAAAATTTGATAAAAACACTGTTATTTAAATTTACTTTTTACAAGTATGTTTACAAATTTAAAATTTACTAGGTATTATTTAAATAAAACACTAAATTAAAAAGGTCTTATTTTAAATTTATGAAATAATTACCTTGTAACCACAATGTGGTTTCAATAAGTTCATGATGTAATTGCAATATAAATGTAATTCTTTTTAATTATATATATATATATATATATATATATATATATATAATTAGATTTGTCGTGTAAATATTGTGTAAATTCTTTTAAACCTAATGTCTTAACCAAATATTAATTTTATTATTTTTAAAACTATATAAGTTTTTTAACAATTATGTTATAATTATTTCGTATAATGGTTACCTTTTAAAATGTTTTGATCATTAACCGAATTCAGTTTATACTGTCTATGTGAATTCTCCCTGTTGAAGATATAATATATATCGAAAGCTTGGATCCACAATAACTTATTTTATCAACATTAATGAATCAAATTAATCTAACTTTATTCTTGGGTTAGCAGCTAATTCTTTGCTGAATATTACCAAGTAAAGTGGTTTAGTTTTTTGATAGTTTTTAAGATGTTATTTTCTTAATCAGTATTTTTAATTAATGAACAGTATTTATATTTTTTTGATCAGTAACTCAATCTAACTTAAACTAAATTAACCTCCTAACCTAACATAACGTAGTCAAATATCAATTTATACTGACCAAAAAATAAAATTACTGATTAGATAATTTTTCATATTTTTGAAATTGTACGATAGATTGTAGAAAATGTTAAAATTATTTTCACATTTTATTTCATGAAATTTGAAATCAGTTTTATTTTATGTAAAAAATGTATTATAATATTTAGTAAACATTTTACAAAAACCTAGCTTTTTTATATAACAAAAAAAAAATTCAATGAAATATTAATAAACGTTGTTATTTTTAATTTAAAATAAAAATTGTTTGCTACAATAAATAGCTATTTAATTAATTTCTAATATAAATTCATATTTAATATAAAATAAAATTGTGTATTGTTTTTCCATGAATTTATTTTAAAATAAATACGAAAATAAAAATGAAAAATAAATTAGGTATTTTGATTACATACTTATGTAAGGATGTAAAGATCATTACGTATAATTATACTTGCAAAAAATATTCTTGTTATTTCTGTAAAATTTCTGGTTGATAATTATTGACGTGCGTACTTGTAACGTCCGGTCGCGCAAGGGTTTGTTGCGAATATTTCGTAGATAATATCCCTTGCCGCTTGCTCATTTATAAAACACTGAAGTGTTATATGAAAGCTTCATTAATGCCATTTTATATTTTGATAAATTGCTTTTTCGTCATTTTTCATCAAGGTTTATTTCGCTTCTTTCTTTTTTCAACTTGTGTGTATATGTGGTTTTTGGTTGTATTGTCTTTTTTATGTTCCTATTAAAATATGTTTTTGTACTCTTTATATTTTAAAACTTTTACTGTGTACAATATTTTGTTTACATTTCGAGGAAAATATGTTTATTGATTTTTCCTTGGCACTGATTTCATTGTGATGGAAAATTAATAATTCACAAATAAAATAAATATTTGTCATAAATCAGATAATTTAATTCATACATTTTATAAATAAAAATTGTAATTTATATATAATGAGTTAAATATGAACCATTTTCAAAATTAATTAAAAAAAAATGCTCTACTAATTCTCATAGGAAATTATATAATTTCTTATTCGTTTTTTAGTTAGTAAATGGCTAATGTTTCACTTAACTTTTAATTCTGGTTGATTTAATTACTGCGTAGTAGACTTTTCAAATTTGCGTCACTTCGTAACTTAGATAAATGTTCTTTAATCACTTATGTTCTGTTTCTTCTTTTCTTTTCGTTTACCCACAATTCAAAGAAAATTGGAAGGTCAAGTGTTTTGTTTTTATTTGTCAATTTTATACTTATTTTGTTTCAAGTAATTGCTAAATTTACTTTTTCGTTTTAACTTTATACCTATGTATTTGAAGAAACAGGGAAATATCATTTATTTTCTGATATGCATTATTTATATATTTCGCAAGTGCTAAGAATAGTGTCCACCCTTAATATTTATACGATTCTTCGTAGTGGTTAATATATTCATTGAAATTAAAAATATACTATTTTTTAAATAATATAAAAAATATAAAATAAAATGTAATATGCATAATAGTATACTTTAAACTAATAGAAAATATATAAAATCGATTTGATAGTAATATGTATTATAAAATCTATTAACCTTTAAAATGTTAAATATTACATAAATTTGAACAATATCTCGTTAAAATTATGTAAATTTGAAACGATATTACAAAGAAAAAGACGAGAATCATTAAAGAAACAATTATTTAAATTAAGTTAATTAATGCCGAATTCAAATTTTCAGTAGAAGATTATTTCAAACTTAATAGATTTTAGAAATATTATCACTGCATTTATTACATAAAACAAAAGTGTTATATAATTTACTTGATCAAAATTTTATTTAAAACCTGTATTTTTTATTAATACGCATATAATTAGATTTAAAAAATACTATTTATTATTTAATTGTTTATATTTCATAAACTAAATAAAAATTGTGAACTAAATACTAAAAGGATAAAATTTTGGTAATTTTTAATAAGAATAATAATTTTATACTTTTTAAATTAAAATATTGTAAAATTCTAAAACTAACTTCATTCATGTAGAAATTTCTTTGAATTACATTTATCATCAATTCCCGTAATTCCTAGGTGGAATATGGGGCTACATGCTCGAGAGCTGAACATATAATTTCGTTACTTGCATTTTCAATGGTGCGGGTCGTTAGCCCACAGCTTTAGCCTCATCCACATTCATAATTCCTCTCATACATGCTCTTTCTATTACTACTACTTGGAAACTTTCATTCACGCAAAATATTCTCAATTATACCACTCCATCTATTCATTGGACGTCCACGAAAACATATACCTTCAAAATCATTCACATATATTCTTTTAACCAAACGTTCATTAGCATCTTAACAAAATAACACCAACTTTTGCATCCAACATAAACTTTTGTACAAAAAGAATAGTTTAATTTAACTTTAAATTTAATTTTAATGCAATTCAAACTAATTTATTTACGACACACTTTTTTCACTATGACAATAAGTTTCAAAAGTTTTTAGGTTATCTTTGCGCTTTGATATTATTATATATAAATTTTCTCAACATTAAATTTAGTATGCAAACAATATGTTTTGTCAATAATATTATGATTAATTTCGTCTACAATAAAATACAGTAGCTGTGACATATAAAATACAATGTTACATTATTACTAACTTAAGCCTAACATAATACGAAATTGTAATAAATCATTAAATTTGTTTTGAAATTTCTGTAATATAAATCAATTGTTTACGCGCTTAAAATCAATATAAGAAAAAAAAAGGTGAGTATGGGGGGCCAGGCAAACTGTAGTACATCATTAGAACGTAACAATTTGAAAGCTTTGACGGTAACAAGAGCCGCGAATTGTTTCTTATTCTGGCTTTGTTCTTCAAATCCTTGAAAAATCTATTATCGTAAATCAAATGGAAATAAAATTTAAGGTAGCAAAGTAGATTTACTTGGTTCATTGACATGTCTCGAAGTTCGTAAATGGAAGCACTGTCGTTGCAAATTTTATTTACGAAAATTGAAGGAAAATAAATTATTTGGGAAAATTTGTGTGGTTTAAAAACGAATTTTGATTATTGGATACGTTTAATACTCGTGTAAGCTTCGATCATTTATTTTAATTTGTTACTGAAGACGGAAGCTTAACTTTCAAAATTCATATTTAGACTTATAATTCAATTAAATTTTATAGATCAGGGAACTTATTCTAAATCTATAATATTTATAAGTTAAATTTTAATTAAGTTTGTAATAGAAACACTGTCTACTCCAAGCTTGTCAACCTACACGGGTGGCACAAACTCTTTTTATTCTAACAAAAATTAGACTAGTAATCTAATAAACCAATGATATATAAATTGTGTCAAATGAAAAATTGCTGAAGCTACTGTAGTTTACGAAGCAAAATGATGTTAAAAATTTCAAATACTTATATCAAAGTACATTTATGTAAAGTAAAATACTTTCAAAACTAGTAATTTATATTTTACGTAGCGTATAAAATCTGAGATTTTAAGCATCAAATTATAAACTAAAATATTTATATAGATATATAACGTAAAAACACATATAAAATTTTATCATATCTCGCATATTAAATTTAAATGTGCCGGCCCTGCATTAAAGCAGGATCCAATTATATTTTATTCGTAATATACATTTATGCATGCCGCTGTAAAAGTCCCCCCCTTTTCCAAGTGGAAGTAATGGAAAAATTGTTCTGGATAGAACATTCATGACAATTTAACCGCTTTTATTCCAGACGCTAAAAATATGCAACCTGGTACGGCATATATTGTATATAATTTTTTCTTCCTTCCATGATGCTTCCTTGCGTCAACTACTTGCAAGACGTTGCTTTTGCTGACCTGGAAATAATTTGTCTTTCCAGAAATTTTTTGTTCTGTTTCTATTAGAAAATAAATTTAAATGTTTTTCTTTACTTTTTAAATTCTATTTTAAACTATTTATATATATTTGTAATGTACACAATCTATTCAATTTGTTTTTATATTATTTTTATGTTATTATGTTTGTCTATTTATAATAAAAGTCTGGTTGCATATATTTAAAAAAATATTTTTTTTTTAATATTTGACTACAAATTTTGTTATATTGATTTTTATTAACAAAATTGATCTGTTACTTTTAATTATTTATTGATTTCATGATTTGTATGTTCTACAAATTTTATGATTGCTGTATCATTAATAAATGTGGATGAAATAATAGTTCCTTTTCTGAATAAAAATGTTAGTTGGAAAAATTTAAATTATGAGTTTCAAATCCTTTTGATTTTATGATACAGATACAAAATTTTAACAGCTTCTGAATGCATTATCAAACAGTGTATATAAAATTTTAATATTCGGCTATAAAATGTTTATATATGGGTAATAAAAATACAATAATTAATATCCTATGCATGATATTATGTGTTTGAAAAATATTTTTAACTTTATGTTACTTTGTGTTAATATTTTTTTCTTATTTATTATAAATAATTTTGCTTTGAAACATAGATTTATATTTTTGATTAAACAACCCCATTGTTACTTACTAAACGAGTTAAACAAATATTAATTTCTTAGCCGTTTTCTTCAATTTTAGCGCAATTGCGTTTAATTATAACAAACCAATTCTAACAATTGACCTTTTGATTTTACGCTCACGTAAACAACAAACAACATCGGCTATCATCTAGCGACAGTTTAGCAAATGACATCCCATTTCAAAGCGACGTATCAAATTACATAGCGTTTGTACCACATCAGAATGACACTAGGATGTGATTTGTTGTAACACAGCCGTGTGTTGTGGAACAAAAGACGGTATGAGAAGAGAATAAAGGGGGGGGGAGGCATTTAAATACGATGAGGGAAATTTAGTACAGATTTAAATCTTACCAATTCGCATCACGTTCTTATGAGGTAAGTGCGAATTTCCTCTCCGTGTGATAATAACAATGTTTTTGGTTATCCTCTTAATTGAGGATATAGATACGACTATTGTTTATATTATTTGTTTTTTCGTGGTTAGATAATGCATTCTGCAGTCACTAATCATTTGTTTTCGTGAAATATGATGTGTTTTGTGTGCAGTTGAAAACGATTATCTTTGATTAATGTTTGAAATAAACTTAAAAAAAAAACCTTCCATAACTCATAATATATTATATGAATATTTATTAGAAAAAAATACAAATAACAAATAAACAAATGTAAATTAGAAACAAGAAACTAGGTAATATTTTTTTAAAATAAATTATTTAATTTTTTGATTCGGCAACTCAGGCCAGCAACCAGTAGACGCATTTAAGTTTATAATTTTATTTAACGGTCAATCGCAAAATTATTGTAAAGTATTTTACATACTTTTATATGTTTAGTGTTTAGAAGAACCGTTATACTTGCAGGTAAAAATAATTCTTTTTGATATAATGTTTTGCGTTTACTATTATATTTTGAACATGAAAATATTATGTAAATTTTATTTAATTCACTGCAAGTCTGTAATAAAAATAACGTTAGTCTAATTAGTTTGTTTTATGAACTTTAAATCAATTTTTAATTAAAAATATAATTTATTATTTAAGCAATATAATGTCTATCCATTATAATGCTAATAAACGATATTTTACGTTCAGTTTTTACATCTTCTTAGAGAAATAATAAACATTTTTGGTTATAAATCTTTATTATTAAAATATTAATTTGTTTAATGTTCATTGATAATCTTAAAGTTTATTATTTTTTTATTGATTTCAACTTTACTATTTATTGAAGTAATGTAATATTATACCAACTTCCAATTAAAAGTATACTAAATTTACTATTTTTACAACGTTTTGTCAAACAATCAATTACAACAAAAAAAAAAACAATTATCTCAATTTCTAAACGACCAATCGCTTAATTACTTGTTATAATCGCAACAATCAATTAATTATCGCTTACACTGTTGATTTATGGTACAAGTTCTTATCTTACCCTTCAAACCTTACACTAAAGAAAATTCTATACAGAAGCGCAATGTTCCGTTTCTTCTCACAATTCTTAGCTTTTGCAACTGCCAACTGGCTTTCTTGTTATTCCTCTGCCTGTAATTAACTGTTAATGATACAGATACTCCACTAATGATGTTGCTTCTCTTGCTTATCCTCTCAGGAGGAAGAAAATAGGCTATCCCAACCCAGCAGGAACGGGGGACGATAGGTCTCTGCGCAGTGCCAATGCGATTAATTGCGGATAGTCTATTTGTTTAGGACTGTGATAGTAGTGATTAGATGTTACAACCGTCGTTTGTTCATTTAGATGCACAGAGGAGGAAAGGAGAGTAAAAGAGAGTGTGGGGTAGATATAACCAGGGCCGTGCTGATAGGTGAGACGGACGCCTCATCGAGCCAGCATTTCTGTATGCATATATATATATATATATATTTTTATAATAAATGAAAAATTTCTAAGTTACCAAATAAAAAATATTGTCGGTAAACTATAATGTTGCTAATACAAGAATAACAATAATTATTTCTTTTAAACTTGACAAAGAAATTTCAACAAAAATATTATCAATAATCATATCATATCCCGATGAAGACGTACGTTGAGTTCGTCGAAACGTTGATTGTTAATAAATATTAATATAGAACTACAACCTAAAATCGGTTAAAAAAACGGTTTAAAGAAAAATTAAAACAAGTAAGTTTTCAACAATATTTTCTTCTGAAGACATGAAAGTTATTTTAATTTGTATTTAGAAATTTTTAATGATTATTTGCTTAATTTTATTAGTAATTGTAAATAATCTAAATTTATATTCTATAAAGTATTTTGGTTTTCTTTTTCAATTTTCTTGCGTATTCTAATATTTAATTTTCTTGGTTCTTTTCTTATATTCTCTATTTTAGCAATATGTTCTTGACTCTTCATTTTTTTTTTACTATTTCTTTATTTTTGTCTATTTTTTCACGTTTACATTTATATTTTCTGTTTTGGAAGTATCATTTGACTCTACAATATCTCCAAATGGAAAATTCTTCATTATATATATATATATACAAAAATTATTAGGGGTGCCACATTGAAGATTTCTCTCAGACGGCAAAATTGTTGGGCACGATCCTGGATGTAACAGAAGAGTGAGGATAAATTTGGGACATTGTTACAATTAAGACCAGGACCGTAGTTGGATAATTTATTGTTTATGGGTAACGGCTCTAACTGTGGGATCAGTTAAAAGGGTTGTGCAGTATCTGGAAATGTTGTAGGCCAGGAGGTGATAACTGTTTCGAGTGAGAATTTGTAACGGTGACGGTTATAAAATAAAATAGATTCATGATGACAGGACTCAAAATATTGACTTTATCTGGTATCTTTACGAAAAAGGTTTTATTATTTAATTCGGTGGATAATAAACTAACCTATATTTAAAATTTTCTCATGTAATAAATGTGAATATTAATTAAAATTTGTTGTGCGTCGTAAATGTGGTCATAAAAAAAGTTTTGTGTACAATTTGTGCGAATGTATATATCATTATACTACCTCTTTTTGTTGAAATTTTTTATTTTACTCGTTGCTGCTCTATGCGAACTCAACTTGCAGTTTCGAATGGTAGCTAAATGAATAATCACGGAACAAGTACTTCGTACTTACGTTCAATTAACTAAAAAAATCTGTTCGCTTATAATATAAGATTCACGAAAGAGATTTTGATTAGAGTTGAGTCGTTTTTAAGAAGTTTTAGATGTAAATTTTAGAAGTAAATGATGAGAATTAATTAAAAACGCTGTTCATTTGTAACTTGACACCCACTACACAAATTTTAATTTGAGAAGCGATAAAAATTTAACAAATACAAAGTAGTGAATCCCTTAGCAAAGCACGGGTAGTTTTATTACCAATTTGTAGCTTTTAATAATATTAAAACTAATGTTTTATCAAGTTACCTGTGTATAGGAAATAATAAATGGAAATCAATTCTTATCGTTAGGAAAATTAAATTTTATCGATCGTAAACAACGATATCTCACACAATTCACATAATGACAACTCGTAAAATAAACACATAAACAAACGCGTAAAAAATTCCTAAAGTGCTAAACTGTTAGAGTCCAGTAAAATAAAATGCGAAAATAGTGACGCAATAATAAAAACAAATGGATTATTATTATCATTCGAAACCCAAATCAAATAAAAAACAATAAAAATAATTTACTGCGACTCCTTTCTCCCTATGCGTATATCAAAAGGTATCATTCATTCCTATTTCCGTTATGATAAATGACAAAATCGATAAATTTTTTTTTCGATATGGAAATATGTCGCTTTTTAAAACTGGTGCAGTATATATTTTGGCTGTATGCCAAATACACTAGTTAAAATACATAATGTGAACATCAATAGTCGTATTTTTGTAATTTGGATTGAAACCAAAAACCTTTTGTGTTGTTATATATTTTTTAATTTCAATTTTTTTTTTACTTTTTAAATCTGCGTTCATTGTTTTAACACGTTTTTGTTTTATTAAATTTTAAATTACATTTTATATTTTTGTTATCAAACAATTGAAGTCAAATGTAACAATATTTGTGTTTCATTCAAAATTTAAAAAATACGATACAATAATAAATAAAACAAACAAAATTTCTATTCAGTGCTGATTTACATATATAGATACATGGATTTTTGATTTTTAAAAAGAAACTTATTGGCCCGTATTCGCTACGCACTTTTTTTTTTATAAAAAAGCGCTTTTATTATTAATTTCAAAATAATGTTTTGCTTCTGTCTATCATGAAATACAGTGGCGCAGCCAGGATTTTGTCTTGGGGGGGAGCAAGGATTTTATCTTGGAGAAGCAAAAAAAAAGCAAGATTTCCACTTTATCTTACATGAATCGAATAATTAATTAATAGTTTAAAATAATTAATGTTGGCTCAATATAGTAAATAATTGTAGCGTTAGAAGTGATTGTTGAATATATGATTAAACGAATAAAAATTGTGCTAATTCTGCTAGCCTTTGAAGGGGAGGGCGAGGTCCGTCGGCCCCCTCTTGGTTGCGCCACTGATGAAATATAAATAGTTCTTCTATTTTTGATAACTTTTATTATATTTGATATTATGAAATTTAAATAAACTATTATAAAGTGCTTAATAACCAATTTTAAGTAAACGTCAAAAATACTTTTGGCAAAAATGACTTTTGTAAATGAGGTTTTGATATAATTTACACATTTTTTATTCAAACAAACAAAATAATACAATGCAACTTTTTATGTTTTTAGTATCCAGGGTCAGACCAACATAATTTAGAATACGCTTGCAAAAAAAATATTTATTTTTATTTTCCACGAAACGTTCTTATTACTTGGTCATTTATAAATATCACACTATTTAATAATATATTTATCTAAACACTCCCTATACACAAATAAAATCAAATCAACCGGGGCATATCTAAAATTAGTCTCTCAATATCCAAAAATAGCCGCTATTTACTTAGTCAACATACCACGCACGTCTTATCTATCACAAAACCACCAAAATAAAAAGTAAGTAGTTTGGATGCTGTGAAGGCTTTCCACGCTACGTCGACCATAAATGGAAACTTCGACAAATATTCCGACGCGTTTGAAAAACGTTTCCAATAACCCTGGCATTTGGGTCGCGTGTTGTGTTGCAGTTTCTACCATAACAATAACAAGACTAGAAAACCGTAAGGAATATTGCCCGAACGTAGGGCACTCCGCGTTTCGGAATATCCTTCTGCTCAGTGCCGCCGCGTTTCAGCTTCAGCAGCCGGCAACGGTTTCACACTTGAACGACGAGTGTCAGACGAGAGGCTTTTGTAAAAGATAGTGACACTGTAAGAACTGTATGTGGTTATATGCAGCCAGCAATATTGTACGAATGTAACGTTCTGGAAATTCCTTGTACCGGAGTTGTGTGAGAGAGAGATGCTTGTCACCATATGACCCGGTATTAAGCCAGATTGCGTTTTTTGAAAATTTCCGACATTGACATCAATTTCTTAAAAAACTTAACAAATAAGTAGTGAAATGTGTCATATATCATCTTTTTTTAAAATATACAAAATGACAATTTACGTTACTTTTAAATTAAATTTTCTTCATACATTCATATCTACCCAATACACTCATAAGACATCTTCAATATCACTCAAGAATATTCTTTTAAGCAATTATTATTTAGTGTGAATTGAGTGAATTCTGTTAAAAGTAGATTCCGTAAAAAATTAACTAAAGTATCTTTCTTAAAATTCTATTTTAACCAGTGTTTGGACAAATAAAAAAATAATCAAAAATTTATCTAGATAATAGATAATTTTATTTTGAAAATATATGTACATATTATTAAGAATAATAAAAAATCATAGAATTTTTTTTATATAGATAGAATATTTAAATAAATCACAATACAAATTTTAACAGATTGTTTGATAAAAGATATAGGATATAGTACAGTAGGAACTTGACAAAAACAAAAGATTTATAACAATAAATTTTCAGCTAAATAAATAAAAGTACTTTTCGTGTGATTTGTTCTGTGCATCGGGAGTAAATAAATATACGCTGCCAGGCTAAGCCTCTCAAAACCACACGGTACGATGGTGTCGAAATGTCGCGATGTCTTGTCATTTCGACCGAATTTTATTTGACACCGAGGCGTAACAATACCGCACCGCTACCGCGCTTCCACTCGTCACAAAATCTATAATACCCGGCTCTAGACACTTAAACTTGGAAAAAACAGACAATCTTTATTTCAGTGCCTCTATACTCGGGGCTAAAGTTATTTCCTTTCGCCTCATTTTTTATCTACGCGTACTTGTGTTTATATTTATTATCCGTCTGGAATGCCAAAGTAAAGAGACAAATAAACAAATTGAATTCATACTAACTGTAGTTGACATGGTTTATATCTCAAACTGGAATTGTTAAATATATTTTAAACAATAGGTGACTTGCACCAAAGATAATATTAATTAAAGACAAATGTAATTAAAATAGAATAGCCCAAGTGTGGTTGATTTATGATGATGTAACGAGTAAGGATTTATTAAAACTAATAAAGGCCAAAACTACACTCTTCAGAATAATATCTTAAATCGATGACCGGGTTCGAATATTTAATATTCATCGTCAGATCGAACCGGAGAACTAGAAAAACTACAGGAAATAGTGAAACTACAGTTGATGTTAAGAAGTGAGTGCGAACACCGTAAAGGTCAAGTATTATTAATATTAAATTTAAATTCGAACCAAATAAATCAACAAATAATATGGAAAAACAGTGAAAAGAAATTACTTTATATGAAAATGTTTCGTACAAGAATTTTAACCATATAGTACCTCCAGTAACATCGGATTAGCTAATTATTATTAGGAAAAAAATGTGTCATTTCATTAAATAATACTGGAAAAGTATTTTCAATATTATCAATTAAGATGGTTCCGTTATCTTAAGCGAATGTCTAATGAACGTTTGATTAAAAAAATTTATATGAATGATTTTGAAGGTATATGTTTGCGTGAACGTGAAGTGGTATGATTGAGAGAGTGACTTGCGTGAGCGAAAGTTTCCAAGTAGTGAATGTGGGATAAAGCTAGAGTTGTGTGTCTGGATAGGGATGTTTGGAGGAAACTGATTTCGGGATAGTAGAAAAAATTTGTGCCACATCACTTTGTGTGTATTGTATCATTAAAAAATAATTAAATTTTAATAATATAGACTTCGAAACCACATAGGTCATGTTTGTCCAGTGAAACACATATTTGTATTATAATATTGACACATTTTGATATTAATATTTGCCAAAAAATTTAATTAAAAATCTAATTACGATCCTTTTAATTAACGATGATACCATATAAATAAAAAATAATGTTTGATATAATAAAATTAATATTTTTGTCAACGTAACATACATTTAATTTAAATTTTAATAAGTTGTTCTTTTATTCTTTTTTTAATTTTAATATTATGTACAAACTCAATTTATTATAAAGGCGATATATTAAAAATTTAATATTTATTATTTTTATTTCAAAAACTCGTAATAAAACAAACAATTTCGAAATTATGTTTAATATGTATTAAACATTAACTTTCAAAGGTATATTTTTATCAAGTTTTTTTTTTAATTATTTCACAATTAAACTTTATTTAATTTTAATAAAAAATTCCGTTTAAATATTAAAAAATATTTTGTTTCATATTTACTGCAAATTAATGTTATATATGCCATATTTACTAGTTGAATAAATCTTTGGCATACTCAAATCAAAGAATATTTTGAAATAATAATAAAAGCTTGTATAAATAACGTCATTGATGAAAAATCAATTACTAATAAAAGTGTTCTAAAAATAATTGTAACGCTATTGGCCCTATTCATCACCTAACATCCATTTACTTGATATGGGCTTGAGCATTGACCGCAAAACAACCAATGCTTTTCCGCATGTGTGTGTGTGTGTGTGTGTGTGTTGGCAGCTTGGAAAGCTTTCCACGAAACAAAGAATTAATCCTCGAACGAAGTAAAGTTATTACATTTTCCTACACGCGGAAATAGAAATAGAAATAGAAATTCTGTTAGTTCGGTTGAGGAAGGGGGCGGGGGGTTATTATATCCGACTCGAATATGTCGCCATCTGTTAGCGCGTCACTGTAACGAATCTACACCGACTTAACGGCTCTTAATTCTAACGGATTCTCCACTGTACCGGTCGTCCGGTAAAGTATCCGTTATTTTTCACCGTTGCTAAATAGCTCACATTGAAAAAATAAATGTTAAACGATATACCTGGATTACAGTATATTTTTCAACAAAAGCAACGAAATTTTTAACGGCACAAAAAAAATTCACACTAAAGTTTTGCCACTAATCTATATTATTTTCTTCTATTTATATTCTCTTTTAATTAATGCTTTTAGTTTTAGATTTTAATACGTTTTTTTTCTGATTTTTTTTTTCGAAAATTAAAATTCAGTTGGCACAAAATCTGTTTTGTTTTTTAAGTTTTGTTCTCTTGAAAGGATACGTAATTAGAATTCCATTCTTTGTACGAAATTAATAGCGAAGATTCAGTAAAGCTAAAAGATTTATTAAAATTTAAGATTTTATAAGTAGAACTATAAGGTTTAAAACTTCTCTATTAACACTTTTATTAAGATTATATTTTTGTAAAAAAAGTTAATAATTCGGAATTAAGTAGAATTGAGTTTAAATTAATTAATTTTCTACTTTATACGTCAAGAATACAAAAATTAGTAAAATGCAAAACTAAATAATTGGTTGAAATTTATTTTTTTTTACTGTAAAATAGGCAGGATAAGTTTGAAGATTTGATGATCTCTGAAATTTTGTTTTAAATATAATACTTTTATTTTACATAAAATATTCATAATTATGAATAATAATAATTTATTTTTTAATTTTATATTGTAGTTTTTAATTATATATAAAATTAATTTGCTTTGTAATTGGTATTTTTTGAACATAGTAGAAAGTTCTTCGAATCTTTTTTTACCGACTGTCACATATAGTAAGGGAGGTAGTTTATTGATACCAATTCTAATTTTTTTATGTTTTTACATATAAGAACTATTTTTAGGGTGCTGTCAGTCTGTGGACAAATGTATAGCAAAGTGGATTTTTTTAAATTTTTATGTTTAAGTTTCGTATGTAGATATTTCGAATTGATCAACTTTTGGTATATATATTTATATTTATAGAGAAATATCTCTGAGATAGTAATAGTGGTTCATTAAATTTGAATATCTTGTATATTAAATAAAAAAATTTAAATATTTTAAATAATAACAATTATTCAGCTTCAGTTCCATCTCTGATATAGACATAAATATTTTTAAACCCTTCTTTTTATCAGTGAGATTTAAATATTCAAATAACATTTATTTAAGATAAAAACAATAACAAATATTATATTATAAATTGTAGTAGACTAATTAATTTTTTACTTATAAAACCAATATCTAGAATTTTATTATCATTTGATAAACGAAAATAGATTTCTAAAAAATCAAATTGTAAAAACGGTTTTGTGCAAATTTGAAACAACACTGTTGCGTAGATGTAGAAATCTAGATTCAGCGGACGAATTTCACAGATTGTCCGAGACTGATTTGAATTACGACCGAAACACCACTCGAAGCGATAGAGGGTTGTATTAGCATAACGGTTGGCGGGTGTGCACAGGGAACGATTGTAAAGAAGTTTGTCGATCGCGTTTTGTCATTTTGTCGAAAGTGGGAAGGTATTTCGAAACTTATACGTTTGATTTATTTCGTTGTTCGATAAAGCTTCAATTATTTATTAATTTATTTAGTTACGCCAAACAAGCAAAAGCCCAATTAAATGGCACAAACGATACAAACATAGACTTATAATGAAAATACTCAAAAAACATGAAAAAATATCTATAGTTAATTCTAATTGATTAAATGAGTGATATATATATATATATATATATATATATATATATATATATGATAAATGGGAGACTTTGTTAGAAGATTAGAATTAGCAATAGGCAGATAAAAGTATTTGTACTTCTTGTAGAGGAAGGAAGAAGAAATTGTAGTTGAGAGAGTAGTGCGGAGTCATCAATAAATTAAAAGTACAATAACATCATTTTATAATTTTTACTATGATAATTTTTTCTGTAAAAATACATTTATAGAATATGTAAATCTGTGAATCTACAGTGTAAACCATCGTTTTGCTGAAATAATATGTAATTTTTTACTACTTTTTTTTTACAGTGTACGTTAAAACACAAAACTTGTAAAATTATCTAGCATATAAAGGTTTGTTTACAATATTTTATACCTTGATTTTCACATCTACATCATATAATATTGCGCAGCAAACCTCCATTCTCTTCGTCATCGTTTGGGGAAGCAACACGATGCAAGATAAGGCCACAAAACCATCATAGCCGGAGTGCATTCAACGCGTACATTAACGGAACGTCGAATATGAACATACATATATATATATATATATATATATATATATATATATATATATATATACACCCACGCTCAGAAGCGATATGACATGCTTATGTGTTGTTGTAGCATATAATAGTTTAGAATGTTTGTTGTGGTTGCAAATGTGCCACTTAACTCTTAACCTATAATATGCTTGCTTAATAACTACACTGTAAAAACAATAGCGAAATTACACAAAAATAGTTTATAGTTATTTTGCTATACATATACTGTATTTCTACCTCAAAATTTTGTAATTTTTATATAATAATCATTTAAAGTAAAAATTATTTAATAAGTATGTAAAATTGCTTAATTTCTGCAAATTGCTTCGCATTCCTAATGTAGAACTACTTATTGATGGTATATCTTCTTAAATTATGTAATATTACAGCTTGCATATTAACAAGGTATACAGCATGTATAACTTATTTCTATGTTCTGTTCATTTATTGCAAATGTCATTTGTATATTTTTTCCTGATGAAGATGTACATTAAGTATGTCGAAACGTCGATTATTAATAAATATTAATACAGAACTATAACCTAAAGCCGTTTTATAATTTTGAAATATTTTCACTATCTGTAATATTTGTAATCTGGAAAATAATATAAATTGTTTCTGACAAATACTACCAACAGATCTTTGAAATATTTGCTATACAAAGATAAAATTCATTATATTCCTGACAATAGGAAATATATGTATTAATATTAGTAAATATTTAGAAACTAATTCGAAATATTTTAAGCATATCATATTTCATTTTATCATAGCATTCTATTTTGTGTATTCGAAGGCTATATTTAGAATTCAGAAATTAGAATTCAAAAATCATTTAAAATTGTTTTATAAGCATATTAAAACATCGGTCTTTATTAAATTTATATTTTTAATTTAGAAAATAAAAATACATTTCATTAAAGAATGTAGAGAGGAAAATTTAATAAAAACCGCGATATTATTTGAACTGAAAAGTATTTGAAAAATGTGAAAAAAAAAAGGTATAATAAAGTTGTCGATATTAAAATATTTTTAATTTAAATCTAAAATGATGATAAAAATTTTCAATTTAGTACGATATAATTGAGAAAGTTTGGCATGATTAAATTTTTATATCAGATAGAATTTATTCGAGTTTATTATAACATTTTTAAACTGTTCAAAAGTTAGTCATTTCTCTTTGTTTTTTAAAATGAAATATGTTTTATATATTACTTTTCAAATGCAAATTAAAAGACAAAGAAAATATTTATCTTTATTAACTTTTCAATTTAACCTTCCCGTATCCGACATGGGTATAATATGCCCAGTTCAAATATTGAATTATTGTATATAACAACTCGTTTATAGTTAATATACACTAATATCAATCCTAGAAATAATTTCCAATGTCAAATAATCGTTAAATTTAATAATATAATGAATAAAAATACATACGTATTTATTTGTCTCCCACTGTACAAATGAAATGCAGGTAATTCACGTGGTTTGCCATAGGCGTCACTGATTATTTTTTTCAAATAAAAAATATTTAGAAAATATTCAAAAATAATAAATAAAAAAATAAATAAAATAATAATAAATAAAAAATAATAAATAATTAATAAAAAATAATAAAATAAATCTATTACTGCTTTCATTTCGCTTTTTGTTATGAATTTCATATCTTTCTGATTTTTTTGAATATAATTATTTGTTTGTTCAATAACTTCGGTCAGTATATCGTCGGTAATAAACAATTCAAAACATTCTCGAATATTAGTGACTTTCGAATTTCTGGCTTGCAAATTTTGATAATTGGTATTTATAGTTTGTACAGAAGGTATATTTTTACTCCAGATAAAATTTGATTTGGAAATAAAAACTTTGTCGGAGTCACTTTCGTCTTCTGATTCACTATTTATTGAATAACTGTCGGAATCGTAGCTTGATATTGATACTTGATCCTCACAACTGGAAACATCATCTTCATTCTCAAATTCAAAATCCGAATCATAATATTCATCATCATCACACATTTTTATAGAATTGTGCCTACGGCACTGGTATGCACGACAACTGATAACACTGGTATGTACGACTGCGCGCGCGTCACTGGGTAAACTATTCTCTAGCCAGTGTTTAGTAGAACTCAAACAGCGAGACTGTGTGTTACTATTCATGGAAACATATAAGATGTATTTTTGGCCTTATTTTGCAATTTTAGATAATAAAATTTTACCCTTATATTTATAACAATAAAACAAATTTTTTTTTACCAAGTTTTAGATTTTTTTAAAGCTATTTTTAATGGGTATAATATGCCCACGTCGGTATCGCGCGGTGCCATTTGATGTCGGCTTGTCGAAGGTTAATATAACATTTGTAAACAGGTATGAATTCATTTAACAGGGTGTACATAAAGATCCTGAAAACTGGTAAAGATACATTTTGATTAAATAGACTTTTTTTCTGAAATCGGCAATAACTGTTAGGGTTCGTATAAATATACTTCTCTGTATCATTTTAGGGGGTGATAGTGCATCTCATAAGCGAGATAAAAATTCTTTTAATTTTTACATTAAACGAATAATGTGCTTTAAACTCTACTATTTAATCAGCATTATTCAGTTGTTATTATGTTTGTTATTAGACAGGTAAAATTGTTATCAGTAATACACTCTTACAATCACCCTTGTTTGAGGTGTACCATCGCCCCCTAAAAGGATACAGAGAAGCCCGTAAAAGCTCTGTATAAATATACTTATAGAAAATATATAAAATTTTGTAACATTTTTTAAAATACAGATTAGAGTAAGCTTGTCGTGGGACACACTGTATAAACACTATATATAATTTCGCAGTTACCTTTTTATAAATTACAACCTTTTTTCAAATAAAATTAACTCGACAAACACCCAGTTTTTCTATCCAAAAAAAAAACAAAGTTCATTGACCCTCCATCAGTTCGTAAACGATCTGTAAAATTCGCATACCTTATTTTAGAGGCCTAAAATTACGTCCTAACCGTCGCAGAAAAAAGGTAGGGCTTACAAAGCTTCAACTTTTAACACATAACGATCAAAGAGCCTTTAGTTTCAGTATTTTACTCACTTCAATTGTTCACCGTTCGGCACAAATCGTTTATCTTCGACAATTTTCGTTTGTCTTTTGTTCGTCTCCGTTCGACCGAAGTCCAAATGAATAAAAACACATTGCAATAATATAGAAAATCGTTTCTGTTTTTTATTTTTTATCTCGATGGGTATGATTAGGGATAAAATAAAAACACGAGATAGAAATTGATGAAAATGCGGTTGTAGCAATATGAGAAGCTTCGATGCGTTTTTGTCATTTCTTGGTTCGTTTAGTAAGATTAGTTCGTTTCAATTTGACGTTGACATTTTGATGTTACACCGAGATTTTTTTTAAACTGATTTTGGTTGGATGAGCAACAGATTAAATTTAAATGTACATGATAGAAATTTTATAAATATGATTGTTTTTAAATTGCTTTTACATTTAGTTACTGAATTTGTATTATTTTTTTATTTTCAAATATAATGTTTATATAGAGTGATTAGATTTTTTTTTCGTATATTAATTAAAAATATTGCAGAAAGTCATAAAATAGTAAAATAAATCAGCTTCTTTGATTTTATTTTTACTTCACGGTAAATAAATTTAATATGTTTCTGTTATAAATATTAATGAATATTTTATTCATTTATTAAAGTTATTCAGAATCCATCACAACTTATAATAACTTGTGACAGCAATGCGATTCAAACGAAGCAACCACAGGCTTACGAGTTTCTATGGAAACCTTTTCAAAATTTGTTGATTAATATAGTTAACTTTCAACATTTCATTTTTATAATAAAAACCACATCAAAAGAGGTGGAAGACCCAAATGAATCTAACTTTATTATGTTCAAATATAGAACAAAGAGTTTGTACTAATTGGAACCATACGTAGGTGGTAAAAATAAGACTTTTGTGACGTCATTAAAACAATTTTTTTAAATTTTATTCACAATTAAGTCTTGCAGTCAAAGTTGAATTTAATTTATTTATTTATATATGATCGTAATTATTTTTTAAGTTGCTTTATCTTTGTATTTAAATATTTTATTATAAATTTCTGTAATTCTTGAGTGGAATATAAGGGCTAAGATACTCAACAAACTGAACATATGAACCCGTATTTCCACCTCTCTTGTTTATAAAAAGTGTTTTTATTTTTTGCTTTAAAATAAATACGAATAGTATTTCTTGTTTTGATATAATTTTTTTATATCTAATGTTATAAAATTCAAATAAACTAATAAAAATTGCTTAATAAGTAATTTTAAATGAATGTCAAAAATGCTTTTGATAAAAATCACTTTTAAAATGAGAATACGGGCTATAGTTTCTTAACAATTTAGCAATGTCAATGATGTGGAGTCATTATCCCACCGCCAAGCAAGGAACCTATAGCTTATAGAGGGTTTCGAACCACTCAGACCCAGCCAATATCAGTCCAGTGGTACAAGGTTTTAATATTATAATAATTATTTATTTATGTTAGTAATTATTTTAAAAGTTATTTTATCTTTTTATTTCAATATTTTAAAAGTTATAAATATTTTTACAGTAAACATTTAACTAAGTGTAAAATATTTCTTTTTCAAAATAACTATCAAGATTGCCTTTAAAAAGTAAAGAACATTGTTACAAGCATAAGCAATAACATTTGTTAAGGTAAAGCTAGACGTACACACTAGTAGCAAATTTCAATTTGTAAAAACCGAGTCTGTGTAAAATCTCTCTAGCGTGAGTTTGCAATATATTTATTACTTTCTGTACTTTAAATTTTCTGCTTTTAAACATCAACTGATTTTTCTTACATATACAAAAAAATATATATATAGAAAAAAGATTAAATAAAAGTTTATTATATTTTCGTGCATTTATACAAATTTAACGTTTGAAATCTCAAAACCAATTTAAATTTAAACTAGAGAGACTTTAAATCATATTAACGCAAGCGAAAAAAATCCTTTACGATCCCGAATATGCGAAGGAAAGGTAATAAGAAATTCATAAAGTTTAAACTTTCATAAAGTGTTGACGTTTTCAGCTGATATAATAGCAATATTATAAGGTAGCTGGGTATATGCACAGTGGCACAAAAAAAAGAAATGCAAGTAAATATGCTCGTTTTCTCTCTTTTTTTGTTTTTATTTCATAGCATTTCTGTTTGTTGGATTAAATTGAAATCAAACCGAGTTTAAATATGAATAAAATGCAACCTTGCAATTACGTTTGTATTATTTGTGATATTTATATTTACTTATTGCATATTGTTTGTAGAAATTTTAATATTTGCTTTAGCTAATATATAATATTCCTATAATATTATTAAAGTAATTTTAATACGAAATATATCAAATATGGATTAGTCAAATTCTGTGTGCAGATTCAATATTAGAAAATCGATGGATCATCGCGATTTTTAAAGAACAAGGTAAAAATAATAAAATTGTTAGTCAAATAAAGTTAATTATAAAAATGAATTACTGAGACAACAACTTTTCCTGTCTAATAATAAACGTAATAACAATTGAACAATGTTGATTAAGTAGTAGACTAGTAGAGTTTAAAACAAATTAATTGTTAAATTTATTTAATACAACGATGGTTGGTTTTGTGGTGGCCATAGCAGATTTTTATTATGATCAAAAATTTAATTAAATTATTATTTCGATTGACGTTAATTTAATATAAATATTTGTTTAAAACTTAATAATCTAATTAATAATAATTTACAGATTATAATTGTATTAGAATAATCAGCAAAAACCATGTTTCATTTCACATTTACAATGAAAACAATAGAACAAAACAAGGTTAATGCTTTTGCTCTTGTTATATTCACTTATTTCTATGTACACCTATAACAAATTGAATTTACCATTTTGTGCTGCTATTTTGTTTCTTTTGTACCATTTCAAGCTTTCTCTTATTTGTATTTATGGCTATGAATGTTTATAATCGTATTTATAATGTTGGTAAATGCTATTACATTTGAAATATTTATTATAATCAATCTTGTTTTAATTTATAAAAAAATATGTGGTAATTATTTTTGTATTCCGTATTAGATTTTACTGTAAATGCTAAATATTAGTGAAGCTAAATAAAATTATTTTGTTTACTATATCTAATGCTATACTATTCTAGTCTACACATTTAAAGATCTGTATCTTAAAGAAGACTTTAACTTAACTATATTTAAATAAACCAATTCTGAATATTTATCTTTAAACGTAACCATTTAAAGGATTTTATTACTAAATTACCAGTGTATATATTTAATTTCTTACCTTCCAAAATCATCCACATTAAAAAAATTGCAAACATTTGTATATTATTCATATTATCCATTCTTCATGTAAATATTTTTCACACTAATTCTGTTAATTTAAAAAATCGATCCTCAAATTTAGCGCCCACTTATATTTAAAGAAATTTAAGCTAAAGTTTTACACTTACAGTATATGAGTAGTGACCAGAATTGAAATTTACTTAAAGTTCTTTAAATTTAAAGATTTAAACAAAATTTATTGACCACAATAGCGGTATAAATAATAGTCGGAAAATATTTCATTCTTTTTTTTTTATATATATATTAAAATATTTGACAGAAGAATTTTTTTAAATCAAACTTATTTTTTAAATATTAAGTCCTGAATCATGAATATGCAAAATTATAATATTTATAAATTATTAATAACTAAAAAGTTTATGTATTTGGGTAGTTTATTGTCTAGGGATTGCCGCTGTGACCGTGAGATTGAAAGAAGAGTATTTATAATGTTGTAAGGTTTTTGAGTGTTTTGGGTAGCTCAAAATATAAATATATTCACAAAAGCCTGTTTGAGTTCAGTTTTAAGATAAAATTTGATACATAAATACCAATTCTGTTAACATGTAGGCACATTTATGTATTGTTCTTAATTTAGTTTAAAGATTTTGCCATTAAAAACTAATTATACTAACAAACAAAAAACAAATCTTTCATACTCATTATATTAAAATAAAAAGGCTTTAGGATTAAGTTCTGTATAAATTTTAATTAAAAATCGACGTTTTAACGTACTCTACGTATATCATCATCAGGAAAAATTATACAAATAATATATGTAAATAAACATAACATAGAATCAGGAAAAATTGTACAAATGATAAGTATATATAAATAGAAACAAGTTACTAGGTAACAATATAAGTAACTCGATTATAAAATTTATAAATTATTAATTAAAGAAATCCAAATTTTATTTAAATCTTATCTTTTTCTTTATAAATTTCTATTACTTCTCCTATCAATCTACTGTTAATATGGTTGAGTTTTGCAATTATTACATTTAGTAATTTCTCGTCAGTAAGTTAAAGTTTTACGCATACATACAGAATAATATTTCTCACTAATATACCTTTATGTGCACCTTTTAGTTTAGTAAAAAGGTTAATGTTCCGTTAGTTGTTTTGTTAATGATAGTTTTATTGCTTTGCACTGGTAATTTAATACAAATTTGAAACATAGTTTATGTAAACATTTATTTGTTTAAATAAGTTGTTGAGAAATTTTGTTATGTTACGCAAACATTAGTGACGTTATTAAAATAGTTACTTGTTACTGTAGTCCAGTAGCCAGTGTGTTTCATTAGAAACCCAAAACTTGTTTTACACTATTTTTATAAACTTTTGTATACATCAAAATACAGTTGTACCATGAGAAATTTGCTGAAACTGAATTTAAATCTTTATTTTGCTCTATGTATTAAAAATATGTGCGAGAGAAATTATAAATATACATCTCAGGCGCAGTATTTCCAAGTTTTGGAATAAAGTTACCCATGGAATAATTTTAAAATCAGCCAATGAAATGTTTTCATTTATTCTGAGGATACATTTTTATCCAATCACGTATGGTTCTTTTACTTATCTTAAGAATAAATAAAATTGAAAATACTGGCCTTAAGTAAATTAAATAAAATAATACACAATTTACTTTGTTGATATCACAATTTTTATTAAATGGTTACTGCAGTTTCAATCGCTAGGGTGGCAGTAAACCATCGATTGGCTGAAATAATATGGTTTTTATGTAAAAATGGCAACATTTTTACAGTGCAGGTTACTTAACTTTTCAAAAATTGCGTTAAAAAGTAAAAAAATCTACGGTTTTGAACCGCAATAAATAAAATTCAACAAAATTTTGATATTTCCTTACATGCAGGAACCATAAATGGGAGAATTTGGTACATATCTTTCATAATTAAAATTAAATACTCTGATATATAGTAATTTATACTTCATTAAATCTTTAATATATGTTTTGTAATTTGCTAAATTGTAAAATGAATAGATGAAATTGAAACATATTGCTCTAAATATTATGATTACTATTTGTGAAACTAGCTATTTAAATAAAATTGTTACAATATATAGCATAATTAATTATGCCGTTAATAATGTCGATTTTCAACTAGAACATGTAATATATACGCGAAATATATTGTCTAAATTTGCTATAATTGCAAAATAATTTATATTCTACATTATTAAAATGTTAATAACAATGAAATTTAGTTGAATATGTAATTTCGTTAATTAAGCGAAATTTATTTACTTATTATATTTTATAACGCAAATATTATTTTTTAAAGACACCAATAAAATTATACAATATTTTATTGAATATTAATCAAAAAGCATATAATAATGATTATTAAGTAGTAATTATAAAAAAGTTTATGCTACGGGCTGCAGACGAAACAAAAACTAAACCAACAATAATTTTTATAAAAACTGCTATTTTAAAAATTTCTACTGTCAGAATTGAAGATAATCATCTTGAGAGCATGTCTAATTAACGTTTGGTTAAAAGAGTATATATTAATGATTTTGAAGGTATACGTTTGCATAAGCTAAAATTTTTATTCATTCATTATTTTAAATTGGACACAATAAAAAAGTTAAAAATTACTGAAAATGTTTTCACTCAGATAAAATCAACATATTTTGATTTCTTTTTTCATCATAGTGAAAACGAAAAATGTTTTTTATATTAATATTATTTTAATAATATTTTTAATTTTATACTAATTTTTTTAATAATTTTATGTTGAAAAATATACATAACAAAAACAACAGCCAAAATTTAGACGATTTTGATACGACTCATTGTTAATAAGAGTTAATTTTTCACTTGTATAAATACAGTCAATACATCTGACGTTGAAAGATATATTTTATCGTTCACTTACATTCTTTCTCATTAGCATACAGATTTTGTGGTTTATTATAAATAAAACAATAGGTTTATTTCTTCTGACGCTAACGCTATCCAAACAAATACCGTAAAGCGCTTTACACATGATTTCTAATAAGCCGAAATAGTCGTGACATGCAATACAATTATAAGCGTACATCTGTTTTGGTATCCATGGGTATCGATATCCCATGTCTAAACATTTTCTCTGTGTCCGATAAACATGTACAGCTAGATTGCTCCCAAATGCCATACAACAACAACACAACAGGTGAACTAATTTCAGTTCTACTGCTATCGAGGGTCTCTGGATTTGATTTGTGATGCTATAAGTAAATAGTCGCACCAGACAATACAGAGGTTAACTATTTAGGTAATGAGTTTGTAACAGATACAACGTTGACAGATATTATTTATTATAGGTGCACACAAATTTTGGTATGAATTATATTATTATTTCTGACAGCGTAACAATAATTTGATCTGTTATTGTAAATTGATTGATTTGTAGGAGGAAATCAAGTTTTAATCAGAAATTTGCATTGTACATATTTTGTAATCCGAGTTTAAGAGGAAAATTTATAGCAATGAAACCAACAAAAACTTTTAGATAAAAATCAACATTAATATATTTTTTCAAGCGTATAATAATATTAATATTACATTACCTATTTATTGCCTATGTAGAAAAAGGTTATTATATTACTAGTACAATAATAACATAATAATTTTAAAATTTAGTTACTTGTATTTTATTACCTAGTAACTTGTTTGTTTCTTATTTATGTAATTTGTGTATTTTTTCTAATAATGATATACGTAGAGTATATCAAAACGTCGAATTTAAATTATAGTTCAATTTTCACACCAATGCTTTTGTTATTTGATTTAATTTTTTTATATCAACTAAAATTTTAAACACATATTAACAACAAAAATTATATAGATGTTAAATAAAAAAAGTGGCTATTTATACATATGGTATGTATACGCAATTGGCTATTTAGGGTAGGTTAGGTTAGTAGGTTGGTTCAGGTTTTTTTTTTAGTATGTATAAATAGCCAATTGTGTATACATACCGTATGTATAAATAGCCTCATTCTTAAATAAATGTACTATATACAGGGGCGTCTACACAAAATATTCCAGAAGGGCGCAAAACTTGTAGACAAATAATTAAATCAATAAATTTTTGATAATTTATTATTTTTAAGTTATTTTTTGTAAGTATATATTTATTGCTAAGTGATTTACATGGAAAAATGATATTCAAATTAAAGCATTATAATACTACTAGAGAAAACGTACGTTTATTAAGAGATCTATTGTTAATCAAAATTTTTGAACTAAAAACACACAAAAATAAATGAATACTATGTTTAATAAATATTATAAAAAAGTTGTTTTTTTTTAAATTTGTAAATGGTACATTGTTTTTATAATACTTCACTATAATAACTAATTAAATTTTTTAATTAAAAATAAAAACAAATCGATACAAATCTCATATTTCCGCATTTTGATTCTTATACAAAGAAGACAAGTGAAATGGAAAAATCCACATATTACAACAAAATATTTGTTCAAATAAAAAACACGACACAACGACAAAAAAAAACCAAAGTGGTTATTTTGACCTAAATAAACGTGCACAAAAGAAAACAAAATAAAAAAAAAATCACAAATGACAGAAATAAGAGAAAAACAAATAAAAATGAAAACCAAACGCAAAACTACGACGAACGTTCTTTGACAACGTCACGTCGCAAGAGATTGAGAAATATTACGTTACCAAATACTGAGAAGCTGTAGACGTATTGCGGACAACGATCATGCAATGTTAGGCCAATCTGGTAACAGCAAAGCAGATTCTATTTTTGTTTTTTTTTTGTTTTTTACAATGCGATCAGAAATCTGGACGATATCGAATGTTTTTTGGTTTCTTGAGTTTTTACTTTGTACATATGATGTAACAGAACCGAATTTAAAATATCTGGTTATAAAAACAGTAGATACATGAGTATGTAATATTAAAGCTTACATTACATTAGTTGAGTTAGTAGTAACTAGTAGTTAGTAGTTTGGTAAAGAAGAGTTTAGTTTAAACTTCATTCAGCTTCCATTTCATTTCGTATGTATTAAAATAAAATATTAACATTGTAAAAAAAATCTATCAATTTTATGATCTAGTGTCTTATCTGTTATCTACTAACATTTGTATAATTTTTCGTGATGAGTTCGTCGAAACGTCGATTATAAATAAATATCAATACAGAACTTTAACCAAAAGCAGTTTTATTTTAAAATAAAATATCATATAACAATTGGCAATTATTTCAACAACTTTTGTTCATAAATTTAAAAAATTAAAACACACTTTTGCATCCAAGTCATTATGCTAGTCTTACAAATAAAATAAGACATAAGATACAATTCCGTAATATTTTATTACACAACTCTGCTCGGCAGATAATATGACAATGTTGCTAGCCGAAGCATACCCGCGGCGATGGTTAGTAATAGCGCGTGTTCAACACAGCTTGCATCCGGCGATAAGGTCCTTTAGGCGCGCGCGTATCCTTATACACGTACGTTCCTACAAGGCCAAACAAGGACACATGCTTACCGAGAGAAACACGACTAAGGGCTATTTTTGAACGTTTATATTGCTCCGGCCGGCTGAATGTTGCTCGATGTATGTATTGGTTTCCATGTTTCGCAGTTTTCGCTGATAATAATGCCGTCTGCTTCGTTCGATTTCCCGAAAGTTTGATTTATATTTTCTGCTATTTCGAAATTTATTAGTTTCTGATGAATGGAAACGGAATTCGATTTAACCGCAAAGAGTTATTACATGCGTATATGAGTTTTTGCGGGTTTGGTGTAGATTACTTTATCTCTTATCGGAGAAATTTATTATTGGACATTGGTGAATATTTGTATTCTGCTCATAAAAATGTATTAGTTTTTCTAGTAGAAAAAAAATCATAAAATTTATTGGCAAAACGTACATAAAAAGATAAAAACTAACAAATCACAATTGTTTAAATTTGTTGAATATACAACAAATTCAAATATAATTTAAATTGTATTTTAATAATATAAAAGCTTGAAAAATTAGCAATATGCACTAATAGATTTGAATGAAATTAAAATAGAAAGCTTTAAATTGAAGTTTTATTATATTATAATTAAAACTTCAACCTAATGCTGGCTTTACGCGATACATTTTCTATACAAAAACCTACAATTTTCTATATATATATATATATATATATATATATATATATATATATATATATATATATATATATACAACATTTATTTCAAACAATTTATTCTAAAATAATTTGGAAAACAATGCGCGCACGGAAAATCTGTTTTACCATATTAACCACTTGCGTATGTGCAATCTACATATTTGTATTTTTGATATATTTTATTGAAATTATAAGCTTAATATCTAATACTATATTATGCTTTTGGCTTTCAGATAATCGGTACAACATTTGTTTTTCATAAATATTTCATACTTTAATTACCAGTTTCCAGATTACAGTTTTATCACAAAAAATTCAAATCATAATGCATCCAGTCACACTATTCTGTTTACGTTTTTAAAATCTAAAAAATATTTTACAAACTTTGCACGTCAGCCGAAACGAAAGAGGGCAAAAAAAAGAGGCTCTTTAAACCGACCACATAAACCAATTCTGCTCTAGCAGGATAATCCTGCGAACATTTTTCAATCCGCCCTGCTTGCCATAGTAAAGCTCATCCAGGTCCGTATCAGTAACATTTTTGCGCCAGCCAATAATTCACCGGCTAAACACTACCTTGCTGAATATATTACAGCGTTTCTAGGTGTGAATATTTCAATAGGTTCAACAACAAAAAAACGGAGAGTAGATCTTTTGTGAATGTTTCGAAAACCTACAAAAGAAATAGGTTTTTGATCTTTTATTTATTATTTTTGAAACAGATAACTTAAATATACCTACTTTCACCATTTTATTTACAATAAAGATAGATACCAGCCAACAATTTAAAAAAAAAATTCTGTATGAATATAGACATGAATACAGAAATGAAACGAATTTAAATTTCGACAACGTAAAATATATGTATTTACTGCAATCTTATAATATTTAATAATTCCTACAAAAATCACAATTTTGTCGCTTAAATTTTATTAAAAATACTAAGGCCTGTATTCTCACCTCATTTATAAAAGTGATTTTTGTCAAAAGTACTTTTGACGTTTAACTAAATTATTTATTAAGCAATTAATAATAGTTTATATAAATTTTATAATACCAAATATAATAAAAATGATCATAAATAGAAACACAATTTACAATTGATGAAAAACAGAAGCAAAAAGTTATTTTGAAGTTAATGGATAAAAGCACTTTTTCACGAAAAAGTGAGGTAAGAATACGGGCCTAAGTATTTTAAGTAATATTTAATATACTTTTTTGTAAATACTACCCAACTCTGATGATATTACACTCAGACCTTGTTGAAATATAATTTATTTCATTACATAAATTTTATAAATAAAATTGATATCTTCCGAAAAATATATCCTTAAAAATGCAATATTGTCGTACATTTATTGTAGAGAAAAATGTAAAAAAATGTTAATTTACCGTTACGATAATGTTTGATCTTAGCAAAACTGATGTCAGCCATTTACAACGCATTTTTTTTAAAGGTTTTTTAGCGATCTAGTGGTATTGGAGTGAACATGCATCTTGTCTTAACCGATGTTTGGTTTCTCCTGTGAGAATCATATATTTACTTTTATAGCTTTTACCGTAACCGCATTTTCTTCTATCATTTGTTTTCTTGATATCTCCTATTTATCCTAGACGAAGAGATTTATTTTTTCCAAGCAGAATATCTAATTTTTAAAAGATCTTTTATTTAATCCGTAACCGCCACTTTGGAGTCAAAAGAATTTGTACAATAGTTTTAAATTGTTATCACAAAGGGGGGGGGGGGGGGGGGTTAGCTTGAGAAAACTAAATATGTATATGTAAAATTGTATTTATTAAAAAATTACGAATATATGTATACCATAATGTTAAATATAAAATAAAACGGATTTAGGTTTAAGTTTTGTATTAATTAACGACGTTTCGACGAACTCAACGGCCGTCTCCATCAGGAAAACTGAGTATTTTCTTATTTACTGTTTCCAACTGTTTCCAACTTTATTAAAATTACATATTTTATTTAATTAAACCGCATAAATGTACTTTAAAATTAAATTATACAGGTAATATATTGCAAGCAAGATTACATTACTTACGGTAGATCTAAAAATAAGACAGATTATCTAAAATACGATAATACATTATTTTAATTAAATTTTGCTCGTGTGAAATTACGAAAAAAAGCTAATATGTGATAATAAAAAAAAAACAATTTCAGTAATTATTTTAAAAGCTTTTATTGATTAAATAATTTTTTGTGTTATTGTAAAAATTATTAAATTGAAAAATTGTGTATCTACATTTTATTTGCAATTAGATTTTTTATTTGACATTTATTTTAATTTCCATATAAATATCACAGCTTTTAACAAAAACCAATATTTGACTTTTAAATTATAGGCATATTAAAATTTAACGAATACTGTTTATTCAAGCGACGTTTAATTTCAAATATTTTTTATTCACGTAACAAATTAAAAATTTATAAAATTTATTAATAACTTGAAATTGATGTACGATATATATTTAAAAAAAATTGTTGATAGATAAATATTTGGGAAGTTAACAGAATTTTTTTTTAATTAAATTTGTTTTTAATATAGGTATTTCAATATCTGTTGAATATTTTTTATTTGAAATATTTTTTGTTTAAATTATTTTTATTTTGTAATAATATTCAAATTAGTGAATTTATGTTTATTTTATTTTTTGTTTTTCTGAAAACTTCGTATATTTTCAATATTTAGTAAATTATTGTAATTCGGCTGAACAGATTGTTATAAAATTGATCAACTTTTGGTAAAGATCTGCCAACCAGAAGTGGTAATTTACTGAAGTCACTTTTATGTGTTTTACGAACATAGGTATCACAACAGAAAAAAATTATTTAACAAAAGTTACTAAACAAGTTATAAGTAACAACTTTTAGTTGGAATATTTTTCGATACGACTAAATATTTTTTTATAATTTTTCATATTTTTATGATACATAAAATTCTGTAAATAGATGGGATATATTTGTGTCAAGACAGTTTTGTTTTAGTTATTCTGAATACAGTAGTACAATACAAATTTTTCTATTTCATAATTTTATTTAACGCAGCAGATTTTTTCTCTGTAATAAAACAACATTAAAAAATATGTTTTATATATTTTAATTAGTTGAAACTTCAGCTTTCAGAACCAAACTAAATAGAAACACTATTGTTAGAAAAAACGGGACAAATACATTATAAATTAAAAAAAAATGTAACAACAAATATTAATAAAAAAACTTTGATAAATTTTTAATTATTATTAAAAATTTTAATTAATGATAGATACGTTAAAACCCAAAATAATTTCGTTAGTTTACGATAAGGGTTGATTATGCGCGATGCTGGTTCCAGAAAATAATCACATACATGGGACTTATCTAACTTAATGAAATGCTGTGGCAGGATTTTGTACATATGCTCCGTCTAGTCTCTGTGCATGAATGTATGTGAGTATTCCTTAGTTACAGGACAAAGTACATAACATATTCATGAAGTTTCTGGAATAATCTAGGCACAGACGGGCGCGCTCTAACGCTTTTGTACGTCGTATTTGTTCTGTATTATTTTCTATCCGAAGTCATCTCTCGCGCGGTGATGATTAGAAAATTGGATTCCTATTATCTAAGGCAGCGTTTCTCAAAGTGTGCTCCGCGGAGCCCCAGGGCTCCGCAAAAGTTCCGGAGGGGCTCCGCGGCCACTGGCGCGGCTCTGTCGCCAACACAACCCTTCACATTAATTTTGTTATTTCCTTTAATTATATTAAATAAATTGTATTATTTTGTACTAGTTTTTGTTATCATTTTAACGTTATTTCCTTTCCAACTAGATACTGTAGTAAGGGGATCCGTCATCTTAGATTCCACTTTATAGGGGCTCCGTCATCTTAGATTCCACTTTATAGGGGCTCCGTGTTTAAAAAAGTTTGAGAAACGCTGATCTAAGGGTTTGATGAATAATGCAATATGTAATATTTCCGCAGAAAGTTATTTGCTAACAGTAATATTTACTGATAACTAATAAATATCTAATAGGAAATATGTTTTTGTTTTAAACAGGGATGAAGAGTCGATAAGAGTCGACTGTTAGTTCAATCATGAATATACAAAATATATTAAAATAAAACGGCTTTAGGTCAAACTTCTGTATTAACATTTATTTATAACCGACGTTTCGACGAACTCAACAAATATAGAAACAAGTTACTAGGTAATAAAATATGTAACTAGATCATAGAATTTTATAGTTTTAATTAATTTTATTTGTCTGTGTCTTCACAATGATTGATGTTATTTTTTTCTTTATAAATTTATATTGCTTCTCTTAACAGCAGATTGATAATATATATATATATATATATATATATATATATATATATATATATATATATATAATTACAAGTGCGATAATTAAGATTTTCTAGCGAAATATTTAAAATAATTTAAATAGAATTAGAATGCATTTTATTTCTTTTATTTAGAAGATATAGTAATGAGAAATTTTTTGTTCTTTGTTTTTTGTAATCTTGTAATTAAAAATTACACATACTATTGCATTAATGAATTCTTCACAATTTTCTCATTATACATCCTGAAATAAATGTAACTTATGTACCTACGGTCTACAACATTCCTATCATGATATATACCATGTTTAATTACATATGAAGTAACTGAATAGTCAAAGGAACACATAAGTCGTTCCTCTAACTACCTAAAAGAGTGAGAGAGACAGTGACGCGACATTTACGCTTGGCAAAATCTAACAGTTGCAATAATTTAACGAACCGTATTAAATTATTTGGCTGCTACGTATTATCCTTGTCAGAGATTTTAGTCTGACATTACACTATAGGATTTGGATTTAAATTACTTGATTATATTTCGGGTTATTTGAAATTAAGTGTACATGAAATATAAATGATTAACTATTATAAACTTTTTGAAGTTTTTTTTTTATTAATATTTGTTGTTCCTTTTTTTTTAATCAAATATATATACTATTGAAAAGGGCCAACCAGAAATATATTTTATTTAAATAAATTCTATGCTAAAATATTAATATTATTTATCATTTTGTTTTATAATTTAGTAATAAGAGACTGAAAATCAAATTTAATTATTATATCTAAAAAAAACTATATTCCAAACATGCGAATAAATACAATACAGCGCAGAAAAATTAATTTCATTATAAAAACATATATTTGTCGTAATACATATGACGCTGAACAATTTAGCATCTGTAATATTGTAATTACATTAAAATTTACGCATAATTTAATTTAGTAATACGTGTACATATTTAAATAAAACATTATTTTCACATAATTGATTTATAAATCATATTGAAAGCTATAATTATTATTATTCATTCCAAATCGAAATACTGTTTAATTTTCAAAATACAATGCACTTTTAAATCTCTCATATTTCGAAATAAATTTTGTATTTTATGTTCATTAGTAAAACTTATTCTATTATATAATTTAAATAAACTATAATCATTTATTTATTTCAATAACAAAACATATTATTGGTTTATTCAATAATTTTCAATTAAATATTAAATTAATTTATTATACAAATAATGAAATGCATTTAAATTATAACATTGATAATATCATCGGGCTTTTTTAAAAATGTATTCGGAATTGAATTATATTGAAAGTTAGTTATTAGTAAAGATTTATTTTAGAGCTTAATATCATATTAACCTATTTATTATTTTTATTTATTTACTAATTATCTAGGTATATATCAAATTGAAATTATTTATAAACTTATAAATCTATCCTCATCACCAAGCACTGAGGATGCCAGCTCCGATATATGGCAAAACATCTGCGATGAGGATAGATTGACCACGGCATATCTCTCCACAAAATTCTATAAATTCAATGAATATCGGCCATGAAAACCAAAAAGATTACTGTGTTAAGTATTATTTGTATTTTTCTGTTTTTTTGAAAATCTGTTTTTAGTTGTACAACCTATTTTTTGTGCTTAAAATTTTAACCACATTTACAACTTGAAAATCCAATAAAAAACATAATAGAAATTCTAAATTCTGCACTGAAATCTATATACGAGTATGTATGCAGTTAAAATATTGCTTTTTTAACAAAACTTAAAATCTTAGATGAAGATCTGTCAATATTGAATATATAAAACAGTATTAATACCCGCTGAAACATTTTTACAAGCTTGGCTCAAACCAAACCACAAACTGTTTTGCCGATTTATAATTCACGGCTGTTAGATGGAAAAGACGCTGAACAAATTTAAGAAGTTCAATATTAAAAGTTACAACAGCAGCCATTTGCTGCGTCTATACGTAGACGTAGCCTGCCTGCAATACTTTAGCCGAAGCAAAACCGTTCTCAAACAAGCAGGACTTGCTAGGGCCTTGTTCTACAGCTGTTATCAGAAGTTATATTCATCTCTCTTTCACAAACTTTGTAATATCTTTTCCGGGGGCATGCCAGCCGTTCTTCTTTTCGTCAGATGCGCTATTGTTTTATTAACGATCCGATGCCTACTTTGATGTGGCGTCTAATTCATTGTTTATACGCTTGCTTTGATTTACTGATATTTTATTTAGATGATCTCGTATTGTTCTCGACGTTTGGATAGAATTATTTTGTATATATTAGCATAAACAATTAAAAAATAATAATGTATTTGAAAAAAAATTGCTTTGAAATATAAAATAATCTGAATCAATTAAATATGAATTAGAAATATTTAAAAAATTACTTTAAATATTTTACTGTTAAACTTTTTTTTACAAATTTTTCAAATAACTATTAAATATTAAATTTATAGAATTTTCTGAGTTGGTATGTCGTGATCGAACTATCCTCATCGTAGATATTTCGCCATACATCGTAGATGGCATCCTCAGTGCTTGGTATTAGGCATACCAGCCTAGAAATACGGTCTTAAAAGAAGACTACTATTACAACTATTATATATTTCAAAAAAAATCTTTAACAAGACAGAATCAATATTCAATAAAAGCTGTCTATAGTGTTTTTGAAAATTAAATTATAATGAGAAATAAGTGTTAGGATTATATTAGATATATTAGACTGCCTTAATATTAAAATTTTTGTTGATTATAATGTATTAATTAAAATATTAAATAAAATTAATACTGAAAAGCTGGCGTAGTCACCTGTAGTAGTCTAACGGGCAAGACACTCGACTGGAGATCGAAAGATTGTGGGTTCGATTCCTGCCAGATGACGTAATTATTTCATTTCATATTTAGACTTTAAAACTATTAAATATGAACTTGTAAAATAAAATAAAACGGCTTTAGGATTAGTTCTGTGTTAATATTTATTAAAAATCAACGTAATAATAATAATATTCAATAGATTCACTACATTTATCATCATATATATTAGAATATGTCAATTTTAAATCTAAATTTAAATTTATATAATTTATCGTTAAAATTTTAGAAATATAAAGTATATAAACGCGAAACAAAATTAATATTAATAAAAAAAATTTATAAGTAATTTTTTTTCTAAAAATTTACTTTGTCATAAAAAGCTTAACCAGTATTTTTTAATACATTTAGCATTACAATACGTTACGAAACTAATATATTATACAGAATGGTGGCATTTATAAAGCAAACACGCTAGCTATCCAAAAGCAAACGCAACGCTAAAGTAATATAGCGTATTGTTAACGCACTTTGACGCATACATATTGATTTAGATTTCGACGTAGTGCCGTGGGGGGCTGCCACGCTTTTCTTATGTTGATGAGCGAGCCGCTAGTAGGCAGCTAACAGTGTGCCGGAGCTAGGTCCAAAGATTACGATCAGGATGTAATAGGCTAATCTTTGAGTCGTTGTACTCGCTTGCGCCACGGGAAGATAATAAGATTGTCGTCAGGTTATATATAAGAAAAAGATTTGGCGTGAGGGAAATGTTTTTAACTTACATCAAAGTAATTGGATGAGATTTTTTTTTGGTTGGGTGCTGATTTTAAACGAGATTGGTTCTTTGGCGGTAAGTTTGCGTGAAAAAAAAAAACTTGGGTGATTTTTAAAAGTATTAATGAGATTTTCAATATATTTATGTCCAGTGTTGAGATAGATAAAGGAAAAACTAATTTAGATACAGTATTTTTTATTATCTAGATTAGATAATAGATATCGGAACAAACACTGTTGTTTTAGTTCGTATTGAATAAGTTACAACATAGCGATTCTAAAACGGTTCTTGAATTGTGCACCCACAATGCCAAGGCACTAAGTAAATAATATTCGGTGAATGTATAGAATTTGAACTATGCCATAATATTGTATTATGTATAGAAATATTTGGCTAATATGTTATGTTTATGAATATACAATAGGTCTTTTGTAGAAACTTTATATAGTTCTGACGAGGCTTTATCGTCATAATATGTTCTCGGCATACAAACGTACATATTTGCGGTTATTGTTTTAGAAAAATGTTTTGATAGTTTCGGAAGAATGTAAGTGAAAATGCGAGAGATATTTATATGAAATTGTGATAACTTTGTAGTGTAGAATAAAAGAAATTTATACCTTCGTTTTCGCATAACTCTAAGTTCTATTGAATGAGTTTATATCAGTGGATACACTTTATAAAATTTTATTAAAAATTATTTAAATAACAAAGAAAAAAAAATATGATAAATATACTTTGTGGATCTTAAAAGGAATTGCAGAAATACTTGCCATTTTAATTTCGTAGTAAAAAGAAAAAAACATTCGTAACAAAAACCTTTGTTACATAAACAAACTTTATTAAACTAAAAAGATCTTTGTTAAATCGAAGTTTAGTTGTAATAAAACAGAGGAAAAACTATTATTAAGCTATTTCCCATTACCAGCTAGTCCGAAAACTATTCTCTTAGTAACGGGAAAAGAAACTTGCAAAAAGCATTCATTACTCTTGATTCCAAAGCGCGTCGGTACACTCCTTTCCAGAGACTACAAAAGAACGAGTACTTCATGAAACTAAACGATCACAGCACCAGTGTACTAAAACTTCCCTATATCCTTTTTGAAAACGCCCCGGTTTTGGCTGAGGGAAAAGGATGACGCGATTGAGACGACGTGGAAGTGGAACAGTGCTAAAGAGATGTTTTAGCGTCGTAGCAAGTGTCACACAGATTTCGTCCTGTCGGTAGTTTAAAAGTTGAAGAAGTCACGTGGGGATACCTACGCACCAGATGTCCAATGATCCATAGCAAGAATACAGCATACTCAATGGAACCACGCTCTTAGAATCAGTGACAGCTCGTGAGGTTTTTAGCACTGAAAAGCTATATATGATTTTTTTTTTTATAATTGCTTATAGCCAAGACGAATCTGTTTCTTAGCCAAAATAATACACATGTTTAGAAAAATCTATCTTTTTTAAAAAACTGTTAATTTTTGTCTAAATAAGTAATGTTTTTACAAAAATTTATAAATCTTTATAAAAACAAAAATTCTCAAATTTTCATAGAATGCTCAAATATTGACAGAAACTGTTGATAAATAACAGAAATTTTTGATAAATAATTTTTGACAAAATTTGTCAAATTCTGACAACACCTCAAATCTTAACCAAAATTATCAAATTTTTAATCTATTTAAGAATGTATATTATGTTACAAAGAGTAGAATGTGATGATTATTGTAAACAATCTGGGCGAAACATAAAAAGAACTTTCTATTCCAGTAAACATAATCTAGGTACTATCTATTACAAATAAATTTAATTAATTTATAAAATAATTTTATCGTACGCGATTTAATTCGAAACTCCGCCACTGTATAATGTTAAACGAAATTATTCTCCAAGCAGCTGTTTCCAAATTTCAATCCCTTGTTTATGGTTGGAAACCATGTAACATTAACCTGTCGGGGGTTAATCTGCAAATGTCCAAAAACAAGCAAGAAATTTAAATAAAAATGCGCAAGAAAACAGTTTCATTGTTCGAAAGCAAGAAAAGTAAAAAATATTCCAATCGAAGACGGATAATATCGGAAAGTTTTTTAATGAAAACTA
The DNA here is from genome assembly GCA_963966155.1 of Clivina fossor. Classification (NCBI taxonomy): domain Eukaryota; kingdom Metazoa; phylum Arthropoda; class Insecta; order Coleoptera; family Carabidae; genus Clivina; species Clivina fossor. Next base: position 4,134,382 of record OZ014566.1, read on the forward strand.
AATCTAAACGAAGCAGTACAACGTTTGGAAATAAGGCACTCGTTTAATGATTAATATTTTTATTAAAGTTTAATTTTGAAATAACAATCACGTTTAAAGGTTACCACTTCAATTAATTCTGTTTAATTAATATGCAAAATTAAACTGCTTTTCTTTCATTTTAAATTGCGTATTTTAAAAAAAATTGTTTTATTGTATTTAAATTACTTCATTTTAAAATAAAATCGACGAACTCAACGTCCGTCTTCATCAATAAATATTAATAAATACAAAACTTAAATTTAAAGCCGTTTTATTTTATTTAATTTTATTCAATTCATATTTTCTTTGAGCATTAATTTTATTTTAACATTGAACAAAAAATGTTCATAAGTATATCTGAAATTTATAATATTCAAATGTTGATATTTTTTTCCTAAAATTTCACGAATTACTCAATCATTGAATCGTCTTGTTAAGCTAAGCATCAATGATTGGCCAGTTAACCATAGACACGTGTTTTGTTATTTAGAAGCTTATCAGTATGGTGATTTGATCAATATCCGAAGATATTGATGCAGTTATTAGCTTAACAAGCCGATACAAACTTGTGAAATTTTTGGGGAAAATATCAACATTTAAACATTTCATTTGCCAAACATACAAGACAAAATGTGATATTCGTTTCAGATAACAGACTGAATGATTAATTTTCATTTGTATACTAAATAAACATTCAGTACATTTCTAATTATAACCTAATATCAATAGGTACAAAACCCATCAAAACAATCTATTGTTATTCTATAAATATAATATTTACACATTGATGTTGATAGACGTATATGAATAGTAAATGTCATATGTCATTAATTTTTAATGCGGCTGATGAGAAAAGGGAAAGGAAGGAATACGACAAACAGTACCATATCCTTGTCCCGTGTTTGTTTAGGTGAAAAGGGTACAATGATCCAATTGCTTGAACGCCCACCTACAGCTCCGGTCAGGCGGGCGGGCTGCCATTCTGACATAGGACGCAAGAAATGTAATGCAAACAATCTGTACGGCCACTATTATAATTGAAACCATAAAATATGGAAAAAGCAATTTGGCAATTCATTGTACAAACATGGTGATAATATCTTTTTGTTTTCTTTAAGAGTTCCATAATATTAATATTTCGTTATCATATTGCCTATGTAGAAAAATGTCACTATGTTACTAGTACAATAATGACATTATTATACAACATCGCTGGTGGCAGCACCAAACATAACAACAACGTCAAGTGTATATTTAATGTGACAAACTATTACATCAAGTTAAGTTAATTGACAATTGCATTGTTTAGTTTTGCTTGAATTTTAATTTAATTATTGAAAATTTGTGAAGAAGTGCACGAAATGCAATGTGCACCATCCCGGGTGGTCAGAAACTACATATTCGACCAAAGAAACATGGTCAAGTGTATTTAATTTGACATCTTCAACGACTGTATTAAAAATTATTATGTCAAGTTAAGTTAATTGACAATTGCATTATTTATTTTTGCTTGAATTTAAATTTGATTATTTATAATATGTAAAAAATTGCAAATTACCAAATTTGTCAGAAATTGTATATTTAACCAAAGAATAAACAAATAACCAAAACATATAGGTACATACTATTCTACAACTGTTAATAAGGTTATTTTTATTTATTTTTAGTTTAGTTTTGTTTAGAACGCTTGCAGAAAAAATCGTATTTGTCACTCGAAATAGAAAGCTATTGCTGTGTTTCGGCCAATAATCATTACTTTCTGTTCCTCGTATCATAATATACTATTTTTATTAGTATTCTGATTTCTGAAGTACATATAATTACTTGTGTTAACAAATTATGGTAAAGCCTAATCAATTTAAACTTTAACAAAATACATTTGAAATAGGATTCAACTATAAAAAAAACATATTGGACTATTAACCAGTACTGTCTGATGATTAATAAATCCACATATATCATCTACCTGTCACCAATAATTCTGTACTTTTATCTGGCTTTGCCACTGACATTTAAACACTAAAATCACGCCGTTATAATACTAAATCATCAGCTTTCATAAACCAAATGAACGGCAGTATATTTTTCTTTTTTATAAATATACCATTCACAATAATTTTTTATTTAAATTAATAATAATGGGAATATAGTTAATGATGCAAATAAATATTATATTGGTTAACAGACATGGTTAAAAACCAACAATAATTTATTACAAATTGTATTTATTGAGTTTTATTTGCCACTTGTATGTATTTGGTATTTATTCGGTCGTGAATGTAAATACAAAACATAGAAAACTACCTATATTTCATGTATAAATTATGTGTATTGACTTAATAAACAGAGAATAAAACTTACATTACTCATTTGTTAACACTGTTTTATTAGAAATAAACCATATTTTACAAATTTTTATTGGCAAAAACTAATATTATTGCAACACAATAATAAAATTAAAATTTAAGTATAAAAATATGCTGTGGCCACCACAGAATGGACTATTATCGTAGTAAATAAATTTCTGGAATTGTAACTAAAAACAAAACTATTTTAATATAAATATGCCACTTATATACAGAATTAAATATGTTATAATAATATCAAAAATTTAAAAAAAATTATTTAGTCATATCGAAAAATATTCCAAATAAAAATTGTTAGTTATAACTTGTTCAGCAACTTATGTTAAATACAGATTTTCAAAAGTTTTTCAAATTAAAATATTCACCTTCAAAACTTAAATATGAAATTTTATAATAATCCATTTAGTATGATTACAATACCTCTTTAATTATATATAATATGACGGTCAGTAAAAAAAAAGAGATTACGATAATTTAAATGGGATTAAAGAAACAATTAAAAAAAAACAAATAAAATGTTTAATTAACATTAATACAAAACTAGGACTTTATTAATATCATGAGTTCTGAAAGATTTTTTACTATGTTATTCTTTTATGAATCCGAACTTGATATAATAGAATATTGTATTATAAACCAAAGTTGATAACTTTATGATTTCATATAAGTAGCATAATACTTCTTAGCAGTTCTATTACATCCAATATTACAAATGCATTTAGTTTAAACGGGTGACTTATAACTAAACTTTAAGTTAGTTACAAACTTGTTGCAGTATTTTGCACGTGGCTTATCAATTAAGTCACGTGACTAGGACAACTATTTAAACTTCGATAAATTTACGGTTTTAATCGATTGCTTGAAACGAGAAAGTTTTATATTTAATAATAAACCAGTCAACGCTAAATATTTAAATCTAAAACAAAATACTTTTTTTTCCTTCTTCTATTTAATAAAAAGATGGAAAAGTTTTGTTGGAAAGATTTAAAAGTTGTGCTACATTGCGGCTTCATATTTTGCTGTTTGAACATTTATTCATTCTGTTTCACATAAAAGAAGCTTCTAATGTTTTATTTAAGAGCAAAATATTTAAATAGTATACTTTTATATATCTTTCAATATAAGGCAATATTATTTTAGAATATAGTTTTAACACGCTGTATACGTATATGTGGAAAAAACATTGGCCTGCATTCCGTAAATTGAATTTTGTGCCGTGGTCGATCTATCCTTGTCGCAGACGTTTTGCCATATATTGTAGATGCATCACCCTCAGCGCTTCAGTCACCAAGCACTAAGACTGTCATCTACAATGTATGGCGAAACGTCTGCGACGAGGATAGATCGACCACAACATACCCGTTCACAAAATTTCATAAATTCTATGTAAAAATGTTTTGTCTAAACAAAATTAAACTAAACTAAAATGATCTTCAAGATCAAACATACCACTAATTAATTTCAACAATTGCCCTTAGTACTCTTAATAAAAAGGTCCTAAAACTTTGTCGTATGTTGCCCCATTAATGCTTTCTGAAAACTGTGTAACGGTCTCCCCTGATCTTGCACAACTTTGATCGACTTTGCCCAGCAACTTGAACAAAGCGACAACATATTAGAATTCCATAACAAGCAATAACCCATTCCACCGACAACAGCTTGTATCTCGAATTGAACTCTTTAGAGAGTCGCAAAGAGACCAAACTGGGCACAGCACCTCCTCCCGCCCAACATCTAGTTGTAAGGTAATAAATGGTGGCATTATTGCCAACAGTTTCCGCATACAGGCACAAAGGCACTGCCTCTAGTCACTAGGCCCCCACAATGCACTTCGAAGTGCTTTCGACTTTCCGCTATTGTTCCCATTGTTTTACTTGGACACCAACAGAGAGATGAAAGAACATTAATGTTTTGAAATTAAACGAGGCATTGCGTCGTGAAGATGGGGGAAAAAACCGATACATATTAAAATAAGAAGATTGTTAAAATAGTTGTAAAATTACTTTTTAGATTGATGATCAAGTAGTTAAAGATCGATCTGGAGATTAAAGAATGGGACATCAGATGTTAGAATGCGAAGAATTTCTGTACTGTATCCATATGAAAATTATAGTTATTATGTTTACATTTTTAAATAGATTTATCAATTTTTTTTTATTAAACATAAAACAAGTGTCACAGTAGAGTAAGTTCTGGAGGCAAAATCCCGCAATGCGGGGTGCCCGGCAATCAAGGGGGGTCCGTAAAACAAAATTACATAAACATAAAAAGTACATAAATTGTAATATATAAGGAATATGTCAAAGATTTATTCCACTAGTAAATGATTCAATTATAAATTGTCATGTAAGAATATTTTTAGGGTATAATTCTGCAAAATATCAACTATAATTAAATTTGTTTAATTTTTACTAATTTATACTACGGTATTAGTTTCAGTGAAAATACTGCTTTTTACAAAATTTGAAAATTTTTCGTTTAGATTTTGAGTCTCATTAAAAATTATGTAGGTACTATAATAATATTTTTTAAATGTCCTTTTTGTATATTTAGGAAATTAAAAATTTTGGAGAGGGAGGGCCAAAAATTTATTTGAATTAATATATTAATTTCAACACATTTCTAATTAAATAGACATATCGTTTATAATTACACAAAATAGCTATTTAATTTTTTCTTTGTACATATATAAACTTATTTTATTAGAGTTCTTGCAATTAATTTGACAAATATCAATACGTTTGAATTGATTTTATATTTCTTTATTATTGTAAAACGTTTTTCCAATTTTCTTATTTATTAAAACTCAATTCAAACACAGCTTTCTATCCCAACAGTGCAAAAATATGATTTCATAAGTTAAATTTTCCTCTTTCATTTTAACAATCTAGAAAATAAAAGAAACACAACTCAAATAGTAGGTGAATATGGTGCACTTTGAAGTTGTCTCGTTTAAAAACTTTTCTAGAGAGTCTATTTTAAATATTTCCAGTGCATGCAACTTATTCATAAATATACTAACTTTGTCTAGCAGCCCAACCGTGACTACTTGATGTTCGTAAAGTTTCAAATTGCTCACGAATTAGAAATTTTGACTCGAGCAAGAAGTTGTTAAGTTTTTTTCACAAGTTTAAATGTCCCAGACGCCTTGGCATTTCACGCGAAACATGTTTCTGAAGTGTTTATTAAAAAAATTGACTAGTCAGAGTCATCTGCGAATGGTTATTTACGCTGCTAAAATTTCTTTGAATTAAGTTTACACTTTCGTATTTTTAAATATTGTAAAGTAAATTTTTACTTCATTTTTGTTAATTTTTAATTATTTATATTTTAAATAGATGTTTATATTGTCATTTTATAAATATATGTTTAGTTACTATAGAAATAATAAACTATATATTTCTGGTGCTTTCTTTGAGTGCGAATTTTGAGAACCATAAGATATTTTTGTTTCCTTAATTATTTTGTCATTGGTATTATCAATTTAATATAAATATATATTTAACTAGAGATTTAATGTGGTAGTAACGTTTTTTATATCAATTTTTTTTATTATTACCATAAACCTTAACATAAACAAGGATGGTTAATGGTATATTTGACACCATTTCAGTGAGGGCCTTATTTACTCTATGAAAAATCGTATATACAAAAATTGCAGTTTCCGATATGTTTATCTACTAAAAAAAATATGTACTTGTTATTGTCATTTTTCACCTAGAGTAACGTCACTAAAAGAACACATATCAGCACTTAGTGTTACATTATCTGCCATACTCACGCGACCAGAGTGATCGAAAATATATACTATAGCTCGATTTTCCCTGTTAGCTCTAGCTAGCTGTGTAAATAACCAGCCCCTAAAACGTTTGTGTTTATATATGTCACAAGTTTGTGTACTATGCATGTTGGCAATATGCTTTAGATAAATATATACACATACATATTTAATGGCAAACAATTTTCACGCTTGAGTTGTGATTTTAGTTTTAATAAGTCGACTTGCGTTACTAAGTTTCGTTTCATAATTTTGTGTTATTTATTTACTTTATTAATTAAGGTGCTTATTTTGATTGCTTGTATGACTATTAGGTTATGTTAAATACATATTTTCTATATAATAAACTATGCTTATTTAAATTGTCAATATTTAACTTAAGCTAAGAGATTAATAATTTTGGTTATAAAATAAATTATACAATAACCTACAGAATTATGGAAACAACCCAATATGAATTTAATAAATACATTTTCTTACTTACATATATTAGTTAGGGAGTTTTTAAATCAATAAATTGTTATTTATTTATTGTTATAATAAAGTAGTATTTTTAAACAAATTCGCTAAATTAATTCTCATAATTAGTTTAATCGGTACGAAATTAGTTTACTACTCCAGCTCTGTTTGGTGTTTTATTTTTTTGGTTTGCAATTGACATATAAACCGATATTGAACAATTGAAGTTTTCGGCATCAGTGTGATTGAAAGCAGCCCCCCGTTGATATTAATTGACAAGAATGTAATTTACAGAAATTGTTGCGAGAAACTTTAGCTGATATCTATCTACCGTAGGTTACAAATAATATTGATTTTCGAACATTGTATTAATGAAATACACCGTCATTAGTTTGTAGCTAGTAATTAATATTGACGTGTGTAATTAGTAACATATATTTAGAGGTTAGTTTTTCGATGTTTGTACGGTAATTAATTAATGATTGAAAAGAATATATATAACGTGAATTATGTACAGAGTGTCCCATAAAAAGTTACTAAAACTAATCAGCTGTCATTTTCAAAACAAATAGTCTTTTGAAAAAGAAAAATGTTTGCAGTTGGCCTTGTACTCCAAAAATTCTTGATTTTACAAAAATTTAGATTGAAAATATTATTTCTAGAATTAATGATTACATAATTTCATAATTTCTATATAAATATTCAAATTTAAATCAAAATTCAACTAATAGCTACAAATCGTGCAAAATTTGTGTCAAAACTTGGTTAAAATTACGACAGATGGTTTGTCGAAAAATTCTGATTTAAAACGGCGTAAATTTGCATTTTTTAATTAGGTTAACATTGAAATTTCAAAAATAACCACCATCACTACCAAAAATTCCATTTATCAGCATAAATTCAAATGATACTCACATGTGCATTATATGAAAATTTATGTAAAGTATCCGATATTTTGTCGTAAATATATACGATTTTTTAAACATTAAGTACTAAATTTTTCTAAAATATCTGAAAGTTTTCAGTTTTGTATATCTATTATTTTAATAACTTTCTAATGAATTTTAGAAATATTAAATTTAACAAGAGAGATATACTACATATTATATGGAATAGTAAATCGAAAGTATCGAAGGTATTTAATTTAAAATTAGATTGTATATTAGATTATATAAAATTGTTATTAGGTTATGAAATTTTAATATAAATATAAAAAAATATATAAATAAATATTTATATTATTTTTGAAATTATCTCTCAATTTAAATACAACTATAATTACTACAATGCTTTTAATTATAGGCGAATGGGCACCATTTAGCCCTAACCGCCATTTTCCTGATCACGTCAGCAACGACCTTCCCGTCTTATCTCACCGAAGCTGTATCGCATCATCGAAGAGAACGATACACGGAACTATTTGCCAATGATGATGATGACTCTAATACTGACACGGTGGACGATGACACAACTGCGGTGAGTTTTATTTCGATTTTTTACAGAATATGCATGGGAAATTACTATGTTGTTTTAGAGCAAGATTCACATTTTTTTTTTAGTTAAACATTAACTTTTATTTTACTTTGAATATTTTAAAGTACACATTTTTTTATCAATAATAAATTTTGCAAAAATGTAAATAGTTAATAAAGTTACAAAAATATTTGCATATAAATAATATATAATATTTAAAAGCTTTATTTTTCAATAAATATTAATGAAAAAATATACATAATTAAATACTTTTTTTATATAAAATTATATAGAATTTTATTCAAGTTTCGTATAATTTTTTTTCAAATTTTTTATGCATATATGTGAATGAGCCAATATAACTTCCTTAAAAGATCTCTTTTTTTCATTGTATATAGTTTAAAAAAAACAAAGCATTAATATTTAAATTTTTTTACATATTGATAAGTTCGTATCAAATGCTCAAGTGAAGGTAATATTTGATTGCGTTTGAAAATCAGCCAATTTGTGATATAGAAAGTTTTATATTTATTTGTTTATTTATTATTAATTGTATTTGATCAGTGCATTTTTATGAGAGTAAATAAAATGTATATACTTTTTTAAATTTAAAAAATAAATACTAGTATATTTACAGATATAAAATAAAAATTAAGTTTTTCATGCAGAAATTTTCCGTAAATGTTTGTACAAACTTTTATTTGTTTAGCTAATTAAATATGTTTCTAATATGACATATTACGTTTACTTAGTATAAATATTATATAGTTTTTAATTAATTAAAAATATTATGTTTTCTCTTATAATTTAAAGTAATAACAATATATAAAATTAATATTTAATATTTACGTAATAGAGAAGAAAACCTTAAAATAAAGTCTGGCTCATATTACTATTAAAAGTTTATTATCATGCTAACTTTTTGAAGTAAACTGAATACATGCTAATAAATCTTTGACTGGATACTTAAATAAATTTATGAAATAATTTAAAAAATTTTGAAACTTAATCGAAGGTTAACGAAACTAAATATCAAAAGTTTTGAAATAATTTAACGCCAAACTTATCAAAATATTATTCCTTGTAGTAAACACTTGACTTGTGTAAAATTGCTATTATTATTATATTATAAAACAAATTTATTGTTAAATCTTAACTAATTTTAACTTATAATAATAGTATATCTGACGCTTTGATATTGAAAAGATAGAAACCAAATTGTGTTGAAACTGGGGAGTTTGTTTTGAAAATAAAACAAAATGTTATTTCAGCTGTGATAAACAGGGTGAAAACTCTCTAAGTTGATCTTTCTCTCAAGTCCAACTTGATCGTTAAGAGGGTGCGTACAAGCCCCCAAGAGTAGTGGTGTTTGTAGATTCGAGTTGATCATTGCCTACGAGCAAGGTTTCGCTTCTCGCGCGCCAAACTTTGAACTTTCCTTTCCTACCAAGGATTAAATGATTATTCCCACTTACTTGGATTAGTACTTAAGCAAACTGTAACCCAACCACTACACGCAAATTGTTTATTATAAATCCACAATTCGTATTGATCGGCTTTCAATTTCGAATCATCTTACGCCAAACTTCTTATTTACTAAGTGTGTGTATTGCTTAGTTCACAATTTAACTCAAAACCAAAAATGAAATAACGTTTTAAATCGTTTAGTTATTATATAAAGTTGTTTTTATTATTTGTTTTCGTAACATAATAAGAATAGCCTTGTTCATACCTCAATATAATAAATATTTATTTTTTTTTCTTTATATTACGTATTTGTCAAGTTTACGTGCAAAAAATTCGTAAAAAAATGTGAAATATATAAAAAACGTAAATAATTTTAAATTTTAAATAAATATATCGTTTATATCGTGTATGTAGTTACATGTGTTTTCCGAAAATTTCAGTTGTGTAGAGGAACCTGTTACTTTCGTAAAAACAAGCAAAAAATAATATTTCTGATGTTTTGTCGATGTGAAATTATCGATTTTGACCTTACTGGAATTTTTTTTTACGGACACCCCAATATATATATATATATATATATATATATATATATATATATATATATGTATATGTAAGTAAATAAGTTCTACTGTATTATAGGTTAGTGAAACTGTACTTAAAAAATTATGTGACATTTACTGGTAAAACCATTTTTTGTAACTTCTGAAACAAATGAAATACTGTTTGACTTATATTTAAAAGCAAACTTCTCATTGAACAAATTCAAATATTCTTCATTTCATTGTAAAGTATAAAAAAAACTCGAACCATGCTAAAAAGAGCAGAGCAATGTAAATTTCACCTTTTTTTTTCTGTCATAACCAAAAAAAAACCTAAGCTAAGATATTTCGTAAAACAGTCGCAACGTGGAACAATACCCAGAGCGGAAACGATGAAAATATCACTTGAATCTATATTCAGCGACGTTCCGTCGTACCAATATGCGTAGAAAATGCGTTTGTGCTATCCACCGACAGTTCGGGCACGAAAACCCCATCGGGCATTTGCGATGCCGGCAAGCGATCGGGTTGCTAGCGGTATGTCGAGGGCGTCTCTCGCATCTCGCTGACTCCCTGATACGCCAGCCACTATATGCCACATCACGCATGTTACGTTATCGTTGAAAAAACGACGGAGCGAAATGTGCTGGCAAAAATAGATGAAATGGCGTGATGAACGTATGTCGATTCTTACTAAGGACGCTGTTTTGGGTTTGCCGTCAAAAATTCATTGATATATGGTCGCTGTGAAGATTTTCTACAACCGCTTTTTTTTTTTTGGCTATTTATTTTCTCTGCTTCTCAATTCACGGGATAAAAAATTAATCTGTAAGGAATCTTGCATGGTTGGATAGAATACTGACTGCTTCATTTTGATATGATTTATTTCTAGAGTAAAACGGTGTCTATAAAATATGTTTTGGTTTATATAATTAAGTCTGTTTAACAATATTTACTGATTTATTAGCTAATACAGTGTATAGAAAAATTAATGGTACGTGTCAATATCTCGTCCTTTGATAAATTTACAAGGAAAAGTTGCAAATTAACTTGAGATACTTTTGAATATACAGAGTGATTCATTTGCAAAATGTATACCAAAATCTATAAATTCAAATAATTACTTTTTTCAAATTTTTCTGTTAATTAATTTGTTTGTAACTTTGCAACGAATAAACTTAGAAATAAACATCAATTATTATTATATTTTAACTAAAAATTCAGAATGATTATCATCAAAACTAGAACTAAAGCCTGGGTTACATTAGTACGGTGATAGAGTACATTTTGGGATAGTGAAACACGAGTCAAAAAATTATCTACTATTTCAAAATGTTTATAGTTATGCTAATAACAAGATAGTGCATATTTCACCACCGTACTGTACTACTAATTCTACTAATATAATCCAAGCTCAACTCACTAATACATTTTTCAAATAACTAACAAAAACAAAAACGTAAACAATTATTACAGTCGTGTGATGCGTTTCAGTTTATTAACACAGATCCCATTATCGATTTAACTTCAAATGTAGCAAATCCAACGTATATATATATATGACAGACATTAGTGCAAATCCGCAGCCAAACATTTGCCCCGAGCAACAAGAAAATCGGTTGGTAAGCAACCAATATACTTGGCAGACAAGGCAAATCACAGTTAAAGCCATTCGCAATCGGGGCCTCGTTGTTTCCCATCCACGAACACGTTCAACAGCCCAACAACACGGGGCCGTGATCTGTAATCTCCAGCTGTCAGGCGCGCACACCACAAGACGCGACGGCTAACTGGGATCTCTCGGTGATGTTTCTAAACTACGTATACCAGAGGATTTCTCTCCTAGTTTATTTAGTTGGTTCGAACGAGAACTGTAGTTAAAGGATTTGTTTTACTTTTTATTTTGTTTAATAACATATATGCTGCACAGTAAAAATATTATATGGACTACAAGATATTATTCTAAAATTTACAACAACATTGTATTAATGTAAGATTAGACAATGATCTATTGTGGCGAAATTTAAATAAACATGAGAATATAAAAAATCCCAAATCCACACTATAAATTAAAATAAAGCTAAATACGTATTTCGGAAGCTAATATTTTATTAAAACAAGAAATTTGTTGATTTGTTGATTTCAATTTCCTGCAATATTGTTATCATTTTTAGAATAATGTATCTTTTAACAAAACAAAATCTTGTACAAATATTTTCTGTGTACTTTTGCAGTACAAAAATTAATAAGTACTAGATATTAATAACAAAAATTGTTGTAATTTTTTTTAATACATATTTTGTAGTGCATATAATGTCCACACATTTTTTCTGTGTGCTGTTTTATAAGTTTGTGGACTGTAATTTTATTAAATAAAAAAGAGTGACATATATGATAAGTAAATAATATAGTAAAAAAAATCATTCAGAACTCATTATATCAAACTAAAAAGGCTTTAGGATCAAGTCGAATATACATTTTAATTAAAAAACGACGTTTTAACGTACTCTAGGTACATCATCTTCAGAAAAAAAATCATAAATTTTAAATTAAATATAACAACTACTGTTGTCATAGTACATACATACATACATTCATACATAATTTTTATTGGATATATACCTCGGCTATTGCGAAATATTTGAAAAACACATAAAAGTGACAGTTACAGTAAATTATCACTTTCGGTTGGCAAAGTTAATAAAATTGAAATATTCATATCTGAAGCTTAAATATAAATATAAATTTTATAACAATTTTGCTCTACACGTGTCCACGGACATCACGCTAAAAACAGTTGAACCGTGTTACTATAAGCCTAATTCGTGCTTATCTGTAAAAATCTCGATATTTCAAATTTGTTATAATTATAATACCTCTCTTAATATATATATATATATATATATATATATATAAATATATATATTTATATATGACTGATGTTCGATAAGTTGTTTGTACAACATAGTAAAAATGCTTATTTTTGTTTATACAAATTTTTGCATATATTCTAGTCGAGAAATTTATTTTCATTTTAAATTAATATTACTGTTAAAAAGTAAAAATCTATTCTGCTTAATTTTATTAAAAGAACTCAGTTTCGTTTGTTTTGAATTTCTCCAACTGTGCGTTCCAATCAAATCAATCGTATCAACCTAGAATATCACTAGTTAATTACAAAGTACCGTACCAAGCTCGCTTCGTTACAACACTGTTCTAATCCCATCCCCCGGTTAATCCATGAGCATTCCCCGGCTGCAAGCTGATTATATTAAACTGATCGGGGAGCATTTGAGATAATTAAACCATTCTCGCAATCAACTGGGGCAGGTCAAATGGATGTATGATTGAAGTGAAAAAATTACCTTACGCGGAAATGGAAAAACCATTTGCCAAACGTTCTAATAATGAGTTTAATTCTCACAGTTGAGAACTGTTTTTTTCTTTCGTCTTCTTCTTTCAGCAAATATACGTAGAGTAGATGTTGTGATTGGTTTTTCAGTTGAAGAACGAAATGAAAAAAAAAAAAAAGGCTAATTGAAGTGAATGATTTTTAATTATCTACCGGAAAAGATTTCTGGTTTGGACTGGTTTGGAAAATTTAGCAAATAGAAATTTACTGTTTTATAAGAGTTAGTTGGAATCAGGGCTGGAAACTGGTCTTAAAAAAACTGGTTAACCGTTATTTTTAAAAATTTATAATAAACCGGTAACCTATAACCAAATTATTAAAAATCCAGTTAAACTTTTTCTTTTAATATACATTGTACACATATTTACAATACATAAAACAAATTGTCAGTTTTTAAAAACTTTTTTTTCAATAAGCGATTGAAAATTTAAAATGATTATCTTCATTTATGATTACCATAGTCATGAAAACGTATCTACATATATCTCAAAATAGAAAAATATATCGAAAACATAAAAATTATAAAAATCTATTAAATCTCAAAGTTATTAGTTATAAATTGTGTACTAGCTTTTGTTAAACAATTTTTTTTTTCTATATTTTTTAAAAATATTTGATAAAGATGATATCAATAAACTGTCACTTACCGTAGATAGATTTGTACCAAAATTTATTAAATTAAAGCATTCAAATCCGAAACTTAAATTTGAAATATATTTTTTAATTATTATCACAGTTAAATAACATAAATTAGTTTGACAATAATGTACATTTACTCATTAAATCAACAATTTTGATGTAGAATAATTTTTTTGTTGTTAACTATAAATCAAATGATTCAGATTTATTTCACTTAATATGCAATATTTTACGGTTTGTAATTTTTATAAATATCTTGGCCAAATATCTTTGATACAAATAATAATAATACAAAAATTTACATATTCTTTTCTTAGACTTTACAATTGATCTTTCTCCATTCTAAATATCTCAACCGAATTATTAAGCAATAAAGTTCATTATTGCTTCGACCATTACCGCAAGACTACTTTGCATGTAAATACTGAAAGAAGAGAGCAAAGAATAGGCTCTAATGCGGGCTACAAGTTGAAAGAAAAACCTTGGGATATACTACATCGTCTGCTCCTATACCCGACCATCAACAGGGGCAGATATAGTTCGGCTTTAAGCCAAGCGCGTCCCACAAAACAGAGGATATTTCCAACAAAGATGGAATGTGTTTATGTGGAATTTAAGGTTAAAAGGAATGCGAGTCTGGCTGGAAGAATATCGTTTTAAAAAGATAAAAGAAAGACGCATGGAAAGAGTAAAGAAAATATCCATGGTGTATATTACAAAGCGGTTTTTCTTCAACGCGGTTATTTTTAACGAAACCGCTTATACTTGGAGAAGACTGGAAAACTCTGGATATCTAATACGGAGGGATTTTCTGTAGAAAATGCTATGATAAAGATGCATTATTAATTTTTAAAAATATTCTTTTTTGCGCAGTGTAGTTTCTATAAAGAAATAGGTAATGGAACTGTTACAATATTTACTGCAAAAAGATTAATGTGATTAAATACTAATTTATTTTTAATTAAAAGAATTACCAAGATTTAAATATGTCGGAAAATCTATATATAAACCATTTTCATGTTATTTTTCTTTTCTTCCAAAAGTTGGTTACACTGTGCAAGAATAAAATAATGTAATTATTAATTAATAGAATTTATTCTAAATATTAGATCAATATTTTTTTTTTTTATTATTATTTTCTGAACATTATAAACAGTTCCGATAACTTCTCTAGTAAATGAGACAACTACGAATATGTATGTCGTTTAGAATCATTCATTTGATATTGCGTTATCAAAATTGTAGCTGAAAAATATTTTCGTATACTACTGGTCATCATATTTAAATGTAATAACCTTTAGCTTAAATGACACTTTAACTTGGCGATTTAAATAAATTTAAATAAGTAATAAATAGGTTTTCTAAAATTTTCAAACGATATTTCTAATATTTTTTCCAGCTGTACGAATTGCTAAAGATTTCATTTCATACGATAACTAATACAGAAATATAACGACAAAAAATAACGGATACGAGTTTGTGCTTTGGCTCCACTCCAATGATTGGCAAAACGGACAAGACAGAGAATTATCATCACGTCCGTTCGTCTATCGGACGGGAAAGATGGGAAGGAAATAAATATTTCTCAATGTCCTATTCGCCGGACGTCCTGTCTCAATTTCGATTTTTTTTTCTTTCGCAATCTTGTCGATGAGTTTCAGAAATTCATCGTATCCAATCGAATCACTACCAATGCTGTTTATAAATTGCGATAGAGCAAATAACTATTCTAAATAGACGTAAGAAAAAAATATACAAGATGTTAAAGAAAAAATTGGTGTTTACTTTAAATGATTTCATATTATGGTAAAAATAAAAAACAGCTTCACGTAAAGTTTATGTTAAGCAAATCTTTTTACTAAATTGTCAGAACATAAAAAATCTAAATCATCCAGATAAATCTGCTATCGCACAATATACGTACGAAAATTTTCATGACGTAAAATTTTAAGATACAAAAATAATTACAAGGCACAATAATATTATCAGCTCAAAAATTTATATAAATTCAATTTATATCGGCCATTAAAGCCTGAAGATTACTATAACTTTGTTCATGGTTTATTTGTTTATTATTTATGTCATTTATATATTTTTTTTCCTGATGATAATATGTGTTTAGTATATCGAAACGTCGAATTATAATATGATTTTTATAATATTTTTCAAAAAGATTTATTTTAATAAACATTGATTTTTAAAACGCGTTATTTTAGGTAATAAAATGAAATTCAATTATAGTGGACAGGCCCATTATTTTGATACACTCTGTATGCTAGATCTGCACGTATCTCTTTCTAGTAAATAAATGTCACGGAGATTGAGCTGTTTCACAGCCGCCCAATCATCCCTCACGCAAGATACTCTCTCATCGGAAGGCGTAAAGAGAACGAAAACAAAAATTTTCACCCCCGACTCCAAGTGGGTTTTTCGGTTTTTCCCAACAACTGAAGGCTCTATTTTTTTTTATTTTCGCCCAACTACAACTACGTTATTTCTAGAGAACAGAGCAGTGTATTTCAAACAACGCGCGTTGCCGAAAAAAAAAACGAACCGAAGCTTTTAGTGGGAAACAAATCACTTGGCGCAAATGTAAAGACTCATTCTCTTTCGTTCTGCTAAACAAAGGTTGTTCGACCGTTTTTTTTTTATGCAATGGAAACAGTATCTTTAAGAGAAGAAAGCTTTGATCCTAAAATAGTATGTTAATGGGCTTCTATAGTATAGATACGAATCTAAAATCGATTTTTTTTATTGTAACTAAATAGTTTTCTGATATTTTTCAAATCATCATGCGTTCGATATAGAAATATATTATAGTAAAAGTATAAGTTCATTTACTAGAATGCGTATAACTTGAAAAATAACAATGTATATAACCCTGTATTCTGAATCAGTCGACAATTTTAGCGTAAACGTTTGTTAAGCATTTTTAGTGCATCGAACTTTGAGATACTGTAAGCAATTTTGATATATTTTGAAATACTGTTCAAATTTCGAGTTTACAGTAAACTAAATATTTATGTTTACGTTGCCACCACGCAGTTTCATGGCCAAAATGTAATTTAAAAAGGGGTTACCATCAAGCCTAAGTTAGTTACGCTCAGCAGCAAGTTACGACAATTTACGATCAGTAGTAAGATACAGTCAGTCATCAAGTTAATTCTATAAGAAATAAACATATATAACTAAGATACAAGTAAAGATTCAGTTTTAAATTACATTTTGGATTATATGTAATTATTTTGTATTTATTCTATAATATTTAGTTAATTTTATTATATTTTACTATGGTAATTATTCTATAACCATGATCCAAGTACAACTTTATCTGTTCAGATGAAGGATCCATTTCAAATAAACGCTAAATTTACTAAGTAGAAAATTTGTCGTCTTAAGTTGCATAAAGACAGCAAATTGTTACAAATTCTATACTTTTTTTTTATTTTATATATTTTTCGAATTAGAATTTAGTTTCGAATAATCTCGTTTATAATATTTAATATAATTTTCATGATAAAAATTAAATTTATAGTATAAGCTTTCGTAACCTCTATCATCCATTATTCGACGTCTAGAAAAATCAGTATTTCTTTCCGGTCGAGTTCCGAAAAAGATAAACGACCAAAAAGTGTTCATTGCGTCGGAAGCTAATAAATAACGGATTCTCTAATACTGTCCTTACGGCTGCAAAATCCCTGCGGACGGTTTTAACGATTTCGGCGAAGGAAAACACATAGGTTTTTAACGTGATGAAATCGATACAAATAGAATTACGCGCCAGTTGACGACTACGTGGGCCTTAGATGTTCCTTCCCGAAGACTGTTGTTGAAATCGGAATTGTTTTTTTTTTCTTCCTCTCCTTTTTCTTCTTTGTAGATTAGGTTTGTATTGATAAATTTTAAAATAACATTGGTTGGGAATTGAAAATTTCACTGTTTATGTGTTCAATAGAGTTGTATTGTTTACATAAATTGAGTTAAATAAACAAAAAATAATTATTTCATCTAATTTAAATTAGATAACTAGCCTAAAGCAGTTTTATTTTAATAAAATGAGTTCTGAAAGATTGTTTACTATATTATAATATTAATTACTTCATCTATAGTTCGATTGTTGTAAGTTATTATTATATTATTATAATATATTATTATAACACCAAAATATCTGTACTTAATATATTTTGTAAATATATTTGCATATAATTTTATATAAGATAATATTTAAATAGTTTAAAATCAAAATTTAATATAGTCAAATGGTTTATCAATGATATTTTATTATATTTAGAAACAAATAAGTACTAATTATATAAAATAATATTTTAATATTTGTATTTATTTTTGTTATACTGTATGTTTACATTTAAAAACAAGAGAAAATAATTTGTTTTTGTGTTGTCAATTTTATTTGACGTTTGCAAATAACGTATGCATAATAACGAGTATATAATATTTTACTTTAATTTGAATAAGAAAACTTTTGATACATTTTTGTAATTATTATTTAACTTTAACCCAAATGTTTACTTATTTTCTTATATGCGATAAATATAAAATAAAATTACATCCGAAAGCATTCCCCCTAAAAACAAAGATAAGAAATATCTTTTCATTAAAATTCAATGTAAACAAATTCCGAAATTTGTTTTAAAGGAAATAAACCCATCTTTGTATTATCAGTGAAGAAAATGAATATCTTTTCAAGGAATTCTCATTCAAATTATAACACGCAGATAATGTTAAAAAGAGGGCAGACGCCCAGATTCTATCATTGAATAATTTTGTCAAGAACATCATCGTCGTCTTTAATATTATTTTTTAGTCAAAAATGAATTTACTGGAGTGCCTTTTTAATTAAAATTCAACATTATAAAGCAATGCTTTATTATTATGTTATTATCAGATCAAGTAAGCACAGTTATTTTAAAATGTTAATTTGATATATGAATTATTCTATAATGATGTTGCTATAAATTTTCTGTTATTATAAAAATAAATGATATTAAAGCTAACATAGTAAAAAACCTTTCAGAACTCATTATATAAAATAAAACGGTTTTAGGTTTAAGTTCTGTTACTTATTTTATTACCTAGTAACTTGTTTCTATGTTCAGTTATTTACTGTAAATGCAATTTGTATCAGTTTTCCTGATGAAGACGGACGTTGAGTTTGTCGAAACGTCGATTATTAATACAGATCTGTAACCTAAAGCCGTTTTATTTTAAACAAAACATAGAAACAAATTGCCATAATTTTATTATTATTATTTTTATTCAGGAGCAAAAATATTCATATAAAATAAAAAGATATATTTTTATTTATATAATTTATTTAATAATAAATATATGTAAATATTATAGCAAAAGTACCAAAAGCTTTCAAAATTTTCAATTTCACTATCAAAGCGATCATCCTTATAGTTCATCACAATAATCGTCGCTTTCTACTCCTCGTAACATAATATACTATTATTTCTAACAATTTAAGTATTTTCTTGTGGCATATTAGATTATAAATGTGTCATTTAATTACATGCATCTGTAAAATACCTTAACGAAATCATTAACTTACAATGTATATAACTATGTTCTATGCATCTAACTCTGAATATTTAATACGTATTTCAACTAGATAAAATTCTGTATAATGTAATATTAAAAACTAGAATCACATATCTGTGCAGTAGGTATAATAAAATATAAAATTCTAGTTCTTCTTATACAACTGGGAAATAAAAA
This sequence comes from Clivina fossor, assembly GCA_963966155.1. Classification (NCBI taxonomy): domain Eukaryota; kingdom Metazoa; phylum Arthropoda; class Insecta; order Coleoptera; family Carabidae; genus Clivina; species Clivina fossor. Next base: position 4,154,278 of record OZ014566.1, read on the forward strand.
CATGGCACCTAGAGCTATATTTAAGTAATCAGAAATTCTTATTCTCCATCATAAAATAGACTCTCAATTCATAAGATCCCGGTTCTATATTATTCTGCCAATGAATTTTAAAGTATCGTCGAAAAGGACGACCTGATCAATCAAATATCTTTCTTCAATTTTTATCCCCTGCCACTCGAAATGGCCAACGTAGCCTTTATGTATAATAAAAGAGATCCGGAGAGGTTCATTTCAGCATCGCACTTTATAAGTTACTTCCTGTTAAGTGAATTTTTTACAGTTTTATCGGAGAAGATACTGTACAAATTTGGACTAACAGTAATTGAATTTATTAAAATTATACTTCTATAATTTTTAATGTTTTTGTTAGCATCATAAAAATTTTTACAGTACGATCGATGTTCAACTTTAAATATTATATAAATCGTACTCTACGTTACTAGGTAACAAAATAAGTAACTAGATTATAAAATTTATAAATGATTAAATAAAAGTTCCTTCACAGTGATTGATGTTATCAATTTATTTACAAATTTCTATTGCTTTTCTTATCAATCTACCGATAATATTGATGGATTTTGCAATTATTATAGTATCTTCGAATTTTGCATTATGAAGATTAAAATTAAAATAAATTATGTAAAATTTAGTAAAGGACAATATTATTTAATATGAATACAAATTGTATGTTTATTGTAATCAAATTGCAATGTTGGATTTTGTTTCATAAATTATTTATTCTGAAAATAAGATTATGAAAATTTAATTGTTTTTTGTTTGTTCAGAATTAAATCGCTATGCACAAGCACGTTTACGGGATTTATTTTTTTGCGTTAAATCAATACGAAAAATGTCGTGTGTATTAAGAGATGTAAATGTTGAATTTTCTAAAAGAGAAATATTTCATGAATAAAAGATTAACTTTACTCTACAATCGATGGTACACTGCAACTCAACTAAATTCTATCGATGGAATATTAATTCTATAGATTAACTAAATACATATAAAATTCGGCTTCCTTTAAATTAAAAATTTATAAATTTTGTGATCTAGTTACTTACTTATTTTGTTATTTAGAAACTTGTTTCTTTGTTTTGTTTATTTACTTTATATCCATTTGTATCATTTTTTCCTTATAAAGATGTACGTTGAATTCATCGAATATTAATATAGAACTACAACCTAAAGCTGTTTTATTTTAACATTTATCTTTTTTAAGGAAAGATGTATTAGGATAAAAATACCAATAATTCTATATTGCTGCTATTCTTAAGTACAGATAATAAAAATTATATTAAAATTAGATATTTATTTGACAATTGTCAATACTGTCATTACTACAATATGGCCGTACTTTGGCTCTAGCCTGTAAATAAAAATCGAAAGTTGTATTTCGTATTTTGCAATTTGTTATTTATTGATATTTTTCATAAACAAATTAATTAAAATATCAAACTGTGCTTTAAAATAAATTGTAACTATTAAGAACAATGATTAATAATCGTAAGTAGCATTTTTATGTTATTGTATACAACATTTGTTCAGAGAACTTAACATATTCATATCAAAACATTTTTGATTGTTTGTGTAATTTGGTGTAATTTGTGAGTGAACTTTACTCACTTGTTACATAAATAACTGTTTTTAAATACACGAAAAAAATAATTTTACATGCATAGAAATACAAACTGTATATTCATATGTCACACTTGTAAAATCACAAAAGTTCTGGCTTCCTAGAATTGTAATAATACAAATCACTCGTGTGTCCGGAAATTGCAGTTTTTCCTGTTTCCTTCAGTCAATTCAATCTATCTCTGTTTCTATTTCTCTTTCTCTCTCTCTCAGTTAGTTCATGTCCAATACGATGACCTCGACCTCCTGCTGTTTTACGTGTTCGTCTGATTGTGTGACTCGACAGTCCAATACTGATTTTCCTGCTCTTTTTTCCATACATCTACATATGTATGTATGTACGTAACATTAGTATGCGATATCTGATTGGACGAGAAACGACTGCATGAATGGAATGTTGCTGTGTTAAACTTTTGGCCTATATCCAAGTTTATGCACAGAGCCGGAATTTTCAAATATTATTGTTACAAAAATGTTTGGTTAAAAATAATATATGTGAGTGATATCGTCTAGTGAGTTAATTGGGGAGGTTTGATTGAGAGTGTATTGCATGAGCGAATGTTTCCAACTAGTAAGAATAGAAGAACATGTTCGTGAGGCATCAGAAATGTAGATGAAACAAAAGTTGTTTGTTTGGATATAAATCTTTGGCTGAAACCAATTTCAGCATAGTTTTTGCCAGATCCTTATGTCAACATTATTTTTAACTTCAATGTTATTTTAAAAACAAGTAAGTAAATGTATTTAACATGGTAAAAAAACTTTCAGAACTCATATTAAAATAAAACGGCCTTAGGATTTAGTTCTATATTAATTTTTATTACTAATCAACGTATCAACGTTTCGACATACTCTACGTACATCATCATCAGTTACTTATTTTGTTACCTAGTAACTTGTTTCTATATTCTGTTTATTTACTCTATATATCATTTGTATCATTTTTCCTGATGTCGAAATACGTAGAGTAAGTCGAAACGTAGATTATTAATAAAAATTAATACAAAATTTTTAAAATTTGTAATTAAAGGAAGCCAAATTTTATTTAAATTAGTGCCTTCACACTGACTGATGGGTCTTAACAGTAGATTGACAAGAGAAACAATAGAAATTTATATCAAAAAGATTACATCAATCAATGTAAAAACACTGATTTAAATAAAATATGAGTTCTTTCAATTAAATATTTATAAATTTTATGATCTAGGTACTTATTTTATTAACTAATAACATATTTCTATGTTCTGTTTATTTACTAATGTATACTGTAAATATACAAAAACAAAATATTATAAAATTTTATATATAATGGATTTTTAATATTTAATGACATTATAATATAAAATTTTCGTAAAGAAATCGTGCAATCATGTTACAAAGTTTGATGAAGTGTAAATCTAGGTCAATTATTGATTTTTTTTCTTACATTTTCATTTGAATAATTTATTTTGTCTTTGCACTAGTTCTTCTAACAGCATTCATCTAATATTTAGACGTTTCTAAGCACAAAATGCATTTATATTTTACTTCAACTATGTTTGCTTCGTATTTCCTATCTTTTGCTAGTAAAATAATCATGTTTTAATTGAAGTTTTCAGTGTTTATACCAAGATGGAAATGTTTCAAATTAAAATCAGTCGCTTCTACTGATTAACTCAGTTCATTAATTTTAATAATATTAAAATTAAAAAAGGCTATGTTACAATTAATATTTTATTAAAATATAATTTAGTTAGTAATAATAAAAAATATTAATTGTAAAGTGAAGACCAGCTGTATAAAATAATGCTAAACAGTTTAACAACGTGATTTAATTATCAACTACACTGGAAACAAAAATAGCGAATTACAGAAAAATAGTACTAAAAAAAATGGTAATTTCATTTTACCATAAATATTCTGTATTTCTACCTCTAAATTCTGTAATTTTTACATAATTTAGAATAATTATATAAAGTAAGTAAAAATAACCTAATTAATAAGTATGTAAAATTACTTAAAATAATAATTTATCAAAATAATTAGACTTAGTACATATTTTGTATAATAATATTAACAAAATATTTTAAGTATAATTTATTCATTTAAAAATACATCCTTTATGTAAATTTAAAAATGTATGTAATTATATCAAAAAATAATATCACAGAACTAAACAAATTTTACCTATTTGTGGAAAATTCCTGACAACAAATTTACTGAAGTTCTGTAAATTTACTAAAAAAAGACTTTACTAAAAAAAACTGTAATATTACATACATATGTACTTTTCCATCCTGTTGGTAATATCATATTACATAATGTTTGTAATAGTTCTGATATTATATATTTTTAAACAATTATATAGAATTACAGCAGTTGAGTAATTATACCTAGAAATGCTGGTCATCATAATGTCCCATGGTTTGTAGTTAAAATTACATTACATTATATTACATTACATTACATAATTTTTAGAGTATTAATATATAAGTTATAAAGAAAATTTAAATTAATGAAAAATTTGAGTTTTTTCTTCAATTTTACGACCTCAATTCAAACCAAAACAGTGACCTCAACAATTTCTAAAATAATCGTTCAACGAACGTTAACCAATAAAAACTTTTTTTGTTGAATAGCTTCTCTTTTACATTTTCCCTCCTCACAAAACGACTGCGGAATAAAAGCTGCGTGAACGCAGTTTTCATGGAAAATGACGCTTTGAAATCGTCTCGTTATTAAGTGCAATATGAACGACGTTGTTAGACGCTACGCGTCTTAACATAGTCGGTAATATTCCCGCGAGAGGCGCTTTGCGTCTGTCAACGACATACCGAATTTTGACGTCATTGACTTTTTGGTGTCCGGCACCAGTAAGTTTTGCGGATAAAGGTTTTCATTATGTCTGGAAAGTTTTGCCAGAGAAGTTTTTGAATGTGTTTTATAATAGTTATACTTTTAATTAATCGTTTGCCTTAAAGGTTTAAATTTAAATATATTTAAAATAAAAAGATTCAGGTCTAAGATCTGCTATATCATAATTAAACATTTATATTCAGTGATACGAAATTAAATATTTTTAGGTAGTATTAATAAAATAATTATTAGGAAAGTAAAAAATTACTAATAATTTTACATGTTAAAGTTCCATGTTTGAAAATTGGGGTCATCATTCTATATAGCATGTATCACTTCAGATTTTTAATAATTTTTATTTTACGATCAAATAAATACAAAATGTATATTTTTTAAATTGTTATTAAGAACCAAATACAGAATTGACTTTGTATATAAAAATAAGCACGTAACTCGCTTTTGTTGTATATTTTATAATTTATATGTAAATTTTTCTTTGTTACAAAGCGTACAACGACCAGTAAAAATATAATCAATTTTTAAATTATATTAATTAGATCATTTTAATCACTTTTAAACTTTGAAGAAGTTCATCGCTTCGCGAAATGATGAAATAACTTGATTAATTCATACTTCAAAACAAATTTACGAATTTCTATTTGCTTCTGTGAACAAAACAAAAATTTCCATTTAAATTTCAATACGATTGTCGCACCAGAAAAAGCAAAAGAATGAGCGCGACAAAAAAAAACTGTCCTATAAAATTGCAAATTTTTCTTATTATTATATTCAACAAGGGGCAAAGGCACACACCCACACACACTCATACAATTTTTGGAAAACTTTGTGTTAACAGCAAAAGTTTTTCTCGTTATTTTATGAAATCTCATAAACTCCAGAATGAAACAGATTCAGACCTAACCTAAATAAGTATACAAAGTACTTGTCTTATACATATACAGAATGTTACAGTAATTATAGAAGAGGTAAGTCAGTCTTATTTATTTATGATATTTACATGTTTTATCTTAATGTTTAGTGTTTAATAACAGAAAATTATCAAATGCAAATACAATTTAAAATAATACAAACAATATTTCAATTAGTAATCTTCAGACTTTCACGGCCGGTATCTATTAAATTTATAGACCTTTCTGCGCTTGTATACCGTGATCGATCTATTCGTTAACCAAAGTACTATTATGTTAAGAGCTAAATTTTCAATACTAATTCAACATAAAAACAAATATCTTTTAAATGTTTAATAAATAAAAACTATGAGTACATAATCAATATATATATATATATATATATATATATATATATATATATATATTATCAATATTTATTGATACTATTCAACAAATAATGAAAAAAACTCACATTATTTTATTATTTATGTAGTATATTTACTAATTATTTAACTACTTTCATTAGACATATATTAATAGCATTTATATAATGAAATGACATTGTTAAAAACAGAGTTTATTACTTAATGAATAACAAAAAAAAAAAACATATTCTTTTTATATAAAGACTTTGAAACTACCCTGTATACGTACTTCTAGTATATATACATTTGCTTAACGGCGTAACGTGGTGGAAAGTTTATCATTTCATTACGCAGCAAGAAAAAGTTTTTTTGCTTCGTTCGCACGAAACAGATTCTTCGGTGGCTGAATGCACGGAGCTCAACACTCAACGACATAGAATTAATTAAACACACAAACTGGGTGAAATTGAAATTTCACACGTCTATATTTCTGACATCGAGTCAAGGACGACTGACAGAAAAACGACACAGCTAAATCGTCTTTTCCTCTATTTCTTTTCTGAATCAATGCGAAAAAAGTTGGACTTTAACGTACCATAAAATTGATTTATTCTTTGTAAATGTTTATGAATATATTATTAAATACTAAAGGCCACTTAAAATGGTAATAATTTATAAATAAATATTTGAAATAAATCGTGAATATTTGGGATTGATACCCTTGAGAAGTTAGCAATAAAGTTCTAGCAATAAATCCTATACCTCGCCATACTAATGCTTTGCTTAATAACTAAAAAACTAATTAGCGAATTTTAATTCGGTTTACAGCATTCGATAGCTTACATCTTCCTCTAGTTTTTTACTAGTTTTGTTTTGCGAAATATTTATTAGAAATATGAAAAAAATGATTTTGAAAAAAACGCTTTAAAAAATGTACAATTTCTACTAATTATTCATATACCACTCAATATTTTTTAAATCTCTACTAGTACAAAACTTGTACACAATAAAAGCTATCAATTGATGTATTATTTATTATAATTACGTTCTTAATTAATTATAATTTTAATGATTTAATATTTTCGAAAATTACACATTTAATGAAATACTTAAAATCAACCTACTAATTTCTCAAATTTAGTATGGACAAAAGTTATGTTAATATTAAATCATATTATCTGGTTATGCTAAAAAAAATTTGAACTAGATAAGAAGTTATTTAACAATTTTTTTTTCATAATCTTTATCAAACTCCGTCAAATTAACATATTTCTTGTTGAAATTTTGCATAGATAAAACTTTTATACATAGAACGTAATATTATCTAATTAAGGCAAAAAGAATTATCAAATTATCTTAATTAGAAAACCCTAAAATGTTAAGAGTCCCTGGCTGTAACCTCCCCACCCGTAAACAGTCCCAGTATATCATAGTTTAAATAAAATGATAATATTACAAAATTATTACTTACCTTTATTTGCAGAATTATTATAGCTTCAATTGTAATACTCTTCACTCAAAATTATGTCTACATAATATGAAATACGTATATCAACACTGTCTGTCCACTTTTATCATATAAAATTCCACAAAGTTAATTGTATCAATTAGAATCCGATATTTGTTGCACTTTTTATAAACAAAATACAAATATATTTATTAAACTTAGTCACAAAACATTAATACACTAAATTTTATACAATATTTTTTATGAAAAACACGAAATTTTCACTATCTGATGCAACAGAATACACTAATTTTTCACAACTAAATTTTATTAAAAACATAAATTAACTTGTATCAATTCGAAGCTCAACTCTGATTGGCTAATATTTCAATTATTTGAAATTCTTGTAATGCTTTGTTTACAGGTATAAATATTGTTTTGCTTATAGAAACAAAACAGACAAAATTTAACAAGATTACGCATACTAATTAAGTAAAAATACAACAAATATAAAAATACAATAAATATTTGGGACAGACATATGCACTCTTATCATAATTGTATATTTATTTATAATTTATTATTAAGTAAATTCAAGTAGATATAGAAATTTACATAATAAATTAAGTAAAATTTTGTTATGGTTTTTTGATTTAATCTAAATCTAAATTTTACGTATAAAATATATACATAAATATTGTACAGGGAACAATACATCAAAAAGTTTTGTAAATTTTTAAACACCGCAACGCTCATGAGACAGACATTAAATGATAAAAGTCGAGTGACATTTCGAGATTATTTTCACTCATAAATAGTTTCCTAAAAGCATTGTTGTCAGCATTCACGGTCTTAAATAGCACTCATCTGAGACCTGAAAAGTTCAAAGTGATCTCTAGAGTTACTCTAGTAAGTAAAATGAGATAAGTTGAGTAAGTTAATTGAAGACGAATTTATTTTTATTTTATTTTTTGTTGTAGTTTTTAAAGTTAAGAGGTTTATAAACGAAAATGGACAGATTACTAATAAGGTTAAAATATATTTATGTATATATATATATATATATATATATATATATATATATGAATTTTATGGGGGAAGGATAGACTTAATATATCGTAAAAATATTATGGTTAAGTTTTTAATGTAATAGGGTTTTATGTGTTTCTGTAATATCGATTTTATTTTTATTTTAGATGGAAATATAATAAAATACTCCTTAAAAATATATTTTTATTTTCGCATCAATATGGATTTACTGAATATCTGCCGATGTAGAGCTATTTGAAATAACTTTTTATTTAATAATATACATTATTTATTTTTTCAAAAATTCCTAAAAAATCTCAAAAGCTAGAATATATAAAAACATACTGAAACAACATCAGAAAAAATATTAAATTTTTTTCTAAACATTTCTATCCAGACAAGTAAACTTTGCTTTATTCACATTCATACTGACACTCTGTCTTTTATTTCTGCTATTTGGAAACATTCATTCAGGCAAAACACTCTCAATCATATCACTCTAACTACTCATTGGACGTTCACGCAAAAAATATACCTCCAAAATCATTCAAATGTATTTTTTTAACCAAACGTTAAATAAAATAAAAGAAAAATATGTTATTTAAGTAAAAACTAAATTGTAAATCAAATAAAAACCGATTAATGCAACAAAATTTAAATACATAGAAGCGTTTTATAAAATGATTAAATAATTTCATCTTGTCAAACTTTCCATTTTTTATTCATTGGTAAATATTTAACCAGACCTGGCAAAAAATATCTTGTTTACATCTATACTATACGTATATTTACCTTTTACTATAATTTAAAACATATTTGCTCAATGCTTCGTGCAATATAAATCCAATTCTGTTTTGGGTTTAGAACGACAGACGGATTCGTCAACATAGGAGTTCGCGATTGTGGCCCCGCGAAGAAAGTAGATTTAAAGCTGCCAGATTGACTGGCTGCGTAAAAGCGAACGACGAAAATGCGGCAGCGAAAAACTTGAAGCAAATGAAGTATAAACGAAACATAGATGTGAAAAGTACAATAAGACGATTTAATCAGGCAAGAGTGACTTTTGAGGAGAAAAGAAAAACGACATTGTAACAAAAAGACAAAATGGACAAATGTAAATTCTAGCTTTAATAAAAAAAAATGGATGAAATTGTTTTAAATATTTTTACAAGGTTATTTTTATTTAATGGTTAAACTTAGATGATTTTTAAAACGTTTTTATTAACTCGTTTTCTTGTCTGTCTATTTGTTTGTTTATTTATCTGTGCGATACAAATTTTACAATCGATTATAAACTAACTTTCCAATCAGCTTTAAACTTTATATTTTAAACATATCTCATAACTGGATGACAATGCAATATTAATTAATTAATTATTAATAAATTGCTTTCAAATGAATTAATTTTGTAAAGTTTAAAATTAATTTATTTGAAAGAAATTTATTTTGTATTTTCACGAAAACCTTGTAAACTCATAATTTAGCATGTAGTTATCTTATATAAAAAGAAGCTGTTTTCCATTTAATTTATTTATGTAATATTTTGTTTATTCTGATAACATTTTGGCTGTTTCACCGATTATCAACATCAATATCCATATTATTTCAGCCATAAAATACAACTTAACTATATATATTAGAGTGTTCGTTAAAAATATATTTTTCCAGTAACCCTAAAATCGATAAATTTACATCGAAACTATTTCAGAAATAATATTATTGCTTGTTTTTACGTAAGTAACAGGTTCCTCTACACAACTGAAATTTTCGGAAAACGCGTATAAATACATATATCGTTTATGTTAAAATTTATTCAAAATAACCATTCTGCATTATCTGCTTTGTAACTTTTGTTACATAAAATAAAAACAAATAATAATAACAGAAAAACTAAACCAGGTATTTATTTTATGCAACAAAATACAACTAGTGCAATATATGACGTATAATAAATATATTTGCTGGGTAGCGATAAGATTTATAAATTTCTCATCATTGCAAAATGGAACAGATCTAAATGTTCCGCATTATAAGTGAGGTCTGCGATAATAATCTTGTATTGTTCTACGGGGGATTTATTTCTATAACAATTTCTAGTTTTCCAAATAAATTGCTCTATCAGTGGACTTGCAGTTGTTATTGTTGGCAATGCTGTGTGACTTATCTGTGCATAATTTCAAGTTGTGTAACACTGAAATGCAGCAACGGACTTTATTGTGGCTCTATCTGCCGTAACAGTGTACCAGTATGAAAACAAAAGGTTTCTAGTTGTTTGAGTAAATGTTGCGGAATAATCCCAGATAGTATTGTTTTAGTTTGAAATTAATTTTTAGTTCTAATAGACACTATTAATAATTCTTCTTTTTAATATTTGTTTGTTATATGTGGTAAAAGTTTGCTGATAAAATTTTGCTTAACTTTTTATTCAAAGTTGGATTCAGACTTAAACTTTTCAACATGAAATGCTTTTTTTGAGCATTTATTCAAAATTAAATATTAAATATGTTTGTAAATTAACTTAGGCCCAGTATTTCCAAATATTGAAACAAATTTAACCTTTACATAAGTTTAAAATTAAAATAAAAAAACTTTAGGATTTAGTTCTGTACTAATTTTAATTACAAAATCGACGTTTTGACGTACTCTATGTACATCATCAGGAAAAATGATACAAATAACATATATTCGTACAATAAATAAACAGAACATAGAAACAAGTTACTAGGCACATTAATTTAAATAAAATTTAGCTTCCTTTAATTAATAATTTATAAATTTCATTATAATAGTTACTTATTTTGTTATCTAGTAACTTGTTTCTATGTTCTGTTTATTTATTGTATGTAACACTAAGTCTTAAAGCTTTTTTATTTTAATATAATGAGTTCTATAAGTTTTTTACTATGTTAAAATAAAATGCTTTTGGATTTAAATTCTATGTTAAGGTTTATTGATATTCGACGTTTCGACAAACTTAATATCCTTCATCGTCAGGAACATAGAAACAAGTTATTAGGTAACAGAAAAAAGGAACTAGATCATATTGTTTTTATATAAATTTTTAATTAATGGAAACCAAATTTTATTTAAATCAGCGATTAATGTTATCTTTTTCTTTATAAATTTCTGTTGCTTCTCGTTATTAATCTGCTGTTAATTGGTCTTGAAATAATTACAGGTATCTTCGAATTTTACCTCATGAAAATACTCTAACGCATGTTGATGGTTTAGAGGTATTGACTTTTTATGTTCTGTCAATCTAGTAGAAACAGTTCTACCTGTCTGTCCAAAATAAATCTTACCGCATTCTCACGGAGTTCTATATATATATATATATATATATATATATATATATATATATATATATATATATATATATATATATATATATATATATGTATATATCCAAAGATTGATTATTTTATATAATGAATTCTGAAAGATTTTTCTTACTATGTTAAGATGTTTTTCAATAATAAACGATTGATACATTTAAAAAGATAATAACTGCTAAAATAATTAGTTTTAATGAAACTATTTTAATAAATTTATATTTCTAGAAAATATATACTTATATATATATATATATATATATATATTAATTTTATATCTTACTACATTATAAAAAAACTTTCTTGCAATAATTTAATTAAAATAATTTTATTCCAAGAAAATAATTAAAATAATTTTTCAATAAAAAAAACGCACTCCGAACAATGGATTTGCCAATTTTTTTATTTTTGTAGAAATATTCCTAATTTTCAATCGATCAAAAGACACTGACCTATTTCTTGCCGCAAAATTAATTTCATTCACTTCGACTTAGACAAGGAAGGAACAACACATTTTTTCTCTATTTCGCTCTCTTTTCCTTACGTTTCTTATCCCGTTTATAAATCGGACTCAGGTGGTCGACGACGTTCAATTGTCTTCTTGGCACAAAATTATTGACTTCTGTCTGGAGCCAGGTCCGGATTGACAAGAATTATAGCTTGTCGATTGGATTTATCTTTACAGATATTTTTTAAAGGATTAGTTTCGGTTGGATTTGTACAATGATGAAAGATTTTTCTTGAAAAATATTAATTTATCTTTATTTTTTTTCGTATCTAGATAAATGTCAATGTGATTTTTTTTTGTGACATATTAGTTCCGCTATATTTTTGCTAAAGATAAAAGATGGCTGTACTACTCAAATATTATAATATATTTATCATAAATAATTTAATTTATTAGTTCTGTTTTGTTTCACATGGATACAAAATATCCTAAAGCTGTTTAATTTTAATATACCTAATGAGTAACGTAATTTTCAAAAACGAAATTTAAGAGATTATTATTATTATAAGTAATTTTGAATAATAATAATAATAATATTCAAAATTACTTTTATTAAAGTTTATAAATTTAAAAGGCTCTTGTTTTTATTAATATTTAATGATACTATCTTTTGCAAATGAAAATAATATTTAGAAATATTTAATTTTGATAATTGTATTATAATGTAAATATAAATAGAGAATCATGCAATGTTACGTGCAAAATATCATAATAAATAAAAATTATCGACTTTCTATATATAAGTATAATTTAATAACAAAAAATATAATAAAACAACACATTTTTTGTGTCTGGCGCAAAAAGAGAAAACTATAAGCTATACTAAACTATTTCGCTTAATTTACGAGTATTATATTTTTTCCTCAAATTCCATTATTCATAAAACAATACGTATTTATCATAGCAACATGCAAATCTACATTGTTTCAAATAAATAGTTAGAAAAACTACGTACCATAAACAAAATATATTTGTTTCCATCATATATTTCTTTTGCATGAACGTAAAAACTTAAACTCATAACCTAGAATAATGGAATCGGAAAAATAGAAACAACATAAAAACAGAAAAATATAATATAAATTTCCATTTGCCTTTTACAGTGACACAGATTTTTCTCCTCAACTTAGATCGGCAAAACTTATCAGCATTTTTCGTTAGAAAAGTATTAAATTCGTTCTCACAAACATTCGCAAAATGCGGGACTCAGATTTAAATATATCGGTATATGTCAATACTGTCTGCAACATCATCAAAATGAGAATTCTTTTGAAGCTGTCAGAAATTGCTGATATATCAAGAATTGACGTGGATTTATTTTCTTCGCCGTTTTATGTCAAATATATAAATTAAACTGAAAGGGGGAGGGGGGAGGGAGACCCGGAACAAATGGAACAACCTATATATATGGTAACAATACGAAACAGAAAATATTTGTCTGGAAATGACAGAGCCGTTTTTACAATAAAATGATATACATTTTTTTAATGGTTACCCTTCACTTTTCCTCACGTTTTCGTTAGTTTCCATTTTGGTTATATGCTAAAAAAAAATCTGAAAGCAGTTGCTTCAGATTTCTTGACAAAATATAAATTGACTTGACTTTCAAATATTTTCGGTATTTTACATAAAAGCCTTTGTATTGTTTTGACAGCAATATTCTTTTTAGGAAATTAGATTTCGTAAGACATACAGTTTGAATTATGTGGAAAAACAGCAGCAGAAATCTACATATATAGTTCATTTTTATTTATATTCTTATTATTATTAATATATTATTATTAATATATTTTTTTCTTCAAGCGTATCATAATATTACTATTACGTTACCATATTGCCTACGTAGAAAAAGATCATTATGTTACTAATACATTAATGACATTATTGTACAACAGTTAGTTATATACACCATTGATGGCTGCACCAAAAATAACTACAACGTCAAGTGCATTTAATCTAATATTTTCAGCGACTATATTGCAAAACTATTACGTCAAGTTAAGTGACAATTACATTGATTATATTCTCGCTTGAATTTTAGTTTGTTTATTGAAAATGTGTGAATAATTGCAAGAAATGCAATGTATACCGATCCAGGGTAGTCAGAAACTGCATATTCAACTAAAGAATTTAATTATATATTAAAAATTATTAAGTCAAGTTAAGTTAATTGACAATTATATTGTTCATTTTAGTCAATGATCACTGGGTACGTTGAGTATTTGTGTAACTTTAGATCAATGATTAGAACTTTAGCTTTATCTTTTACAGCGATGATAAAAGCTTAGCTTTCGATATACGTACATAGCTTTATTTTTTTAATTATTGTTTGTGTTTTAAGAAAAATAATTTTATTTTATTAACTTTTTGCCACAGTATTTTAATTTATTAATTTAACCCACATTTAATTTATGTTACTGGAAAAGAAAACCTTTTGAGTCAAATAAATTTACAATCTGTGATTGTTTTGTATCGTTTGTTTCTCGTTGTAATCACAATAAGCTATAAGCGACTTTGCATCGACCTCCTACTGTGTATTTCAATCGTGATTGTAATAGCTACAGCAGCCCCATGTCTGAAACACTAATTTCATGGCATGTAATTCCCAATAAACATTGTGTGCTTTAGTTTGTCTAGTCTAATATTGCCACGGCAACCTACTTTGGGGAGGGGGCTAGCTACCCAATCTCTTCTCGGATAGTCACAAGAAATAGTGTTCAATCTCTTCTGTGAGTTTATATGTTTGTACCGTTTTAATTAAAATTAAAATCGAGTTTAGAGGTTTAAGTATTAGTTTGTTTTTAGTGATTATCAAATGATGGCTCTCATTATATTAAAATAAAAACGCTCTAGGATTAAGTTCTGTATAAATTTTAATTAAAAATCGACGTTTAGACTTTCTCTACTTACATTTATAAAGAAATTACATACATACATACATATGCAATCACGCCATGTACCCAAAAGAGTGTGGTACAAACTCTTTTTATCATCCCGAAATCAGTCGCCTTCAAACATTCCTATCCAAACAAGCAACTTTCGCTTCATCCACATTCATAATTCCTCTCATACATGCTCTTTTATTCCTACTACTTGGAAACTTTCGCTCACGCAAAACACTCTCAATCATACCACTCCAACTACTCATCAGACGTCCACGCAAACCTATACCATCAAAATCGTTCAAATAAATCTTTTTAACAGCAAACGTTCATTAGACATTCGCTCAACATGTCCGAACCATCTTAACTGACTAACACCAACTTTTGCTACAACATTTTTTTCAATTTCACACTCATCATACACTAATCTATTTCGTACCCGATCTCTCCTATTTACACCACATACTCCACGTAAAAATCTCATTTCCACAGCAGTTATTTTTCATTAATTAAATTAAATAAATTTCTTTTAATAAATAACTTATAATCTAGTTACTTATTTTGTTACCTAATAACTTTTTCTATGTTCTGTTTATTTACTGTAAATGTCATTTGTACAATTTTTCTTGATGAAGATGTACATTTAGTACATCGAAACGTCGATTATTAATAAATATTAATACAGAATTACAACCTAAGGCCGTGTTATTTTAAAAACCTATATATTTTAAATATTTTGCCAATTTTGAAATAATATCTTAATATAATACTCTAAATTAAAAAAAAATACAAATTCTTGTTAATTCCGGTTCTCACGAATTCCCGCGATAAAATCCTGTAAATTTTAATGGCTAGAACCTTACATGTTGGCAAGCACTATACTTTAATAGAACGACTACAACAAAAAATAAAACGGAAAGTTGAGATTAAATTTGAACACAATGGCTATTTAGAAAGTATCTCGATAAGCTCTAATACAGGGATTATGTGCAATGTTTATAAAGGATTTTAGTACAATGTAAAATAAGATTTCTTAATAAAACTTTCCAATGGATTATGGGGGCAAGTCATGTAATTTGTCTACTAATTAAACTCTATCAACGAACCGATTAACTATTATAAAAATAAAACTGCTTTAGGTTAAAGTTCTGTATTAATATTTATTTATAATCCACGTTTCGACGAACTCAATGTCCGTCTTTAGCAGGAAAAACTAATGCAAATGACTTTTACAGTAAATAAATAGAATATAGAAACAAGTTACTAGGTAACAAATAAGTAACCAGATTATAAAATTAAATTTTATTTAACTCAGTGCCTTCACAGTGATTGTTGTTATATTTCTCTTCATAAATTTCTATTGCTTCTCTTATCAATATTAGCAATAAAAGAAGAAATATAAATTTATAAAGAAAAAGATAACATCAATCACTGTAAAAGCACTTAGTTAAATAAAATTTGATTTCCATTAATATTAAAAAAAAAAAAAAAAAATGATAAATGATATTTGTATCAGTTTTCCAGATAAAGACGGACTTAAATTTAAATCTAAAGCCGTTTTATTTTAATATAATTTCTAAATAATTAAAATAATAATTAATTTTTTTAAGAATGTTTTGGATGAGCGTATGTTTCCAAGTAGTATGACTGATTATCAGTATGAATGTGGATGGGCAAAAGTTACGTGTCTAAATAGAAATTTCTGGAGAAATTAAAATCTAAAAACATCTGTTTGGACACACAACGTAATTGTGTATGTATTGCCAATTTTGACATACAGATACTGATAAATAATTCAAAAATTACAAAATTTTGAAGACGATTTCATTTATTTAAATCAATTTTGAGCATTTAAAATAAAATATTTTATTATGTTCTATTCTAATGTAACTATATACCACTAAAGTTCCATTTTATAAATACAATAACAGCAAATAAACATATCAAAACTTTATCAGCAGACTTCATTAACAATGATTTACTAAATATCCAGGTTAATATTATCTAAAACTAACATATGCACATCTATATTTCACTGACAGTACCAGACCAACTCCGTTTTATAGGTTAAAACTGTTGTGTTGCAAACATCACACGGGTGCATTAGATAGATTACCTGCCTTGTATTGAGCAAAACTGCACAGTGTGAAGTTTTAGCCTGCCGAACATTGAGGGTAATGACGCGAAGTTAGCGGTATTTAATAATGCACAAGCGTTGAGTGACTGCAGATTCATTAACTTCGCAGGCGCGCAACGAAAAAGCGCTTGACTTCACTTGAGTTTTCGTAACTTTCCCGTGGAAAAGCTGACGTCTAGATTAACGACAAACTGCTGTTGCAACCGTACGCGTTACGCGCGTCGACCGGGCATCGGAGAGTTGATAAAAACTTTGTCAGTATAAATATTTTGCGTTGATTAATTTCAGTTTTGACACGCTTCCTTTTCTCGGCTCAAATAACCATGAATGACAAAACTAAAAGAGGGTGTGGTGGAAATTTTTAATGAAGTTTGCTGAAAATTGTCGTTATTTTTGTTTTTGTTTGAAAATGAAAAGTTTGGTAACTGAAAAATTCAAGCAAATATTTTGAGATAATACGTTTGAATTCATATTTTAGTTGAAAATAGTTGCAGATAAATAAAAAAACAATTAAAAAGTATAAATGCCCACCTATGTAAAAATAAAGAAACTAAAATTTATGCAAGTAATGATATATCTTTAAACAATATTTACATTTAGTATTTTATTTGTAATTTGTAAGCTATGTAATTCATTTCGAGAAAAGTTTTTTTTTAATTAAAATATTGCATGCATAATTATTATATCAAAAATGCAGATAATTTTTATATTACTAATATATTTCATAAGGGATTACTACATTATAATAAATTACCGACATATATATTAAAGAGTCAAAGAATTTAAAAACATTTCAATTTGAAATTAAATATTTTTACCATAATAAGTTTGATGCGAATTAATAATTATGCTAATATGTTTGATAATAATTAAGTAAATAGTATGCTATAGTAGTAAATTTTCTGTAATTCTTAAATGTTAAAATGTATTACAATGTAATTAAACTAGCCTAAAGCTAAATAAAGTTTGATTTGATTTAAAATGAATTTTACTAGTATTGTAATCGTTGAAAATTTTTTACAGGGCGACTAGCGGCTCCAAATTGTTTTTATTTACTGATCCACCACTGTACTTTATCACATAAATCAACATTGTATTGACAAAATATCAGCCAGAAACTGACAAAACTCTCGCTACAATGTATTCATTTCGAAATACTTTCCAAACTGAACGGGGTATTTTTATATTCATTTTAACCGCTCTCGAAAACTCTGCGCTTTTGTACAATCGTCTCGCTGTTCGCTGCGCCGCTCTCAGCATCAGATACAAAAGTGATTACGTGTCATCATAAAAGCTGAGCTTTTTGTTTAAAATGAATCATTTCGCTTCAACCATCAGCACCATCGCTCTGTGTGCGCACTTGTTCGCTCTTTGTTGAGTTGTAAAAACTCACTCCACACTTTACGAGTCGCACGAATAAAACTGTTCATATATTTTCGGTCGTTATTTTTACTGCTCGTTTGGGGAATGGAAGTAGATTGTTTATAAAGTGATAATGTTGCGAGGCAGAAACGCTGCGCTCATCAACTTGTCTTTAAACTGATTCTTTCATTATTTTTTTCTATTTTTACTCAGACAATGTTTACTGTCGTGCCTTCGTTATTGTGGCAATTAACAGTTTGTTGCCTGAACATATTTTTATTATTTATTTTATATTGTATGAAATGCAGTGATAATAAAATTTAATTTTTATGTTAATATTCAATTTTAAGATGTTATCATAATTAATACAGTAAAAGCTAAAATAAAACTTTTCGATTCAAGTTCTGTATTAAAATTTATTAAAATTTTAATACAGAACTTGAACTTAAAGCAGTTTTATTTTATATAATGAGTTACTGTTACAGTAACGTTATTTCAAACGGCATTTCAAAATGATTTGATTCAAATTATACTTTCATACATAATAATTTGCAAAAAACCAAGTGATATCTTAGTGTATTTCAATATCTGTAGTTTAGATTACTGGTCGAAACTCGTCGCGAACGCACAACTTGTAGTTTCGAAAAAGTGTCTAAATAAAATTGTCGCGAATATTCGGTCAAGGCTCTACCATACCAAATATGATGAGTATAACATGCAATTACAACACAAAATATGCAGTGTTAATTCTAAATTGTGTGGTAGAAATTTTATATTTGTGCAATTAAAATTATACTTTCTTAATGATACCTATACTTAACAATCTTCAACAACATCTGATAACTTGATGTAAAATTCAAAGATACTAGAATAATTGCAAGATCCATCAATATTAACAGTAGATTGATAAAATTTGGTAAAATTTTTAAATTGCAAGTATTTATTTTCATTTATATATGTTTGTAATTCAGTTACTAAAGACTACCATTACCGATTGTTCGAAAATGCTAAATATAAAAATTTGTTTTAAAAGACTCATTAGTAAAACTAAACTGCATCGTTTTAAATTATTAATTATAAGAGTAAAATAGGATTTTTTCCTTAATAACAATAATGTTTTTATTATTTACATATCTCGGGTAATAAACACTTGAAATATTTTGGTTATCTTAAAATAATTTTCCAGCGTATTTACTGTAGATTTCTGGTCGGTTTAATTTCGAAGTAAACACAATTTTCTTTCACGAATATGTTAGTAGCTGTAATTTCATTTGCGGTTCTTCGAATTACTTGTTCTTCAATTACAAATTAAATTATACGTAAATATTTTATCAGTGTAAGAACAGCGCTAGCACAAAATAACATACCAGCTTTCGTTTTATACTATCTGTTTCAGCATTGATAACGCTTTTATAGCACAAGCAGCACTCATTCCTCTCTTCATAAAACTAATATTGTTTCAGTTAAGTGCATACACAGTCAGTGGCGAGTTGTAATGAGATTGTAATAAAAAAATATTTTTAAACATTTTTTTTATTATACCGAATGTTTGATTCAAGTTTTGCATCTGGGATTTCAAAAACTATAAGAGATTATAACATGTAATAATCATAATATTGAAAGTAGTTTCGCTACTAAATATAATAAAATTACTGCAAATAAAATTAAATATTTTAAAGTAATTCAAGTAAAAAAACGATAATTTAAAAATTTCTAAAGTTATCAAATACACCAGGTTTTTACGGCCGGTATTCATTAAATTTATCGAATTTTCTGAGCTGATATGCCATGGTTGATCTATCCTTGTTGCAGACGTTTCGCCATACATTGTAGATGGCATCCTCAGTGCCTTCAAAAATAGCAAAATATCTGCCACGAGGAAAGATCGACCACGGCGTACAAAACCATAAAATTCTATAAATACAAATGCACTGTTTTGAAAGTATTGAATTTTAATAAAATTGCAAAAACAGTAATTGAATTAGTAATTAAAGTACTTAAATAATTAATTACTGTAAAATAAGATATTTTAATGTGACAAAATTGAAATAAATATTTTTCGGCATAGTAAAATATGTTCAGAACTCATTAAAATTTGAAGATACTACAATAAAATTAACATTAGATTGATAAGAAAAATAATATAAATTTGCAAAAAAAAAGTGTTAAGACACTGGTTTAAATAATATTAATAATTTATATATGTATATCAATTGATTTTTTTTGCAAATTAAATATATGCAGAACTTAATTCAAAAGATTAAATATTTTTCATATTCAATTACACTTTTTTTTGATCCGGTCATTCTACAAAAAATTGTATTAAAATAAAATGTAAATGAATGCAATTTATAAACGAATGTAAAAAAAAAAATGAAAATTACACTTTCAACTGAAAAATAATATCGTATTCATATTAAGTTAATATGACGTAAAATGGTAACATTTTTATATGTATTTAGACTATGTCCGGTTCGTTTTTTTATGTAAATTTTTCTATATATGGCTACATCGCGCATGTAAAACACGCAAAATATTTTTATTGTCGACGAACGAAATAATGGTTGTGGCACATGCTACCAGCGAACAACTCTGACATGACATTGGACTAAAAAAAAATATGAAAAAAAAACACACAGCTCTTTTGCCTTTGTAACCCTCTAATCTGTAATATATTCAACGGGGGTTTTTTTTTTGTTATTTTATTATTATTAATTGCGGCACCATTAAAATACATGGACATTTACATTTTTAGAGTTATATGTCGGAGTTTAAATACGAAACACTTTCTGAATTTTTAAATTTTTTTATGTTAGGTTTTTCATATAAACTTTTACCCATATTGGAATAATGTTATTTTTACAAGAAAAGTACTATAACTTTGTTATTTATAAAAATAGGAGAATACATATTATATAATTATTTTAAAAGAGATTTTAATCTAATAATTAATTTAGCTAATCTCATTTAAGCTAAAGGTCTTTAAATTTAAATATGATGACCAGAATTGTGGTATACGAGAATATTCTTCATCTAAAATTTTGATTACGTAATATTAAATGAATGATTCTAAACGACATATTTGTAGTTATTTCATTTCCTAGAGAAGTTATCGGAACTGTTTATAATGCTACGTATGTTGTAATTCTGTTCAGGAAATAAATCTGAATTTCCAATCTATTTTGTTAACAGCCGGTATCCAATGAATTTATAGATTTTTCTGGACTGGTAAGCCGTGGTCGATCTATCCTCATCGCAAACGTTTCACCATACATCGTAGATGACAAAACGTCTGCGTTGAGGACAGATCGACCAGGGTATACCAACCCAAAAAATTCTATAAATTCATTGGTATACAATGTTTCGTATTGCTGCACTCCTGATGTATCCCTTGGCTTGAATTCCATATAATATAAACTGAAATATTATGGCGCAATCAGAACTTTTGCTAAAGATACCATAGTTTGTGTCCTAAAAAGTCTGAACGATTCAACAATTCAAACATAAATATGCAAAAGCCACCTGCGTACATTACTACCACAAACCAGGCCACAACTCTTCCGCTTGGTCACGCATAAATACATATGTATTTAGCAAGATTTTGCAGAGTCGGAAAACACCGCACATCTATTTATGTTTGAAAATGTTTGAATTCAACCCCCTTCGCCACGTACGCGACTGATGACGATAATGATGATGATGATGGCACTGTGCATTAATCATTGAATTACGGATAAGGGCGCAAGTATTGTGGGGGTTGTGTTATACATTCTAAAACGGTTGTTTAAAATGATAAAAGAAAATGGCGAGGATTTTTGCTTTGTGACGCAGTTTTTTTTTTGTATGCTCACTGTTTGAATGTTTGATACGAATGTAATGTATTTTGAACATTATATGTACCTTTGTGATTGTGCTCTTCTTGTAGAATTGTACAGAATTTTATTGTCAATTTAAAGGTCGCAGGAAAATAAAATGTAATCTTTATAGGTTATGAAACACTACCGATCGTTTTAGTATTGATGCAACTCGTTTTAAAATTCTACGTTGATGTTTTTATTCATATTTTGCTGTTTTTTATTTTATATTTAATTATACAAGTATAAATAGTGAAAATTCATTAATTTTATTTAACTTTCTTATTGTCAAATAGACATGCTACTGCTAACTGTCTATATTTACATTGTAGCATTTTTATAAATAAAATATACAAATGTTTTCTGTACCTTGTTGTTTACATATATTTAGAATTCATATTATGACTATATTAAATTTTTTGTTCAATTTTTTTGTCTTTAAAACATTTTAGTTCATATTTATAATTTTTTTCACAAGCACCTATGATTTAATAACTTGTAAATTATAGACAGTATAACTTAACTTATATTATTTTATTATTCAAGAAAAGCAGACAAATATTATTTATATTTAATAACAAAAATCATCAAATATACAATGTGAAATATATGTCAAACAGCGTTTTTAACTAAAAATACTTCTCATAGAAACTGAATAATTTTCAGACTTACAGAGCCAGTATCCATTAAATTTATAGAATTTTCTGGGCTGATATGTTGTGTTCGATCTATCCTCGTCTGACATCCTCAGTCTGCGACGAAGACAGATCGAACACATCATACCAGCCCAGAAAATTCTATAAATACTACGAATATAGTTCAATTTTCCTAAGTTTGCCTGTCAAGGTCATCGCTGAACGGTATGAATCTGCCCATTTTGTCAAGTTCAATAGCATAGTTCATTTTAATTGATTTTTTTCTAATAAAAAAAGGTAATTGTTTTTTTAATTTAATTAAATTTCAAATTTATATATATTATTTTTTTCACTCAGTTTGGTTTGCGATACAAGTCAACTAGCCATCATCATTGTGAAAAACAATAAAAACAAATTATAAATAAATGCATAAATAAAAAATTATATGTATAGGTATTACATAGAGATCCTTCATTCACTGCTTTGCATTTAAAATAATCATAAACATTAAATATTAATTCTGCAATTGAATTTACCCACTATAAACTATAGGTCCCTTGCTTGACAATCCGTACCATTGACAATGCAAGTAAAAATTGTTAAGAAACTATATGTTGCACTTCTCGAGCATATTTTCAACTCAGGAATTACGAGAACTAATGATGATAGATGACCTTCGCAAGCATACTTACGAAAATAAGACCATACCAGTCTTTTTAGTAGAAAAATACTCATGTTTATAAAAATCAGTTAGGCAACCAATTGAGCTTTGCTGCGAAAAGTTCTAACAGAAAAAAAATCTTTACATTAAAAGCTGAAAGTAGGACAATACAAATAAACATCAAATTTCTCAAATAATCATTTTTGTAAAATACAAAACCATCTATCAGGAAATGTACAATTCAGTTAGTTGTGCACTCAAAAAATTTATAGGATTAATTTAAAAAAAAAAATAAATTTCACAAAAACCTATCTATGTTTAAATTGGAAATGTTATAGCGTGCTTTCATATTGATATTTTAAAAACAGTACACTAGAATGTTGTTTATAAATTTAATTATTTTTTTTCATTTTGTATAACGTATTTTTGTATAGCAACTAAACTTTCAATTGATTACAAATTTTCTGAACAGGGCTACAATAAAAACCGAAAATTTGAAGAATACTTAATAAATCTAATTTATTAAAAGAGTTTATCAACTCTTTCTATCTTTTTACAATTTGCTGTAAATAATACAATGCTTCGATAATAAACTTCTAAACAAATTTAACTAAAATTTTTTTAAATAATTACATTTTTTGTTTTATGTATTCTACTAGCTTGTTAACTTCATTTTCTAATGGTGTATTTATTTAAGAATTAATTTAGAACAAACAAAAACAAAAACCAAAAACAATCGCACGCATTGCTCAGAAACAAAAAACAAAATCCAACTGGCATGGCACGCACACGCAATATCCAAGCAGGCCATGCCTAACCACCGCTATTCTAATATTTATACAAACAAATGAGCAACGTGGTAAACTGAGCGATGTACTTGGTTGTTCCCTCGAGCAATCCATCAGTGGTTGCGGTGACAGGTGTCAGCAGTGGGACGGGCAGTAGACAGCAGGAAAGCAGGCATACTTCCCACGTCCCACTTCTGCTTAGGCTCTCACCCGCTGTGTTCCGAGAATATACAGTGGCACTGCCCCCCCGACTACCGCATTGCACAGCAGGATTACTGTCGAGTAACAGGAGGTCTTTTTATGACTGTTAATAAATGTGTTTAATGTTGAATTTGCGTTTTTCTTCTTTTTTTAGGCGTAGTATGCTTATATATGCGTAGCTAATGTGATGCTTTTTTTTGGTTTCGAAAATGAGATTTGAATAAAATAATTTATGTGAGTGTAAATTTTAGGCTTTTAGACGGTTTATGAATAAAAATATTTCAGTGAGATTTTGTAAAGTAAAAGTATATTAACGCTTTAATTCTCGATACAGTTAAATTTTTAGAAAAGAAAATAATTAAAATCAACATGATTATTAATAAAATATTTTATTAATTAATTAATTAGCATCGTAATTTATTTCTGTATAAATTGTAAATTTTAGTACAATGTTGCGCTGATATTTTACAATGCAAAATAATTTTATATAAATTTCATATTATTTAAATTAAAACGATATATCATAACATAATTTACAGTGTATGATATTACCAAGTAAAATTACACAAGTAACGATCTATCAACTTACACTATCAGTGTACAGACTTTTTTCATATACTGTACGATCATTTCTGATTTTCCTTTACTTTGTTGAATAATTTTTATTTTATTTTTGTATTATTACGCAAAGTAACACTTTCATTATTTTAATAATAAGTAGAAAGATATTCATAATTTTATATAGCAGATTAATGTTAATATTAACAATGATTCCTTTAATTAAAATATCACGTCTGTTCACTGTACAGAAGTTTCAAACGAGTTCACAAATTTACAAGCATAAAATAATAAACTTTATTCGCTTTAGAATAAAATAAAATTTACGTGTATGACTATAAAATAGTCTAGTAGAACACATATTGCACAAAACCAGCGACCAAGCCAATAATGTGGACTAATAATCTACAACGATAATAATTCCACGATAGCAATCTAATTTTGTAGCAAATTTCGTTGACTGGCGGGAATTTATATATCAACTGTATAAGTCGTTAAAACAAAAGCAACATAAAACGAATGTATGTACATAGTAAAGGTCCACCATTTAATGTATATTACCCAAGGCGTTTATATATTTTCTCCGAGTGCCACAGAGCTAAAATGGTCCGCAGACAATTATGCTGTAAGATGTTTATAATGTGCGTAGAAAACACTACATTTAAACGAAGGAAGATAACGTTGATGGTCTAAAGAATTTGTCTTGAAAGGAAGATTACGTCTCTCATGATAATTGTTGCTGTAAATTACTATTTTTTATATAAGATTCCTTTGAAATACACAAATAAACTTACTTGAACACATTTTCGCAAAATTATGTAAATTGAATTTACTCCACTTTATTTTAATGTCTCTTTTGACAATTTTTTCTATTGCATTTGAAGGTTCCCGTAACTTATTGTCTAAATAACTATTATACTTTTAGTTTATAGAATTTTCTGGGCATACATCGTAGATGGCATCCACAGTGCTTGATGACTAAATTCAGTCACCAAGCACTGAGAATGTCATTTACGATGTATGGCAAAACGTCTGCGTTGAGAATCGATAGACCACGTATACCAGCACAGAAAATTCTATAAATTCAATAGATACCGGCCGTGAAACCCTGAAAATTACTATACAACTACAATAAGTTAGAAGTTTTATTCTTTCCTAGAAATAGAAACGCCAAATTTATTCTATAAATTATTATTATTCACTTTACTCCCCACTGTATTCGTATCCACATCTCAGAAAACACAAAAATTTTATCAGGTACTCGACCAAAAAATTAAAAAAAAAAGTCAATATGTGTTGTGTTAAGATGTAATCAGACACAAGAACTCGTCACGTGCTTGAAACAAATAACAACGCAATGAAGAAGTCTGGTACACCTCTCGGCGTTCGTTGTTTGTGTCCGAACACACTGTTTGAAACGGACAGAAAACAAACACGGACGCCGGAAATGAAGAAGGGTGCAATCAGTACGAGTACCGGATGCGGTCATAGAACCGTTGAAGGCGCGATGCCCAGCTGAATCAAAGGGTCAGTTCGGATGGGCCGACAGCATGTAAACAACTGGTGTGGGGGTGATATGGTTTTTATCGGGAAACAGCAAATAAATGACAAGTTTGATTAGAAATCTGTTTTTTTTTTTCATCAAAAGATGTTGCTTGATTGGAATAATGATAAAAAATAAACAGTGTGTACGTGAAAACAGTTAATTACAGTAGTACCTCGCTTTGCGTTTTGCTATGAACGATACTGTATATAATGTATGTAATATATATATATATATATATATATATATATATATATATATATATATACCATGTTAATTAATTAATTTAAAACTTTTTACAGTATTAATATACTGAGTTATATTTTTTACAGTTTTAAACTGCAAAAAAAAAACATAAATAATTTATTAAAATTTATGTTAAACTTATCGTTAGTAAAAAT
The DNA here is from genome assembly GCA_963966155.1 of Clivina fossor. Taxonomy (NCBI): domain Eukaryota; kingdom Metazoa; phylum Arthropoda; class Insecta; order Coleoptera; family Carabidae; genus Clivina; species Clivina fossor. The sequence goes on from OZ014566.1 coordinate 4,181,363, forward strand.
ATATATCTCAATTTTCCATATAAATATATTCTAAATGAAAAAAATTAAAAAATAATTTAATTTATTTTTTGTATGAGCGAGCTTACGAGATTATATTTCAATCATGTTTTAATTAAAACTGAAAACTAGATTTGAAAAATACTTTTAACTGTATTATAATACAAATGCATATATGTTATAGTAGAACATGGAAACTCATTACGTTGCATTTCTATGCTTTAATATATATATATATATATATATATATATATATATGTTTGTATGTATAAAACTTCTGACAGTATTCATTAAAAGCATAGAAAATTGTTGACAAAATACAATATTTTTATAAATTTTATTTATTTGCGTTTTGTTTATTATTTTACTTTATTATTTTATTTTGTTATTTTTATATTAATATACGGAACCAGCATCAATTATGGGTTATAATAACATTTATAACATACTTTGATATTATTTAGTTAGTTAACTAAGAACATCAAAATTCGATTAATAAAAAAAAACTTCACACTAAATTAAATTAGTTAAATTATTTTGTAACAATTTACAAGAAATTTGAAAATAAACATACTTTGTACGTGACATAAAATAATATGTATTTTAAGAACTTAATATATTTTTAAATTTTAAAATATTGAAACAGACATAAAGATTGCACAAAACTGTTTCAAAATTTAATAAATCATTTTGCATTTTAATATCTGAAAATTAAAATAAAAAAAATAAATTTTAACTTACACCACAGTTAATAAAACAATTCTAGGTATTATGCAAAAATATACAACATTCATACATAATACCATTAAAAAAAAATTCTCAACTTTTCGCATTTAAAAAATTCATGGCAGCAAAAAATAAAAATCAGAACTTTATAATCTGGCTCGGTTCCGTAAGTAAGTGGTTGACAGAATTTCCCAAAATAAAACACTCGAAAAGCAAAAGCGACAAAAAAAGTATTCCCCAGCAAACTTTTAATGAATGTGTCTCACTAGATTTCATGTCAGTGTCGTTTCTTTTTTTGTTCGCAAAGGCATAAAATTTTCTATATAGTTATGTTTCTTCTTAAAGAAATTGCAAAGAAAATATTATTATAGTTTACTAACATACGAAGTAATTTTTGTAAGTTAGTGTTATTTATATTTTATTTAAATACACTGGAAAAAAAATTGGCATTTTACATAAAAACAATAGTAAAAAAATTACATACTATTTCAGCAAAACCGGTGGATTAAATAAATTTTTTGTAAAAATAATATAATTTTGTAATTTTAACTTAATTTTTGTAAATAAATATAGATTTTTGTTATAAATTATTAAAAATAATAAAAGTAATTTGGTTACTTTGTTACCTAGTAACTTAAAAATAATATTATAAAAATAATTTTATAAGTGATATTCGACAAGTGCTTAAGTGATTATGTACTTTGTATCACAGGTAAGATTTTTGTAGATTTTATTTGCTACTGAAGATGGAAGCTTAGCTTCCGAAATACGTATTTAGCTTTATTTTAATTTAAGTGTGGTTTTGGGATTTTTTATAAAATTATTTTTATAATATTATTTTTATTTAAATTTCGCCACAGTAGATCATTTTCTAATATTTTACCTAGTAACTTGTTTCTATGTTTTGTTTGTTTATTATTTATATCAGTTGTATATTTTTCCTTGATGACTGACATTCAATCACCAAGCACTGAAGATGCCATCTTGGCAAAACGTTTGCGACGAGTACTCGTATATATCGACCACGTCGTACCAGCTCAAAATTTTTTATAAATTCAATGGCCAAAAGTATTAAGTAATACTTCAAAACTCACTGACGGGAATAATGGACAATATTACTTATCAAAAACCACACAAGAAACAACATCATTGTAAAAAATAGTAGACGGATTATATTTTTTAGGATAACTTCAATTTAATAATTTTATTTTATATTTAAAATTAAACACGTAAGAAAATATTATATATGTATATAAGAAATATCATAAAACTTATTATACACGATAATATTTTTTATTTATAGTTTTAGATATATCGTATTGCTCGTAAGCTATATACAAGATATAAATCACGGAGCTAGCGTGATTCAATAGATATCTCTTTGCAGAACATCGCGAAATATCTATATGGCGCTGTATTTGTTCCACACGCATAGACACACACATACATAACATCTCACATATATCATTTTCCGATTGTTTCTGTCACAAGATGAAACTAATCCGGCCCAAAATACGAGATTTCGTCAGTACAGATTACCACGTACCTATCAGATATTTATTATTTACGTGTAATTGGTTCTAAGTCATTTCCTTCAAATTTCTTTTCATGTGGGAATTAGTACAGCTTTTCTCGTATTTCTTCTTTTTTATCTAAAACAAAATTGGGAAAAATCTCAGTTATAATAAATGAATATCTACCATAATAAAAAAATCTTTTAGAACTCATTAGATTAAAATAAAATTGCTTTAGATTAAAGTTCCGTATTAGTATTTATTTAAAATCGACGTTTCGACGATCTAGTTACTTATTTGTTAGCTAGTAATATAGAAAAATTTGTATAATTTACAGAATATATATATATATATATATATATATATATATATATATATATATATATATAATTCTGTACATAGGTGGCATATTTACGTCAAGACAGTGACATTTTTTAGTTACCATGACTACAGTAGTTGATGTTATACAAATTTTTCTAATCCATAAATTGTTTGTAATGCGTAAATATTAAAATATTTGTTATTCCTATATTTCATTTACAACGTATGAATGGGCAACAATAAATTTCAAAATTTTTGAAAAATTACACAAAATAAAACCAAAATTACAAGTATCATAAAATTAAAAATTTGCGTTTTGTTAATGCCACCTAGAAATCTAAACAATCAATTTGTATTCCGGTAATAAATCCAAAAATTCGATTAGAACTTTACAGTCATAAATTTAAAAACAACACGATTAAAATTTTTCTCTAACTGGCCTCATAAATAACAAACTGAAATCAATTTTTGCTAATATGCAAATATTAAAGCCTGGAATTATATATTGACAAAATCATATCGATTAGTCCTGTTTTCAGCCGAAATGTTTTGCATATTACACAAACAGTCAGTTAAAATCTAATCAAAGCAATTAAAAGTTTCAAGATGTATACCAATTAAGCTCTAGGAATATTCCGAATTCGATTGGGTCACGCATCAGTGAGTGCCGTTTGAAATTAATTTGTAGCTGTGAAGCTCTAAGATTTTCGACTCAAGATATGCTTGTTGTGGTTTAATTATGATTTCAGTCAATCATTGCTGGCTTTTACAAGTAATTTTCTTTAAAAAATTTCAATGCAAATACATAAATATTTAAAATAAAACGGCTTTAAGTTGTAGTTCTCTATTAATATTTATTAATAATCAACTTTCAGACATACTCAACATCAACATTTACAGTAAATAAACAGAATATAGACACAAGTTACTAGGTAACAAAATAAGTAACTAGATGATAAAATTTATAAATTTTTAATTAAAGAAAACCAAATTTTATTTAAATTTCTATTGCTTCTTTTATCAATCTACAGTATCTTTGAATTTTACATCATGAACACATATTGTCGATTATTAATAAATATTAATACAGAACTACAACCTAAAGCCGTTTTATTTTAATGTAAGAAGTTCTAAAAAAAAATTTCACTATGTAGTATTTTATTTTTTAAATTTTACTAGTGAATACAGAATTGTCCGAGAGAAATATTTGTTTGTCTTTAAATCATTCATGCAAAACATATTTCTAATACTTTTCTTATTACGAATAAGAAAAACATATTTTCTTGAAACCTACGCGAAATTATGTATCCTTTTGACAAACACAACTTGACCCGCTTACGTGGACAGCATTATATGGAATAAAGCAGAGGAAGGATAAGAAAATAACAAAGAGGAAAAGGTCCAAGCCGGACGACAAAAATTCCTCTTAATATTAGGGGTAGTTCACCCTCTTCGAATCTTTCAAGCAGAAGATATAAATCTCTGTGTGTCGTAAGACTAGAGGAGAACCGTTTTTCTGTATATGCCCCTGGAAAATATCCGTATATGTTTTTTTTTTATTATGATTATTGTGTTTGAAATCTTTCAAATGAAATGCTTTTACATGTAATATTTTGAAAAGTTTGTTCTTTGGCAGTTTACGTAATGGATGGTTTTTTTTTAAATTATGAAAGATGTTTACAAAAATGTATTTACTAATTTGATAAAATATACATGTTTTGTATTATTAATCTAGCCAGTTTATTAAATTAATATTAAAATAAAAAGGATTTAAGATTTAGTTCTGTATTAATTTTAATTATAACGTTTAATTATAAAATCCTAAAACCATTTTATTTTAGTATAATGAATTCTAAAAGATTTTGACTACGTTAAATTTTTTTCGTATTTTGAGATGTTTAATTTATTATTAAAATTTGGTCACTTAGCTTTGAGACATTCTATGATTATAAAAATAAAAAAACTTTAGGTTTTAGTTTTGTATAATGTTAGTTAAATGATAGTTTAAGGAGCAAACATAAAGGTTTTATTTAGCATCTAATAATAATTTATGTTAAATTTCAAAAACTTTAGCATAAGATCCACTGTTTAATTAAAGGTTGTAATATTTTAAAAAAAATATATTAAATATAAGTAGTTATAGTAAAAATTATTTCATAAGTTTTACGATAAATTGTCCCATAGCAAACAATTCAACTAGTGATTGTAAAGGAATATTATTTAATTTATATCCAATTATCCCTAAATTTATAAACGTTTATCGCGAACGTCTGATAAATATTCATACTACCATGAAAATTTAATTAGTAACATTTAATATAATTACCTTGTATATCGTTTATTGCTTATTTGCTTATTGCTTATTGTATATCGATATTACAATAACAAATAATTATATTACGTATTGAGTATTGATAAAGAGCTTGGGCACACCTGTTGAACGCCAATGTAACAAACAATCTCTCTCTCTATAAGCTTGTTTCTCAATCGATTCAAACTCGTTCACCTGTAATCAATGCGTTATAACAAGAAATATTCGCACGGCATTAGTTGCGTTTTTATTACCTTCAGATAAAAATATCTCCGAATCGAAACATTTGTAAAATTATACTTACATAAATTTGTACACTTATTTTTAAAATCTTTATTTAATTTTTTAGATTTGCTGTTTCAGCAAACTCAAACTTATGGTTTCAAATTCTAATTAAATTTTATGTATACTTACATACATACATACACAATCACGCCATGTACCCAAAAGGGTGTGGCACAAACTCTTTTCATCATCCCAAAATCAGTCGCCTTAAAACATTCCTATCCAAACAAGCAACTTTCGCTTCATCCACATTTATAATTCCACTCTCATACATGCTCTTTTATTCCTACTACTTGGAAACTTTCGCTCACGCAAAATACTCTTAATCATACCACTCCAATTACTCATCAGACGTCCACGCAAACGTATACCATCAAAATTATTCAAGTAAATCTTTTTAACCAAACATTCATTAGACATTCGCTCAACATGTCCAAACCATCTTGACTAACACCAACTTTTGCTACAACATTTTTTTCAATTTCACACTCATCATATACTAATCTATTTCTATGTATAATAAGTGATCTGTTGAAATCAAAAGTATAAAATTACGTATTGTAAGTTTAGGATTAAGAAAAAATTATTTAGAAAATGTAGTTTACTATACACTTTATGTATTTTGAATTTTCTATTATTATTATTATTATTATAAATGTACTGATATTTGTTTTATTTAATTTGCAGTTTATATGAGTTTTAGTTATGAGTCTGAAAGATTTGTTACTATGTTAGCATCTTTAAAATTTATTATAAATATCGTAATTACTTATTTGCAGTGCGTATATCCATGCTTGTGTCCATCGTCTACACCGCCGGACTGTCCTCCGGGCGTAATTCCCGAACGCGACGGTTGCGGTTGTTGTCTGGTGTGTCCACGACAGTTGGGCGAACCTTGCGGTGTTGCGGCACCATGTGACACGCATAAGGGTCTAGTATGCCGGCCACCGCACCATCATCGCCGAAGAAGACTACATCAACCCGCTAATATTGCTTCGGTAACGGCCAGTGCTACAGCTACTGGACTCTGTCGCGGTGAGTAGAATTTTTTTTAAGTAAGATTTTCGGTGCTTTGGATACTTTTGCTAGGAATGTATAGCCCGTTTGAGTATACACCAAAAAAAAATTGTTGTTGATACAACCAAACCATTTTAGTTATATTTTAGTTTAGTTATATTTTTTTAAATTTTTTTTTACGTTGATAAAATTTATGATGTCAACTGTTCAATAGTAACGTCTATGAAAATTTAGTTTAAAAAAAGTGTTTTTAAGATTTTGACATTATTTTACATTACTTTAAATTATTTCTCTATTTGTATAACATTCATTAGAATTTTAAATCATCGACAATTCATTATATTTACAACATTGCTATAATAATTTGTCAGTGAAAAAACTAGCGTCTTGTATATATTATTTATATTCAATAATTTTTTGCAGTGACTTGACGAAGGAACGAATTGTTTCTGAAAGCTTTTCAATAAATATTAAATGAGTATATTTAATTACATCACTCGTATTGGCTGCCTTTTCCAGTAAATGTGTTATATATATATATATATATATATATATATATATATATATATATATATATATATATATATATATTAAAGACATATGTCTAAATATCGCTCGTATCTGAGTTAGCCCAAGTTCAAATCTCACTTAGTGCATGGAAGTTTGTAAAAGATTTTGTAGCTATGGCTAATATACGTGTATTTAAAAAAAATATATATTTTAATTTATTACATAACATTTTAATCTAATCTAATTAAGAAATTAATTATTGCATATAATATAATTATACACTTTAGAAAAAAGAATTTAAAATGTTTTTATCTAAATTACTTTTTTGACATGGTAATTATTATTAATGACATATAAAAAATATAATATTTATCTATATACATAAAAGTTTGTAAATTTCCAATCTTTTTAATTTAAATATTTTTTTTTTAATTTTTCTAGAAAATTAATTAGTAGCTTGATATTTGAAATTTATTTATATAATAAAAGCTTTAAAAATTAAATAATACACTCAACATAATTTTAGATAATAAAGTAACTAACGAAGAAAAAAATATTGGAGTATATTGGCCCGAGGTCATAGAGTACTTTTGTATAAAAGTTCGTATATTTTAAAATATATATTTAAAAAATACCAGAAGTGTTTTTACCATTATATATATTTTAAAATGTTAAATATAATAAAACGAATATATAACGAAAAGTGCTCTAAGAGGGGCTATGAATACATGCCTGATTTCAACTTGGCTATTTGAATAAATTTTATGTTAAAGTTTTCCTTATTTTAATATAATAAGTTGTAAATTATTTTTTACTATAATTTTCATATCTCGTTTTAAAAATTATAAATATTAATACTAATATCTGAAATTAATATAATTGTTTTTGTGTTATAATTTTATATGAAAACTACAATTATTACTTTTATTTTTGTTTCAGTTTACTTGATTTGTTTTCTAGTTTTAAATAGTTATATATAATTTTAGTAACGAAATACATAAATAATAGAAATGTTACTGCCATAACAAAAACTGCCGCAATAATATCAAGTAATAAATATTGATATAGTGTTAAATCTAGTGATGCAGATCGAAGATGTGGGGCTCCTTTATTTCGTATTACATATTCGATCCAGAAAATTGCTTTATCAAGAGGCCTCATTGGTTCGTCTTTAAATAATGCTGATGCACGTTGTATATTTTCGCGATATCTAAAATATTTGAAATATATTTTGTTTATTTCGTTATAGTCAAGTAAAATCGTTAGCAATGTAATTACCAAAACATAACTCAAATATTGAAATGAATTTGAATACTTCAGAAATTTATTTTGAAAATAATTAAACAATTATTACCTTGGATTGTGAAGAACTTCATTAATTGAGTTAGTAAATGTTTCTTCTGTAAGATCTTGATATAATAATTGAACACCATAACCAGATCTATGAAAATTTGCAATATTCGGTATCTGATCAAAGAAAATTGGTATTCCAATAATAGGCACTCCTGCAAATACAGTTTCTATACAACTGTGCATTCCTCCATGTGTTATAAATAATTTTACATTTGGATGAGCTGAAAACGTATTTTTCAATAAAATTAAATATTAAATTATAGATACATTACAAACTTTTCCATTTAAGCAAAAAATTGTTTTCGCCAAATAAGCAACTTTTGTTTCATTCGCAACACCATATATCCCACGCAAAAATTTAATTTCTACAGCAATCATTTTCTTTTATGCTTCTGCAGTAAAAGTCAACACTCACTACCATACGTCAACGTAAGCACAAATATTACATTCATTATATACACTCAAATGGACTTTATTCACTTTTCTAACAAATATACTCAAAACGCCAACAACTTAACAACAAACATTACTAACCTTTCAACTACCCAAACATACAAACTCATTTACTGCGGTTCTAATCGTACACAATCAACAGATACGTTGCACTCAGTCATTAAATCACCGCTTTCAAACGCAAAAACCTTACAATTATTTTGTACCTAAAATATCTGTTTGTGGAAACCATTTTTTAATTATTACATTATCAGGTTTTCCTGGTAGATGTTCATTTTCAAATTTCCATAATACTTTTTGAGGTAGTTTGGCAAAAGTTTGCAGTATTGCATTTAATTTTTCTTGTGAAATATCTCTACTGTGAAAAACCGAACCTAAACCAAAATATATTACTCCATCTTTTGCTTCATCTAGATATTGTTGAATGTCCTAAAAAAATATTTACAAATAACAGATGAATGTGGCCAATGTAGTTCACTATTTTTGCCTTTTATAGTTACTTTACTATCTAAGATAATGTTGAATGTATTATTTAATTTTTATTGTTTTTAATATATCAATAATTTTCAAATGTCAAGCTACTAATTAATTTTCCATAAAAAAATTTAAAAAAAGTTAGTTAAATAAAAAAGATAGGAAATTGACAAACTATTATGTATGTAGATTAAATATTATATTTGTTATATGTTTATAAATACTTGTTTTAAATAATATATACTTTACGTAAATATAATTAATATGGTATTAAAAAATAAATTAGATAAAAACATTTTAATCTAAAGTATATTATGTAATCAGAAGTAGAAAGCGATGATTATTGTGTTGAGCCCAGATATTTGTGGCCAAGGTAAAACCGATGCTAAGCAATCTAGGCGAAACACAAAAATAGCTTTCTATTCCGATTGACATGGACGACTTTTTCTTCAAACATTCGAAATGAAACAAAACTAAAAATAAATTAAAATACATGCCAAATACGTATATGCAAATGCATATATTATTTATATTTGTTACATGATTTGTGAGAATTAATCTTTCTTTGGTCGAATATTAAATTTCTGACCATCCTGGGCAGTATTCATTGTATTTCTTGCACTGCTTCATACATTTTCAATAATCAAATTCAAATTCAAGCGAAAATAAATAATAAAATTGTCAATTAACTTAACTTGATTTAATAATTTTTAATATAATCGTCGAAAATGTCAAATTAAGTACACTTGACCGTGTTTGTTTGATCGAATATGCAGTTTCTGACAAATCTAACGGTGCACATTGCATTTTTTGCACTTCTTCACACATTTTTAATAATCAAATATACAAATTCAAGCGAAAATAAGCAATTAACTGAATTTAATTTGACTTAATAGTTTTCATATTATGACCACCGAAAATGTAAGATTAAAACACTTAACGTTGCAGTTATGTTTGGTGCTACAATCAGTGGTGTACACAATAACTAACTGCTGTATAATAATGTCATTATTGTATTAGTAACATAATGTTTTTTCTACATAGGCATTATGGTAACGTAATATTAATATTATGATACGCCTAAAGAAATATTATTTACCTGTGGTAATGCTTTTGGTTCAGTAATGTGTGCACCGCCAATTTGAATCATGTTTGGTAAATAAGGTCGAACACTTTCTAAAAGGGGATGCGCATTTACTAACACCAAAGATGTACTTTTAACAGCTGTTTCGAATGATGGACCATTTTTAAAAATTTCATCGTACAATTTTTTTTGTAAGAATTTGGAATGATGATGGATTGTAAGTCCGTAGTATGTATTTAATAATCTTTCTATGAAAGACATTTTATCAGAATACGGAGTCATTGGATTTGGAACAAATGAAAATGGCGCATCATTTCCCACATAATTATTCACGTACTGGCTATTTATTGTCGGTAGTAGAATTATAGATGCATTAAAGTGATTTCCTAATCCAAAAAATACTCCATTTACAAATGGATCTAATATAACTAGATCAAATTTTTCTCCAGAATTTAACAGATTTTGCATAACTGTACTCTTTATAGTAATTTCTGCTAATGTATTTACCAAGTCAATAATATCGAAATCAATTTCCAAAATACTAGTATTATGCCAGCTTAAAAATTCTTTTCTTATACCTAAAATCAATTTTATAATAATTAATAATAATAAATAAAAGTAATAGACGGAATTCAGTCAGTTAAATATTTTTATTTTCTTCTATCCCAACGTTTCGACAATCAATATTGCCTTCTTCAGAACTAGCAGAATATAATTAGCTGATGTTATATGTGTTGAACATAATTAGTGTTTAATATTATATAACGCAATATAAACATTTCTTGGTCAAAAAATTCAAAAAAAAAATATCGTTGTTACACTATCGTATGTCAAATTATCATTAATAATAAATTATTAAAATAATAATAATTTATTATTAAAATGATACTTTGACATACATTTACAATTTATGCATGCATATATGCAACAAGGATAATTTTGTGTTTGTTTCTTTGTAATTTGTGGTAATTAATGTTTTATAGGTCGAATATGGAATTTTTGACAAATCTGATGAGGCACATTAAAAAATAAATATTGTACTGTTAATTATTGTATAACCTACTAATTTTTAATGTGGCCCCAGATACTGCTAACATAAATACTGCCTGTGTCAGTCATATTTGGTAATTATTAAGTTGTTTGTCAAACGAAGAACTATATTTTAAAACATAGTGAAAAATCTTTCGGAACTCATTATAACTCAATAAAACGGTTTTAGGTTGTAGTCAGGGCCGGATTATGGCCTAGACAAAAAAGACAAATGTCTAGGGCCCGCATATAAAGGGCCCGGCCTGCAGTCGGTCAAAATACCGCCGGACGCCATTTCAAATGCTACAGGCGAAAGATCTTTTTCAGTTTTAAGACGTGTAAAGAATTATCTTAGAAATTCTATAAGACAGTCGAAATTAAGTTGCTTAGCTGTATTGTGTATAGAACAAGATGCTCTAGATAATATTAATTATGACGATATAATTGATAACTTTGCAGTTATGAGAGCCAGGAAAAGGGACTTTTAATTTTTTAGGAAATTCTCGTTTATTTTTACCGTTAAATAGTAATTAATACACTATTTATAATATGTATATTTTAATTTTATTTGCTAATATGTGCGACATACTCATAACGACAATATTAAGATTTATTGTTTTTTCTATTAAAAAATATTTTTTTATTATGCTTTTTCATTTTTATGTATTTTTACGCAATAAAGTTCTATTACTTTTTTTTGTTAATTGGTGAAAGTTTAATTCTAATTATCCTCAGCCCAGTGGGGGCCCGGAGAAAAAAAATGTCTAGGGCCCCACAAAAGGTTAATCCGGCCCTGGTTGTAGTTCTGTGTTAATATTTATTAATAATCGACATTTCGATGTGTTCTTCACGAAAAATGATATAAATGACTTACAGTAAATAAACAGAACATAAGACCCTTTATTATTAAAAGTAAATTGATAAGGCAATGTTTTAAGTATAATTTGGCTTCTTTTCATTAAAAATTTATAAATTTTATGATCTAATTACTTATTTTACATTTTATTTATTTAGTTTTTATCACGTACAGGCATAAAATATATTAAATGATCTAAATCAGAAATAAACATAAAATAATTTGACAGTTTGACGACAGTTAACCGGCTCGCGGCGTCGAGAAATATTCCGATGTCCTGTCGACCCAGCCTGCCGCCAGTCAAAGAAATTATTATTATTAATTTATTTTACATAGGTACTCACCGTCTATAATATCCATTGGTCCTTCTACATAAATTGTTCGAAAATTTGGTATGTTTTCTTTCATTTTAATTGGGCTGACCATTGTTACGTCATGACCTTTAGCAGCTAAAGTTTTCGAAATAGTTGTAGCTACAGTCTGATGGCTTGCAACAGGAATATGACACATTTGTAAAATTCGAGCACATTCTACGAATTTACTAAGGCTTATACACAGAAATATTATAAATAAAAAATGTATTCTTAACATTGTATCTAAAGAAAAGTTAATCAAATAAAATTGTTGTAAGTTTAGGATTAAGAAAAAATTATTTAGAAAATGTAGTTTACTATACACTTTATGTATTTCGAATACCTATATTAAATGCTTTTGTTTATATAGCACTTTTTGCTAAATAAAGTTTCTATTATTATTATTAATTATGTGACACTTTAACAAAAGTTTAAAATATTTATAACACAAATGCTCTTTGTTATTTTAATTTATTTATCCACTTTATGTATTTCGAAGACCTATATTAAATGCTTTTGTTTATATAGCACTTTTTGCTAAATAAAGTTTCTATTATTATTATTAATTATGTGACACTTTAAAAAAAGTTTAAAATATTTATGACAAAAATGCTTTTTGTTATTTTAGTTTATTTATCCATTATGTTTATATATATTAATTATTATGTAATATATAGATATACATATATCATATATATTGATAACTTGTATTACCAGGGCCGGCTCAAAAATTTTTAACCTTAGATCACTGATTAGGACTTTAGAGCTTTATCTTTTGCTACTGATAATAAAAATTTAACTTTTAAAATAATTATTTTCGCCACAATAACATCATATTTTAATTTACTATTTAAAATTAGTGTTAGCAGATGTGTTAATGTAAGTTCAAGTTGTTCTGTATAAATCCACCTTTAATTATACGTTGCTATACAAAATATCTAGCTCCAGTCAAGTATACACACCAAGTTTATAAAATATGTTATTAATATTATCTATATTATTCAACAAACACGTAATAGTGACTATAATTTATAGTGATAAAAATTACGGCACAAACATAAATTTGTGCCCTAAAATTTATCCGGTTCAACCGGTTCTGTATTAAATTAATATTTAACAAAGTAAAATTATTAACAAAATTTTTTTATCTATTATATAAACGAAGTTACTTTATTTATTTTAATATTATCAGGTTTCATAATTCATATTTTTTGCTACTAATTTTTGGTATTACAATTTTGTATTTATTAAAACAATTTTTTTAATAAATTTAGAATTATAATATTAAAAATAAAATAAAACGATTGTAGTTCTGTATTAATATTTATTACTTTCGACAAACAGTAACTTGTTTCTATGTTCTATTTATTTACTGTAAATATCATTTGTATCATTATTACTAATAAAGACGAACTACAACGTAAAGCCGTTTTTATTTTATTTTTAATATTATAATTCTCCTTTATTACTTTTGCAGTATCAAAATTTGTCTTTGTTACAATATCGTCTCAATATGTCATCTATATTGATGTATTCAAAAATTGAATTTATCTAATTTGTTCAAATAATATATATGAGGCTCAAGTTTTTATATTTAGTTAGATTCGTCTATATTAGCTTCACTCCTTGACGAGATAAGTTTTCTTTTAACACTGGGTACGTTTGAGTATTTATGTAACCTTAGAATACTTATTAGGACTTTAGCTTTATTATTTTTTGCGGCTGATATTAAAAGCTTAGCTTCCAAAATCAAGTATTTAAATTTTTTAAATTTATTTTTTTGTGGTTTAACAGAAATTATATTATTTTATTAACTTGTCGACACAATAAGATATTTTAATATATTTCCCCTGAAAATTTAATTATTTTCAATATATATCGAAGTTGTCAAATTTATTGTAATAATATTAAACAATAGTAATAATATTTAAAATCTTTCTATTTTCTACTTTTCTAGAACAAATAAATATATATATATATATAATATTGTAAATACATAGGCTGATATCACGAGCTCGGTTTTAAAATCTGTTTTAACTAATACCGATTTTAAAACAACGTAACTGTCATAAGCGCAGGACTAAATAAATGAACTTGAAACATCTAAAAACTAATATATTTAAAAATATATTCGCATAACTCTAAGATCTATTGAACGAGTTTATGTCAGTGTGTACACACTTTACAAACAGAATTCAATATTGCAGAAAAACCAAATGTATACAAACACAGACAAAAACCGCAAAAAAAAGGCAATAAAAGCCAAACTGGAAGAGCGTCTTTTTTCCGGAGACAAAATTAAAAAACTACCTTCAATAATTCTTGCATTTGTCGTTTCGTCACAAGCAGCCAAAGTGAAACAAGAACAAGAAAAACTCCATAAAAAGAAAAGAAAAAAATACTTCAGGACGGAAAAATATGGCCAGCGAGAAAAGGACAGAGAGAATTGATCATGTTCTTACATATCCCATATAACTACGTTAGTTAGACAAAGATGGCAACTAAACCCCTTACGGAGAAGATAGCATGGCCTATTATTCGCGAAACTAATATATCTCGGATTACGCTAAGTCGGCGCTGTGGATGAAGGGGGTTTGGTAACGTAAGAGCTGAGAAGGGTAAACGCACGTTAAAGGTGGAAAGGGATGGGAAACGGTGGAGTAATTACTATCCATTTTTAACTTTTTAATTAGTTTACTGTGCTTACAAAAGCGCGGCTTGGTTCGGCCGCGCATTTTCTAAATTGGTACGCATTTTTTAGCGCAATCATCTTCTGTTTAGCGTTGTATCTGTTTAATTAAAAATGGCTGAATATTTTAAATAAATGCGTACGATGCAAAAATTTTACATGGTAAATTCTCTCTCTCTCTCTCTCTTTAAAAGAATAAAGTTGTTGTTTTTTTTTTGTATACATAATTATAGTACTCGTATAATGTCCAAAATAATTAAATTTTTATTTTTATTAATCTGTCTGCTGTAGGACAAATGTTTTTTTAATAACAATTAAAATTAAGTTATAAAATTTTTATTACAATCATATTATAATTTGTATCGCTAAATAATTTTCGTATTCATTTAAATTTCTAGATCAGCGTTTCCAAATTCTGTTGTTTGCAAACCTCTCTACAAAAATATAATTTTTGCAAACAAATGTTTAACATTAAAAACAGGCCTTATTGCTTTTCTGATATATATTTTTGGAAATCGCTGTTTTGACTTCTAAATTTACTTAATTACTAATTATTTATTTTAAGATAATTATGTATTTTACTTATACATAATAATTAATAATATAATCTACTTACAAATATTATAAAATATGTAAATAAAAGAATATAAAAAGTTTAATCTGATGTTTATTTTAATTTAATAAAATAATGGTATTATGATATATATGACAATAATTTTAAAAAATCCGTTAACAATAAAATTTTATTTGGAAAGTTAAAAATAAATTAAAAAGTTGTAAATAAATGTTTACAAATTTTATTTAATTCCATATTTTATATTTATTTTATTTTTACATAGTTAAATATGTATCTGTTTTAATTATTTTATAATTTAATTCAAACGTGATTTTAATTACTTTGTATTATTGAGTTAACAAAAATTTAATTTGTTTAATCAATGAATTAAAGTCATTACATTACACTGACAAAATTATTGCTTTAAATTCGAGGTTTTTACTTTTAACTCAAAAATAAACTTGCGTTTGAATTGTAAACTTATGTTTTTCTAATAAAAATAAAAAACTATAGTAAGTAACAGTGTAACTATTTAAAAAGATTTGTATAAAATTATTTACTATTCAGTTTAGAAACATCGTGTTATTCTAGAATAAATTTAATTGTAAAATTATTAATATTTTTTTGTGAGAAAAAAACATTTTGATGTACATTTACATTTTTGTCGTAAAAAATATTTTGTTGTTGAAACAAAAAAACATTATTTATCGAGCATTTTATTTTTCTGTAGTAAATTATACCAATTTTGTCGTGAATAAAAACGATCCTGTAGTGCGAAAAAATAATATAATAAATTATAAAAAAATTGTGTACTCCAATTACTTATATTTTACTACCTAATAACTTGTATTTATGTTTTTGTTTGTTTTAATTAAAAATCTATAATTTTTCTAATCTAGTTACTTATATGTTACCTAGTAACTTATTACTACGTACTGTTATTTACTTATAAATTTTGACCTGATAAAGACGAGCGTTTATTTTCGGCGGAACGTCATTTTATAAAATAATTAAACAGAATCTAATCCGAAAACAGTTTTTATTTTAATACAATGAGTTCTGAAAAATATTTTACTATGTTAATATTTGTATATGTTCTTTCTGATAATGATATACGTTTAGTATATCGAAACGTCGAATTTTAATATAAAATAAACAGAACTTCAACCTAAACCTTTTTTCTTATTTTAATACATAATGAAATTTAAGATGGCAAACTTTTCTTGTCATCAAAGCAAATCTTCGGCAGCGAGAATTCCACTGTCAACACAAGAAAAAAAAACGGAAAATAGAAAACTTTTCGGCTGTTTGTTGGTTAGATGTCATAACCATACTTTTCGTCTTCTGTCGTTGTTACTTCATCATAAAATTCGAACGTGACAAAGCAATTGAGGCAAAAAGCACGCGGGACCAACAAGCAGCCTTGTGCTTTCTCCACACATACACACACACACAGAAAAACATCGACTCATTAATCGCCGGGGCGCCGAAAATTTATGAAATATTATCGAAAGCTGTCAAACAGTAGATTGTGTATTCTCTCGGCTCGTTCTCTCGTAAATTTATTGAGAGAGATATGGATAAGTGCGTTCCAAGTTAGACAATGAACACTGTTTGGCTGTTTTCCCCCGTTTTTTGTTTGATGAAAAACGTCGAGCTGTTTAGTTAATTTATTGGCAGTGATTTTTTCCTTGCTCGTAGAAGTTTTTTCTGCAAAATTGTTCTTGGCTGGTAGTTCAAATGAGTTGCGTTACTTTGTAAGATTGTTTTAAAAGTAATGCGATAAAAAGAAAAACTTATCTGTCTTTACTACTGTAAAAAAAAACAACAATACACAGTTATAAAAATTTCATATCAACCATACTATAGGTTTTCATTTATTTATTGAAATATATTAACCCTTAATCACTAACACTATTATTAAAATATAGATTACAACAACATGGTTGATTGCTTGACGTTTTAACAAAAAAGAACGTAAAAGTATTTAAAAAATAATTTTATTTGTATAATAAAATAATATTAATTACGAAAATATATTACAAAAAAAAACTAGAATTATTACAATATATAGACTAATGTTAATAATTGATGTAACTTAAAATAGATGTTATTATTTTGAACGCAGCTTCGCAGCTTAGAATTTACGCATTCTAAATGTCTATCCGTAACTAACTTAAAATAATTTAGTTTTCGACTAAACTGGATTCATAAAAATACAGCTTAAATGAACATTAAACGACCACTAAAAATGCTGACAAAGTGACAAAGTTCGATGCACTCAACAGTCATGGATATGTCAACTCACTAACTTTCGAAAAATGCTAAATATCAAATATCCACGACTGTTATAGATCACACTTATTCTTGTAATAAGTAACATTAATAATTACCGTATAAAAATATTGCTGAAACAACTTTCAAACATATTTCTGTCGTTAATAATGCTAATCTTGTCGTTAGTTATTCTAATTATGTTGTCAAATAATTTTTTTAACGTAAATTTCAAAATAAATCAAAATTACATTTAAAAGACTAAATACAACAGACTAAAATTATTATTATTTATTTATTATTATATTGTTTTTTTTTTCTGATAAACATGTACGTTGAGTAATAGTAGATTATTAATAAATATGAATACAGAGCTACAATCTAAAGTCGTTTTATTTTAATATAATGAGAAAGATTTTTACTATGTTAAAATTACTATTTTAACAATTACAGCGATAAAAGTATATTAATACTTTCTGCAACGCTAACTACATTCATAAGTAATCAGACCAATTGCAGTAGTCTTAACCGGAATCGAGTTTCTGGAACATTCTTCCGCAGGCATTCGCGTCTGTTAAAAACTCTTGTTCATTGCTTGTCATTTGGACACATTCCAATTCAAGAGTTTCTTTGCTTCTTTCATGTTTGCCAACAACTTGAGGACGAATAAACATAAATGTAAATTTCTTTGGAATATTGTCTGTTTATACTTGGATGGTGAAATATTTGATTTTTTTTCCTACTTACAAATATTGTAAATTGTATGTATTCTTGGCAAAATTTGAGGTTTTATAATATTTGGTTGAGGGATATTATTTCATATTTTCTTTATAATATTTTAATATTAGTTTTTTATATATATAGATAAAAATGATTGCCAAAATATCTAGGTCAGAAAATGATAAAATATAACAGACTAAAAAACTTTTCAGAATTCATTGTTTTAATTGAAAAACGATTTAGTTTTAATAACATTGAACAAATAAATATTCATAAGTGTATCTGTGAAATTAATATAACAATACTGAAATATTGTGATTTGATTTTTCCCAAAATTTTACAAGGCTAAAAACGCTACTAAAAGCAGCATTGATTTTTTTACTTACAATTAGTTTGAAATGAATTATAAGTATGTCTCGTTTAGTTACTTGAGGACTTCCGAACAGCACAGTACTTAAATTTTTACTGTAAAACTTTATTGATACAATATTTTTATGTGATATTCGAATGTATATATGGATGTGTTTTGCTAAAAATCCGATTATATTATATACCATTGCTCTTATGTATCGTATTTCTCAAAAATTACGTTATCTTCTTCTTGATTCCTTTCTCGTATTTTTATTTTTCTATCCATACGCGTTTGTGTGTGTGTATGTGAACATTTTCTAAGCGGATATATAAAACGGCGAAACTATCTAGCAAATCTTTTTAAGTCTCTTTCTATGTTTGTATCCACTGTATGTGAGTATGTGTGTGAGGGTAGACTATCTTATTTTACTTTATGTTCCGTTATGTCAGTCGTACTATGTATTCTTTTTTTTTACTTTATTTTATTTCTTAACGTGAGTTATTTTATTCTACATTGTGTAAAATCGTAGTCGTATAGTATGCTCTTTGTATACGTTAGATCATCATTTTGTTATTCTGTAATTTATTATATTGAATGTTATTTGTTGGCAATGAGGATACCGAATTGTAACAGATTAAACTCTAGTTATGAGTTTAATGCGTACATAAGTATTGGAGACGTTTCGGTCTAATATCCGACCATCTTCAGTCCATTATTTAAAACATTTTTATAAAATATTACAACAGCATTATTATATTATCTAGAAATAAACAATTATTTTTATTTATTTGTCATTTATAGATTGATTTACCTATTATGATATAGAAACTAACCTGTTGCGAACACGTGTGTATTTAATTACAACAGGTTAGTTTCTATATCATAGTAGGTAAATCAATCTATGAATAACCAATAAATAAAAATGATTGTTTATTTCTAGATAATATAATGATGTTGTAATATTTTATAAAAATATTTTAAATAATGGACTGAAGACACTTAACACCCCCCCCCCCCCAGAACCTGAACTACCAAAAACATACGTATGTGAAATATGAAATATGTTATTTTACTTTCATTTTTATAAAAATCATTTTTATTGCTCTTTATTTTTTATACAAATTATAGTATTATCTTTATTGATTAATATTATATCATTTCTTTAGTAACCCCCCCCCCTCATGACAAATTTCTTGCTACGCCACTGACTGAAGATGGTCGGATATTAGATCGAAACTTCTCAGTACAATAAAATATACGCATCAAACTTATAACTAGAGTTTAATTTGTTACAATTCGAGATCCTCATTGCCAACAAATAACATTCAAAATTCAAGTACTAGGATCAACCTAAATTTAGTATTAGTAATTTATTATACAAATTTTTCGGCAGATTGAAATTTTATTGTTAACATTTTATATATTTGTACTTTATTAAAAAAAACGATTCAATTGTTTTTAACACATATATTAAAATAAAAAAGCTTTAGTATTACGACTAAAATATGAAACTAATTTCGTAAATAAGAAAGTGTGAATTTTAATGGTTTTTATTTCTACTATGACCTTGTTAAGAAGATATTAAACAAAATTCTTTAATACCAATTCCAACTTTAACAAAAACAAAACTAAAAAAATACTTTTGGCTCAGTAGTTGAACAAACAACTATTCAACGTAGAATTTTATTTGCAGGCAAGCAATTACCTTCTAAGCTTAAAAAGAGAATCATTGCTGGTGCACTGTTAAGTCTATCATCGGCTGTAATTAAACTCGAAGCGTAAAAGAATTCGTCACGAATTCTAATCGTATAAGTAGCAAAGAGACGGGTATTCGCCAACAGGCTCTCAAAATCTCCCACAACTAAGACGTAAAGGAAAACGTGTAATTCTCACCGATTTTACATTTCGTTCTCGTACAACTACTCGAGTGTCTAACAATGCCGAAAGACTTTTGCGCGGATTACACAGAGAATGCGATGTAATCACACTGTCACTGGAGTTTTTGCGAGAGTGGGTAATACGCAAAGATACGTGCTAATTTCTTCAAGCTGTTTCTAGTGGTATATATATATATATATATATATATATATATATATATATATGTCAGAGAACCTAAATTACTATATGCGAATAAAGCGGGCCTTACACGATTATTCCGAATGACATTCTGATTGAAGGTGTAAGATTGACCGGTTTCTAAATATTTTTAAATCCGAGCTTCACGCACTGGAAGTGGAAAGGAGACTGACACTCTAAATGTTACTCACAGTCGCAAGGAATCTTAAAATCTTTCACGAACTGATATTGAATCTCTCATAACCGTATTTATTCTGGATAAATATGATCTGTCAATACGGTAGTAATTTTTATAGTCATCTAAAATTACTTCAATCACACTGTCCGTTTAACTAATAAGTATAGGGGCTTCCTGATTAACCGTGTAAGACCCGCTTAAGAGATTTTTTTGATACCAAATAGCAGTACAAAATACAATCACGGATTCATTGATAACACACATTTTTTAATGAATATTAAAAGACTATTCCACT
This sequence comes from Clivina fossor, assembly GCA_963966155.1. Taxonomy (NCBI): domain Eukaryota; kingdom Metazoa; phylum Arthropoda; class Insecta; order Coleoptera; family Carabidae; genus Clivina; species Clivina fossor. The sequence goes on from OZ014566.1 coordinate 4,202,786, forward strand.
TATCACAAAATTAATTAATAAAGCAATGTTTTCTGTGATAACGCAAACTGATTTAAAGTTTATTTATACACAAACCAATACAAATATTTATTATTTAAAAAAAATTCTACACACAAAACCATTGTACTTTATGTTTAAATACTTGTATTTTACAGTAAATGTAACAGTTTAAAACATACAATTTCACATGCTAATTAAATACAATGTGAAATTCAAATTATTTCTACATAAATGAAACAATTAAACACCTGATTACAAATAATCAAATAAATCAAAATAACAGTTTTTATTAACGCAACTGTACTTGAGGGCAACGCGGAACGTAGATCGGGGATAAGGTATTAGTTAGTTGTGAGTTTGAAACAGATAGAATGAATCGGAAACAGCCGGAAACGTATAAGAAGCAGCTTTGAAACACCGGAGGGAATCCGAAAGCCTTTGCCGGTTGCCTAGGCAACGGAGATGTTATCGTTGCCTGGTCCTTAGTAAGGTATTCAAATGACAAACCATACGGATGCGATGCAAAGCAGTCAGAACTTGCATTGCAATGCAATAGTGTTGGATATATGTACGGATATGTTAAACTGCGAAATGCATAACGTAAAATAGAGGTTAAATTTCTCCCAATTGTTGTTTTTGATTGGATAATGGACTGCGCTGTTAGGAATGTAGTTTCAAATGTGGTGTGTGAAATTTTTAATTTAATTACATTCAATTATGTAATAGTAATTGATTAAATTACATTTGCATTGTATGCAAAATATTTTAGGTACAATTGAAATTACCGATAGAAGTCACTAAAACACACAATTTGAACTATTATTGGAAAATAGTATTTATAGCGTATTTATTTAAAAAAATATAATTAAATACCAATGCAATAATAAATTATTAGTTATTTAACTTTTCACGCATCATCAAAAACCAAAAAGAAGTTTTTCTTCAAGCTTATCAAAATGTTTATATTATTATCCCTGTATGTACAACAAAATTATTATACTATTAATATAATAATATTGTACGACAACCTTAAGAGAGCCTCAAGCTTTCATAATATATTATATAAAAAAAACTACATTAAAAAGTAAAAAAACTGTAATGCAGTTTTTTTTTTATTTTACTACAATATGAAGTTGTTTAAATTTTTAATCCGTAATATAAGACTGCGTTTTCGACATCCATTTTCGAAACTGATATTTGTTTTTAGTTGTTCGTGTTTGTTTTAAAAATACATTTCAAAAATAGCTTTAACATATTTCAATTATAAACATATAAAATATTTTTGATAGATAATTTTATCACTATCGGAGATAAACATATAAACAAAATAGAAAGGAAATCATTTTAGATAAAGTGGGTAAAAATTGATATTAAAATCAATATTTTACAATGAACAAATCGTATAAAAATCTTTAGTCAACTATTGATTTTTCATGTAAATATCAATTTTTAGCAAAATTTATTTTTTACTCTTTTATTTCATATCTTTGTGGAACAAATAATATTTGCCACACTCTTATTATATTTTATTCAATTCAATAGTTTTATTAATAATAATATTTTCAAGAATATGATGTATTTTATTGAAAATTATCTCTCCTATAGCTGCAATTGTATCCTTATATTTTATTGCTACTTCATAAGTATTCATCTTACAATATATATTACATTTTGAAGCACGTATGCAATCAATGCAATACAGTAGCTCGCAGATACTTACTTTACCATCTGTTAGATGAGTTCGAGAACTAATAACTTCAACAAATGTTACATAATAGTGGAACATATACAGATATCTTACATATGTGTTAAACATTGCCTTATTCACAACTGTTCATCTAGTTTTAATGTATTGCTGGTATTAATTTATTTATAACTTTCGCAAAGTATGTTTTACTTTCTTGGAAATGAACAACATGAAAATGAAATTTGATATATATATATATATAGTGGAAAACTCGAGAAAGTTATAATTTTTGACAATAAACATTTTATGAAACAGATTTTAATTAAAACGTATTAAAATATTAAAACTAAGAAACAATATGTTTTGTGTGTAGATAGATTCTACTCTTAATTAATTAACATTGACAAAAATTTTAATGTTTTGTTTTGAATTTTCAATAACAGAATTAATATTTTACTAAACTAAAACGGCAATCTGAATAAGGCTTTAAGGACAACAAATTGTATGTTATGCTGCCAGAATAAAAAATATATGTTTGAATTAGTTATTTATAAATACTTATTACTATAGTCTAAATTAGAAAGAAAAAAAAACATTTAAAACGTATTTTTTAATTTAGCGAATTTAGAAATAGTAATAACTTACATATGCAAAAATCAGATTTAACAACAACAGAAAAAAAACTGATATACCTATTCGCTGAAAAATCAACATCAAAACTAAAAGCTTTAAATACTAGGTGAAAAAATAACACATTCCAATATTTGTAGCTTCTCTATTATATTTCATTACCTATGTGTTAACAGGATATAAAATTTTATATCATGTACTTTGTAATAAAGAAACTAAAACTCTGATATAAGTATAAATATTTACCGTATACACGCGAAATGTGAAATATAATAGTATACTATCTGCTTAAACATGAATAAATTTAAAAAATAACGATGGTGATATACTTTAAGATGCAAATATACATAAAATAACGAGGTGTAATATTCTTCCATAATCTTTATAGCAGCTCCAGTTTTTAATAAATTTTTATATTACTGTATATTTCTTATTTTACTTTGAAAACTTTTTTCATAAAAAAAACCTACTTTAAAAGTAAGTTATTTAAGTTACATGAAATTTAATATTTATGTTGTAAAATTTTATATAGTAATATTCGATCACTAACAATTTACATTATCTAACGATGTGTATATGCAAATCTTTATTTTTTTAATCAATAAATCAGATAAAAATAAAATTATTTAAAACGTTTATCTATATAGTTACATTAACAATTTTACTAATAAAACAATTTCAAAGAGCCATTATTATAGTACCAATAATAAATAACTCAGTCACCGAAAACCATTATTTCAATTAAACACAGTATCATTCCGCATACGAAGAATTTACAATTTTAACGAGCGCTACCTAACCTCAACGAAAAACCAGGTCGGTATTTACTATAGTGTAGAGCGAGTCCTGTTTTTTTTTTTTGGCAAGCTGTAATTTAGGACTAGGGAACATAATTTCAATATCACATTCCGTTTACACACTATATGCCACATAGATGAAAAAGCTTGAATCCATGAAACTATTAAACTTGAAATATTTGCAACCCGCCGACGCCATTTTGCATTTGAATAGTGTTTCCTGGTTGTGCACTGTGAAGGGGTGGTGGGTAAAGGAGGGTTTATTAGTTTTTGGCGACATCTGTGTGGGCAGTCGCCATACTACACGGTTGCAAGTTAGAAATAAAACGACTGTGAAAATTATATAGTTTGAATAATGTATAATTTTCAGTGGCGCAACCAGGGGGGGGGGCGTCGCCCCCCCCCCCAAGACTAGCAGAATTAGCACAATTTTTATTCGTTTAGTCATATATTCAGCAGTCACTTCTAACGCTACAATTATTTACCGCAAAATATTAAGCCAACTCAGCCAACATTCATTATTTTAAACTATTAATTATTCGATTCATGTAAGATAAAGTGGAAATCTGGTTAGTATTAACTTTTTTTTTGCTTCTCCAAGATAAAATCCTTAACCCCCCTCCCCCAAGACAAAATCCTGGCTGCGCCACTGATAATTTTTATTGTTTATTTTGTTTTATGTTTTATGTTAGTGGTTCAATTCGATAGTTTTCATAATATTTTGTTTCTATAATATTTAAGGACAAATTTTAATTAAACCATTAAATTATTTTTTTTTTAATAATTTGTGTAACTTTTTTCAAAAAAAATATTATAGAAACTATAATTATTGCGTTTTCCAAATGTTGTAGAATCGCAGGAAAAGGAAAAACGAAATAAAACTGTGAACAAACTTAGTGTATAAATATAATTTGACATTATATTACAGTATAAATAAATAAACAAGTAATAAAAGTGAAGAAAAAACAAAAATGTTATTTTACTCGTAACTTTTTTTTGTAGCTCAGAATAAAAACAAATCCACCATATATCATTTGTAATATATGTGGTCATCAATTGTTTTATTGTAAACATAAACACAATGTATAGCATGTTACCTTTTGTCATATTGTTGTAAAATAAAATTGTTGTTTTATAAAAATATTTGAATAAAAATTTTTCAATTAGTTTTTGGTTGTTAACTAAACAAAACAAAATTAATTTGAATATTTGATATAGCATTGTTTTATTAAATGTAGGATAATAATCACAAAAAGTAAATTATTGTATATATGAAGGTCATAAAATACTTATTTAAAAGCCAAAAATTTATAATATAAAGCCAGTAATGGTCAAACTTGTATTAGTTTTATGAATAATGAATAATTTGGACAGAACAAGACTTTAAATTTTAAAATATTCTGACTGACTCATAAAACGGCAAAAACTTTAAAAACAAATGTTTACTAGATATTAGAGTAAAATTTATTAGTTGAATGAATCCGTTATCATAAAACACGACTAGCCAAATATCAAATCAAATCTTCTAACATTAATTTAGCGTATCTTTGAATTCTCAAGACACCATTTTAATCTGTATAAATATAATATATTCAACTTTAGATTTTCCCTCATAAACATTCTTGAGAGAGGCAAGCCGGAGAGCCAAACACATAATTTTCTTCTTCGGTTCTCTAATTCGGGTTTACGGTAATAACCTTTATTACAACTCGAAAGGGGTTTGACGCCAAAATTAGGCCGTAGGAAAACATTAGTACTCATAAACGAACGGTATGCCGTAAATTAGTTTGTACAGTTTTGTTCTCCGCGTGTCCCTTTGCCTTTTCATCGAGATACACCATCATTTTCTTTGTTAATGAAACAAGAGAAATAAAGTCAAATTGTTTCATTGCATATTTGAACATTTTGTTTAGGTTCAAGTCTATAAAAGTTATATATAGTAAAATATTTCTCAGAACTTATTGTATTAATATAAAAACTGTTTTAAGATAAAATTCTGTTAATTATTTCATATAAAAACGATGATTCGACGAAACTGAACGCTCATCTTCATCATATCATCTTCAATTAATTGATAAATTTCGATAAAATGATAAAATAGCGAAATTACAGAAAAATCTGTAATTTTATTTTACCATAAATATTCTGAATTTCTATCTCTAAATTTTGCAATTTTTACATAATTCATAATAACCACATAAAGTAAGTAAAAAATGACTTAATAAGTATGAAAAATTGCTTACTTTCTGCAAATTGCATCACATACTTAATGTAGAATTACATATTGTTTGCATAACTTTTGAAATAATGTAATATTACAGCTTGCATCATTAATATCTGTAATAATTCATCAAAATAATGAGACTTAGTACATATTTTGTGTAATAATTGCTAATAAAATATTTTAAGTGTAATACATTCATTTCAAAATAAATCTTTTATATAAATTTTCAAAATTTTCAAAAAATTATGAAAAAAATGTAGGCTTATAAGAAAAAGTAATTCTGCTATGTTGAATAATTATTTCCATTTAGATAAGTTAATGGATGTCGACGAAAATAATTAAAATAAAAAAAAAGTTTTTTTACTTGCGAGGGGTAGGGTCAAGAGTGGCGTACTAAACTACCTATCAAAAATAATATTTTTATGTTGGAATCGTAGTTGTACTTCTCATATGTCATTTAGTTTTAGGGCACTTTTTACCATCTTATCCGGGGGTACCCTTTGACCTATTTATGGAAAATTCCTGACAACAAATTTACTGCAGTTCTTTAAATTTACTAAAAGAGACTTTACTAAAAAAAAATTATAATATTACATACATTATGTACTTTTCCATTGTCCTGTTGATAATATCATATTATATATAATGTTTGTATTAGTTCCGATATTACGTATTTTTAAACAATTATGTTAAAATTACAGTAGTTTAGTAATTATACCTAGAAATACTGGACATCATATCGTAATTTTCTTTTTTGAGTGCAGTTTTTATATTAAAAATTCTATGATTTTATGTAGTAATAATTTATTGGTAAAATTAATATGTATCACTAATACAGCAATGATTTGTAATAAAACGTGTATTTCCGTTACAATTTAAAACAAAACCAAACGTTAAGCACAACCCCATTTTCAATACAAATAACCCGGTTGCCTCATTTCAGTTTTCTACAAGGAAAAATAATCTATCAATTTCTTTTTCTTTCCAGAAGCCAGCGGCTTACCATGTGTGGTATACAACAAGACCTACGAGCATGGCGAAACGTTTGCTTTAGACTGTCGAACACAGTGTGCTTGTCAGGTGAGTTACGATCACCACATATGCGTTGCATGTATGCAAAAGTACATAGCAGCCATATTGAATATTACTGGTTGCTTTACGGTTTTATTTTGCGCAAATATATCTATATATTGGCTCCCTGCGTTCTTGTGCTTATTCCGTATTCACTCAACGTAGTCGTTTTTGATATAGTCAGATTTTTCCAATGCGCTCGCCCGCTTGTGATCTGAGCGCTGGAATAACCGTGTCAATATTGAAATTATTGAATATATACCGGTGTTATACTCGTTTTTTTCTTATTATTATGTATTCTTGTATGCTAGACGGATTTTATACTGTGTACAAATGGAATTACGTTAGTACCACTGTCGTAAAACTTGAATAAAAATATTTTAGTTAAGAATTTTTTTTTGTCAATTATTATGTCAATCAATTCGTTTCAAATTCAGTAAGAAGGTTCTCATACTAAAGACTACTTTAAGCTACATAAGCCTGGATTATATTAGAAGAGTACTGTGGTAGAGTACGTAGTATTCCATTATTAGTAGAATGTAAACATTTTGGAATAATGAAAAACGAGTCTATAGTTCAGCTTTCACTATTTGAAAATGTTTATATTTTGCTAATAATGGAATTGTACTTATACTCTATCACCAGTACTGTACTAATGTAAGCACTCTCAGACTGAGAAATTTTATTGAAAGCTCCATATAATTAGTTTTAGAGTTAAATTTGTTTACTGTAAACAATAGATTATTTAATATGTAACATATTAAAGATATTACATATATAATATTAAATATGCGTGCATCAAATAGTAAATTCATTAGTTAATTAAACAGTGCAAAGGGTGTATATTATTAAATCTATATAATATGTATATTAATTTACGTATCAACATAGTTTCATAAAGTAATTTCATATATAAATTAATATGTGAATGTTATTAAATATTATGTAGAGATTATAATAATAAATAAAAATTTAATAATTATACATTGTCATATTAATTATTTAGTTGTTGTTGTTTTTTTTTTTAATATAATAAAACATATTTTAAATTAGCATTTGTGTTTATTATATTTACAGAATGGTACATACGGATGTTCTTCATTATGTCCTCAAGAACATATATCGCCTAAAGGATCATGTAGTCATCCCAGATTAGTCGACATACCAGGACAATGCTGCAGAGAATGGATGTGTGACAGTCAAACAGGTAAAATTATTTCATAACAAATATATGAAACTTTTAGTTACATAAAATATAAATTGATGATGTAAATTTGTTAATATATCAATAAAAATCAAATATACTTTGTTTTATTTTAAGAATTCTGTGTGGAGAACATAGAAATATATGATCTTGATCTCAAATTAGTTAAAATCACGTTATATACCATATTTAATTGTTCATCTCTTTTTATATGTCATCTATTTTTTTGGTTCCAAACTTATCATTTAAAGTAAGTGTATTTGATCAATGTTTATTTTTTTTTAATAAAGTTTAATAGTTTCTAGAGAATTGAAAAATTGCTGAGATATTTATTTATTAATTAAATTTACATTTACGTTTACGATGCATGTTCTGTTTAATTAATTAATTAAAAAAATAAAAGTCAAATTTACCAAATTGCTTTGAGGCTGCATATACTTTACATCATTAATATATTTCATAATTACTAAATTTTTTGCAATTTCTTTGCTTTCTGATATTACATGTACATACACATTATTACAGCTACGTTCTTCAGAAACTGTAAAAACATAAACAATTAACATTTTCTTACAAGTAGAATTCTCTATGAAGTGTAACTGAATACTTACAAAACTGTATCATGTTCCTAGTGGTAAAGGAAGCAAGTTTATTATTATAGGAGGATTCTTGTCAGGTTATATGAAGGGTTTGACAAGGATTCTCGGCAATATGAACAAAACATAGCCTAACTATATGATAAATTAAGTTTGAGAAATGAACTACTATATTACAATTATAAGCTGTATTATAGATGATGTTAAGTGTTATAATGCAATAACAAAATTAGGTATTTCAGAAACTGATACAGAATGGTTAGAAATTGATTATTGGATACTAATATTGCCATGTATTTTGTGTAACAATATTATATTATTAGACTTAATTATACTTGTGCATAGTTGTATTGTTTAAGAAGCTCTATAGCTTTATAGTTTTCAAAAGTTAGATACTAGAAGCAAAACACAATTCTATATTGTTTTGTTGTATAACTTCTGTAGCATTATACAAAATGTTTAATTTAAGTTCTTTACTATTACTATCTCGAAAACTAGAAGAGCTACAAGATTGGCTGAATTAGCAAAAAAGTACCATTTTCTACGAGTATTTCAATAAATAAAACAAAAAAATTTGTCGACTAGCGATTCGCAAAATTTAGAATACAACTTTCTTAACATAGTAAAAAAATCTTTCAGAACTCATTATATTAAAATAAAACTGCTTTAGGTTAAAGTTCTGTATTAATATTTATTTAAAATCGACATTTTGACGAAACTCAAGGTTTGTTTTCATCGGGATAAGTGATACAAATACAAATATCATTTATCCTGATGAAGACGAACGTTGAGTTTCGTCGAAACGTCGATTTTAAATAAATATTAATACAGAACTTTATCTTAAAGCAGATTTATTTTAATACAACTTTCTTATTTATTTAATACGATGATTTTTTTTAAATTTTTTTACTAATAATATTTAATTAAACATATTTTCTGCTACGGAATTAAAAATATTTAACTCCGTAATCTATTTGTTCGTTTTACATTCTGTAGTTAGAGATTCTATATGAATGTTGTAGACAATAGAGAAGACAGATAACAACATGACTAGCATGACTAATCGTTACTACCCGCATTTTCTTCTCCAACATTAATTAATAATCACATCTTGTAAGACTTATCAGCTGACAGATCTTCTCATATCCATATATCGCGCTTCTGCTATACGGTAGTCGCGTCGCGAGATGGAAAATTCTTCAAATTGATATGTTTAGTCATCAAGGAATGTTTAATGAATATTACGAACATACGACGAACATATATTTACAATATCGCTATTATGTACATCAGTGACGCGCAGTATACATCTGCAAGATATTTCATAATTACAAGAATAAAAATTCATAATTTAGAGACACTGTAAAAAAAAAATAGCAAAATTACAAAAAAATAGTAGTCAAATTTTACTATAAAAAAATTGTAATTTTATTTTACTATAAATATTTCTGAGTTTAATGAACGAACAAACTATACACTGTAAAAAAAATAGCGAAATTATAGAATATAGTAAAATCTACTATAAAAATCTGTATTTCTACCTCAAAATTCTGGAATTCTTACATAATTCATAATAATCACATAATGTAAGAAAAAATAACCTAAATAAGTATGTAAAATTGCTTACTTTCTGCAAATTAAAATACATACTTAATGTAGAATTACATATTGTTAATATGACTTCTTAAATTATGTAACATTACAGCTTGTATATTAATATCTGTAATAATTTATCAAAAGAATAAGACTTAGTACATATTTTGTGTAATAATACTAATTTTAAGCTATAACAATTTTTAATATCAGAATTTTGAGCTCTAAGAATTTTATACTGTTAGAATTTTAAGCTGTAAGAATTTTTAGCTATCAGACTTTTAAGGCCGGTATTTTATGTTCTGATTAAGAGTATGAATAACCAACCGAGCTATCAAATTAAGCTAGTTTTAAATTTATAGTTTTTAATAAATAGAACATATAAATTTAACAACTTATTAATGTAACCAGCATATGTATGTATAATTTTAATCAAATAATTAATTTAACCAACTACCGAATAATTTTATCCGAGTTTCAAAATACCGGCCCTAAATCTATCTACATTTTTAACTATCAAAAGTTGAGCTGTTAAAACTGACGCAGTTTAGCTTATTCCTGAATTTTTATTCTGACAGAATTTTTTTATATTTAATTATAATTTTAACATTAATTTTATCTTTTTTTACAATACATATTTAAAATAAAATGGCTTTAGAATATAGTTCTGTATAAATTTTTATTAATAATTGACTTATCGCGTACTCCATACATCATCATCAGGAAAAATTACTGTAATGTCATTTGTGTAATTTTTCCTGTTGATGATGTACGTGGAGTACGATTAATAATAAAAATTCATACAAAACTATATAATAACGCCGTTTTATTTTAATATGTATATATTTATTTATTACTGTATAAAATAATATTTGAAGTTACTATAACAAATTTCATTTAGAAAATTTATTAATAACACTTCTTATATTAAAACTATACATAGCAACATAATTTACATATAAATAAGCACTTAATAATGATGTGGGTACATTATGGGCATTGAAACAAAATAATAAACCAGACGTGCACAAGGTTCTTTAACAAGAATAGCTATTTCTGAAAATGCAATTTTAAAATCATTATTTTAATCTTGTACTGAACGAACATTATACTTTGAGAATTTATACTGACTTTCATTAACATAGAAATTAAAATGTAAATAAAGATTATTTGAAATTTTAATTAAAAACCAAATTTAGAATTATTTTTTTGAATACGACATTTCTCAGTTCTACTATTTTATATTATAAACCACTTTGATATTATCATATAAATGCTAAGAAATAGAAATAAAAATTCTATATTTTTTCTTCAAAAGTTGGCAACATTGTTCAGCAATACAGCAATACAGATCAGCTATTTAAAAATGTACCAATTAAGTATTAAAATTTTAGTTTAAATAATATTTATTTTTCTTAAGAATATACAACCGATTCTAAAATTTTCTTAATTTCAAAATTAATCACTAGTAAATCCATCAAGTGTATATTTTATTTCAAAAAAATAATATAACATGTTTTTGAAATTTACTTTTTTATCTCTGTGAGTGAAAAGCACTTACAACTGGCGCTGAAGTAATTGTATTTTTCATTTTGTTTTTATAAAACACAACATTCAAGTTAAGTGAAAAGTAGAAAAACAAAACAAAAAACAATCCGGAAATCTATTTTTAAGAGAAAAGATAAATTAACTGCAAACGAATGTCTGACATTTGCACAAATACGATGAGAAAATTTTTAATTTAATTAATAATTTAGTTACCTCTGATTTCACAACTTTTTACGTTGTTTCATTTCTTGTAGTTTTGATTTCTTGGTGAGCTGAAACAAGTGCTTTACAAAAGAAAATTAAAAAAAAATATTTTTTGACATTTAATTTAATTTCGATATATATAACTTATACTATACTATTATTTTTGGTTAATTTTAACACTGGAAATATTTCATACAAGAAATAAAAAAGCTTTAGGATTAAATTTTGTATATATTTAAATAAAATATACACAGAACTTAATCCTAACGCTTTTTTATTTTAATATGAGTTTTGAAAGATTTTTTTACTATGTTTTGATAAAAATTTACATACAAATCTTATACTCTATATTTTTTACCAATTTTACAAAAAAAAACCTATTATAACATAGTAAAAAATCTCTCAGAACTCATTATCAGTTTTCCTGATGAAAATGTACGCTGACTACATAAAGTATGTACACAGAACTATGTATGTAATACAGAACTACAGCCAAAGTCGTTTTATTTTAATACCCTATATATAAGTTTGTCTGTCAAGGCCATTACTGAAAGGTATGAGTTAAAATTTGAGTTCCGCCCATTTTGTCAATTTCGATGACGTTGCTCATTAAAATTTAATAGAAGAAATATGTATATATGCTTAATTGATAAATTTTTTTAAATAAAAGATAATTGTTTTTAAAATTAAATAAAATTTAAAATTTATATATTATTTCTCTTTCATTCAGTTTGGTTTGTAGTACAAGTCAACTAACCATCATCATTCTCTGCTTTGAAAATAATCATAAGCATTAAATATTATACTAAATATGTTAAGATTATTTACCACTCGGTGACGACGTCATAAAAAATTATAGTTAACAATCTAACGTTTCTAAACGATTTAGTCATCACAATGAACTAATTTTCAATTTGTAACTAATTTAAATTAGTTCATTGTGATGACTAAATCGTTTAGAAACGTTAGATTGTTAACTATAATTCATTAAATATTAATTTATATAATTGCGTTTATAATATTTTTATAGTCATCTAAAGCTAAAATTACTTCAGTCAGACTATCAGTTTAACTGATTAGTGATTGAAATCAGGAATGATTTTTCAGTCAGATCTATAAATTCTATAAATTCAACGAATATAGGCCGTGAAAACTAATAATGATTACTAATAATTTCTTGTTTTTTTTTAATTTTTAGTGCAACAACCACCAGAATGTCAGCCGACGTTTACACGTTGGTCGCACTGTTCGCGCGAATGCGGTATCGGAATATCGCGACGTCGTTCCAATTTGAATGCAGCCTGCGAAGCAACAACCGAAACACGTCTCTGTCAGATTCGACGTTGTGACGGACTTCAGTCAAATACTTTTCTACACGATCGACATCATCATGTGCGGGTGAGATCACTTATTCATGCTTCTATACCTTGATAAAAATTAATTTTTCAAGTTTGTTCTAACAAAAGTTCCTCATACTAAGCAGATTTTGAGCATAAGTGAACACTTAAATTGAAACTGAGCATGCTTCTGACAAATCTTACTATTGTTGAAACAAACCTTTAATAAAATAAAACTGCTTTAGGTTCAAGTTCTGTATTAAAATTTATTTATAGTACAATAAATAACAGAACATAGAGACAAGTTACTAGATAACAAATAAGTAACTAGATCACAAAATTTATAGATTTTTAATTAAAGTAAGCCCAATTTTAATTAACTCAGTGCCATTTCAGTGATTGATGTGATTCTTTTCTTTATAAATTTGTATTGCTTCTCTTATTAATCTGCTGTTAATATTGATTGGTCTAGCAATATTTGCAGCAAATTGATAAAAGAAGCAATAAAAACTTATAAAGAAAAATATAACAGCAACCACTGTGAAGGCACTAAGTTAAATAAAATTTGGCTTTCATTAATTAAAAATCTATAAAAATTTTATGATCTAGTTACTTAAAAGTTTTTATTACCTAGTTACTTGTTTCTATGTCCTGTTATTTACTGTAATGTCATTTGTATCATTTATCCTGATGAAGACGCGTTGAGTTTCGTCGAAAAGTCGATTATAAACAAATTTTAATACAGAACTTGAACCTTAACCAGTTTTATTTTATATAATGAGTTCTGAATTTTTTTTTAAGTATGTTAAATCTTAAATAAATTTCGAAACAGTTACTACACACATTTAAAAATTTTGTAAAGTTCTTTTAATTTCTTATGGATTGACATAATTTATAATAATAATCATCATTATTTATTACCAAACAGAAGAATCATGTACAAAGCATTGTATATAATACAATTACAAACATAATACAGAAAACTACAGTAAAAAACATACAAAAAATATGTTAATTTAGAGTTTAAAACTAATTAATCCTTGAATGTAAAAAATAAAAAAAATATTATCTCGCTTATGAAACGATTTTCCTACTAAGGCGTTTTAAGGTTTATCGACTCCTTTTAAGGTGTAATAAAAGGATACAAACAATACCGTAAACACCCTGTATTATATTATAATTTATAATAAATTAATTAAAATTAATTTACTTTGTATTAAAGATTTAGATCAAATTCTAAATAAATTTTTTTAATCTTTAAATTACCAAAATAATACTAAAATATTTCTTCAAAATGTAACAATTAATTATTTATATTTTATAATTCAATTTAATTTTCGTTTATTTATAGGAACAGACATTTGTTTCACAGCACACTGTGATACGCTTATCGACCAAACAAGCAATTTCCAAATCGAAAACAAAAAAAAAGTTATTCAACGGAATACAACGTAACAGCGTTATCAATTTTAATCCGATTAAAATTTTGCCTTCAGCGATACAGTTTGCCGAAAGATAGCAATGGATTTTATTCAACTCAAACTGGTTAGATGATAGCAATCGATTTGCAATTAAATTTGTATCGAAACTTAAATGATTTATTTATCTAATAAATATCGAATTTGTTTGTCAAAATAGTTTGCGGATTAGTAGGATTAAGATAAGATGACCTAATTTGTGGAATATGAATTATTTTGATAACACATGAATAGAAATAAGTTGATTTTTAATTTGATTAACAGTAAAATCAGTCGTATTAGAATTAAAATTATCAGATATTTGTATAAGTATAATCCAATTACCTTGTATTAATCAGATAATTGATAACATTTTACATTTTACCATATTTTTTTAAATAAAATATAATTTAAAATAAAACGGTTTTAGGTTTAAGTTCTGTATTAATATTTATTAATACGTAATCGACATTTCGACGAACTCAAGGTCAATTATTAATAAAAGTTAACAATGATAAGAAATTTGAATGCTATAAATCAGTATATTCTTAAAGAAATCATAGAGACTATAGCAATTTTTGAGCAAACATAAGTAATTTTTTTATTCATTTGAAACAAACATTTTTGGGTTAAAATCTATGTATTCCCACCTCGTTTGTTTATGAAAAAAATGATTTTTTTTTTTTTTTTTGCTTTAAAACAAATTTTTACTTGTACCTCTTATCAAATATGAGTAGTATTTTTATTTTTGATATATATTTTTATATTTAATATTATAAAATTTAAAACTGATTAAAATTGTTTAATAAGTAATTTTAAGTAAACTTCAAAAGTAATTTTGACAAAAATCATCTTATATATTTTTATTTAAATAGTATTATGTACGCAATATGTGATTCATGTAAGCAAAATCTTCATATTTCTTTAATTTTGTGAGCACAAATTAAAAATAAATTTCTATTACTAATTACAGGTATATATTAAATAAAAGTTGATATAAAAAACTAGTTTGTTAGATTGTTTACAATTAAATTTTTATGCATCAAATAATGATTGATTACATCAGATTATTTTCAATCACATTACTTACAAATTTATTTATTTACAATACTCCAAATGTTATCAGTATTTTTTGTAGAACATATTCATTCCGATATTACAAATATTATCATAATTTTCAGTTAATATTTGTCAAATATTTGACGTCTACTGGGTCAGTGAAGATGAATTCTTATCAGAATACGAGAATAAATAAATAATAACAAATTTTATACTATTCTGTATTTATCGAACTATATTTAGTATGAAAATGACCTATTTGTAGAATATTATTTATCTTAAAATATATTGATAAAACTGTCATTTATTTTAATGATATTGTAGGAGTAACGTGCTCACAAATACAAACATTGACATTATTAATGTCAACAGAGAAAAAAAAATCAGAAATTATTCTATTAAATCATTCAGATAAATCTGCTATTGCACACCATGCGTTAGAAAATCTGCATACTATTATAATTGCAAGACCCCAACAATATTAACAGTAGATTGATAAGAGAAGCAATAGAAGTTTATAAAGAAAAAGATAACATCAATCATTATCAAAGCAATGATTTAAATAAAATTTGGCTTCGTTTAATTAAAAATTTATAAATTTTATGATTTAGTTACTTATTTTGTTACCTAGTAACTTGTTTCTATGTTCTGTTTATTTACTGTAAATGTCATATCTGTCATTTTTCCTGATGAAGATTTACGTTAAATACGTCGAAATGAATACAGAACTACAACCTACAGCTGTTTTATTTCAAATAATATTATTTATAATATTTTAGTAAAAGAATATTTTGATAATCTTGCAATATGCGACAACAGTTTGATGGTTTTGCAATATTGCAATGATCATGAGTTTCTTGGTGATTAAACTATATGATACCAAATTGCAGTATGAGTTACTGTGGTGGAAATTTACATAAACAGAATTTTTAATACCCAAAACCACAAAATTAATTAATATAACTGAACACATATTTCGAAAACTAACTAAGTAAATTTGTTGTCAGGAATTTTCCACAAATAGATAAAATTTGTTTAGTTCTGTAATATTATTGTTGGTATAATTACATACATTTCTAAATTAACATAAAGAATGTATTTTGAAATGAATAAATTACACTTAAAATATTTTATTAGTATTATTACACAAAATATGTGCCAAGTCTCATTATTATGATGAATTATTACAGATATTAATGATGCAAGCTGTAATATTATAGGAGTATAATTTAAGAAGTTATACCAAAAATATGTAATTCAACATTAAATATGTGATGTAATTTACAGAAAGTACGCAATTTTACATACTCATTAGGTCTATTTTTACTTACTTTATAAGATTATTATGAATTATGTAAGAATTCCAGAATTTTGAGGTAGAATTACAGAATATTTATAGTAAAATGAAATTACAGATTTTTTTATAGTCAAATATTACTACTATTCTGTAGTTTCGCAATGTTTTTTTTACAGTGTATAGTTTGTTCATTCATTAAATTCATTGTATTGTACTATGTACCTAAAGTATTTTAAAAACTAGTTAAAAATATTTTCACATAACTCTAAGTTCTATTGAATGAATTTAAATCAGTTTATGTTCTATGAACACACTTTAGCAATGAGTTAAAACAACAAATAAAAAATTGTATATTTTCAGAAAGGACACGAATGCAAAGCAACTCATCGTCTCAGCGAACCAGTCCGTCTCCGTTTCGGACCGTGTCGTAGTCGCAAACTGTTCCGACCGAAATTCTGTGGCGGTTGTGCGTCGCCAGGTGTGCGCTGCGAGCCACTGCTTTCCACCACCGTCAAAGTGGACTTCATCTGCGAACCGCCGCCAGCGGAAGTGGCCGCCGCCGAGCGTGCTCATGCAGCCGCCGCCGGAACGGGCTTGGCCCTCGAGTATATGGAACCCGGTGAGGATATGTGGCGAGACGATACTGCCGAAGGTATCTGGGACAGCGATGGTTTGGCGTTAACCGTCAGCGTACAGTGGATCTTGAAATGTCGGTGCGGTGAAACAAGTACGAATTCAAATTTACGTGCCGCCACCGCGGATGATGTTACTGCGCAAGCGCCCACAGCAGCATCCGGTGAGATTATACTGCATAGAGTGCATCGGACTGCAGCACCGTGATTTGTTAACGCGCTGATTCGTAACTGTTTTCAAACGTTTATTTGTCGGGCGTAGTGATTGTTTTTCAGTTTGTCTATTTTTGTTTTTTTTTATTCGTGTTTGTCAATTTTTGAATGTAAAATTGGAATATGTTTTTGATGGGAAATTTTTACTCATGTGAACTGTATTTTTGGATCGCTGAATGCTTTTTTTTTTCGTTAGGCTATTTCATTCTCGTGGGAAAAAGAGCTTATAGAATTTTTATTAGTGAATTTGCGAAGGTAAAACATATATTGAATTACTGTTTGTTTATACAAACGATATTTTGATGTTTTTAAGTATTTTCCAAATTCAACATTTACATATTCAAAAATGCAGTTTATTTTATTGAATAATAATCAAATTAAAAATATATATGTGTCATTCAACAGTTCCTTTTTTAACTTCAAACAAAATATTTTTTAAATAAATTGTTATATGATACGCTTTTATAATATAAAATTTAATAAAGTTTTATTGTTATAATTTTGAAAGGAAATTAGGAGCGAACAAATGCAACACAGCTGTACTTAATTTAGCTTTAGTAATTTGATTGTCAGTAAATTTGTTACAAATAGTTGAGGTCATAAACACTAAATTACACGTTAAACGAATTTATTTCAAACGTCTAGCTTTGCAGAACCATAAACTTTAAAACTATAAAATTTAAGAATACAATTGGAAAATAAAATTGTACAATAAAGTTTCTAATAAAACATAAAATGTATAAAAATTTACTGTACGTTTTCCAACTATTTACGAATAATGTATTTTTATTATTTTTGTTATACGAATGTAAAATTTTATATTAAATACAGTGGCGTAATGATTTTTTTTGTAATTAACTTAATATTAAACTAATTGAATTACTTATCAAAAAATTAGTATTATTATTGGTTCTGAACTACATTATCTACTAGCTTGTAAAAACATAAACAAAAATCAATTATGCTAACAATAACATTGAATTATTATTTATTTTTGAATGAAAATATTTTTTTGACATAATTTTACGCCATTGATTAAATGTACATAAATGTATTTAGAATAAGTTTAATTTTTTTACAATATTTTAGATGAAATATTTAACATTTTTCAATCCGCATATCAGTTTAGTTCGTTAAATGTTACGCTTTCATGTTGCTTGTGAAAAACGAAATGTGATATTTCATCTAAAATTTCCGGAAAAAAAAAACAAAATCGAACAGATTTGTTCATCTACCATATCATTATATCGAACTGTTAGGCTAGTCCGGCCCTGTGCAGTGAAGAATAAACGTGAGCAGCGGATGGACAATTAGTGAATGCGTCTGTAAAGTGACACTGAATTCTTTGATATCATTCCATATCATTGGTACAGTACTAAATATAGTGTAAAGAAAAAAAAAGATTAAAAAATAAAAAACGTAGTATATGTCGCTACGATCGCGACAATAAGAACCAATTTTACGACATCAAAATTTTGCCCTTTTTGCTAAATAGTCTAGTGTAATTATAAATATAATTAACAAACTACTGTAAACCAATATTTACATCATTAAAAATTGTTTTCGGTTTTTTTTTTCTTTTTCATTGTAAAAAGTTTAGTTAGCAAAATAACATAATGTTGTGTATGGACAATAAATGTATTTTCGAAATAATATTTTCAAAACAAATAAATATATTTACATACCATTTTTTTACAAACTTTTCAATTTTATATCAAAATTGAATTATTTTACATTTATATTACTGATGCAGGAGCAACAAATTATATTTATGAATTAATTCTATTCTACCATTCGGAATATTTAAATTTGCAACTCTTTAAATTGATTTTTCAACATAGTGCTTGCTTAAACAATATTAGTGTTTTTTATTATTTATAATTTTTTCTAAATAATTAACATTTCTATACATAATTCCAAAATATATTTCATTTATTTTATCAAATTTTCTCTATTCATATTTTTGAGCGGTGGCGGTGTTAGGCTTTGAAATTGGGAGACAGGGACCATCTTTTTTAAGGGGGCACACATTTTTATGAAACTTAGTAGTAATTCTAGCACGGAAAAATAATAAATTTCAATTACTAGTTTCAATTACTAGATTTTTACATAATCAAACTGTATATCAAAAGCAATCTAATTTTTTTTTTATTTTAAATGTAAAATTTATCAGTAAATATTATTGCGATCTAACAATTTAGCTAGGTCAATTTAGATTTTCATACTATTAATATCACTGAACTTAAATTACTTTCAATTATTTTTCAAGAAAAAATTTATCTTTCGTAAAATGCAACAAATTATATAAATATAATCATATATTACCGCGGTTTCAAAAAATTAAAGTAACTATATATATATATATATATATATATATATATATATATATATGTATGTACAATCTATCAAAATTTACATAAATTAAAAAAGTAAGTAAATAATTTTGAAAATCTTAACAATAATCCAAAATTATTTTGGGTAGGCTACACCTCCCCTAAATCGCCCGCTAGTGTCGTCACTGTTTTTACTTACGTACTTTAAAATCATTGGTTATATTTTTTATTCAAATTTTGCAATATTTAGAATTATTAAATTTATGTAAAAATAATAATTATTAAAAATAAAAATAAAAAACAAATAAAATTATATTAACATCAATTTCATCTCATTTATTTTAAACATAAAAATTCGTTTAATAAAATAATATAAAATTTATTTAATTAATAAACTATATATATATAATATGAATTCTAATTACGTTTTAAATTTTTAAATTTGATAATGACAGTCCTGTAAAAATGTAATTTCTATTAACCCAAAAACACTGAATGTTAAAAAAAAAACTATTGACATAAAGCATTTAATTAAAACGTTGACTTTTAATTATAAAAATAATTTTTGCTGACGTTTAATTAAATATTCTGACATTTACATTGCAATTTTTGAATTTACAATATAATGAACATTTTCTAGGCACATGAAATAAACTTTATACTAACACAAATAAATTGCCCTTTATTAGACTCACCGAGTTAACTTGTTAATTGATTATTTTATTAATTGATTGATTATTTTAAATAGATTAAAATCAAAATTGTAAATAATAAAACTAAACAATATATTTATACATATATTTATTGGTTTACAGTTGATTTGAACAAAAAACAACATATATATTTAAAAAATTTGTATTGAACTGAAAATTGTATGAAAGTTTCTGTAGTTGCCTAAAGGCATCTGATTTTTGTAAGAAAAAATTTCAAAAATTTCATTTTATTACGTACACCGAAAGTGCACCTTTCAGTGAAAATAACAGGATAAAGATATTTATTATATTGAAATTGTATAAATTAAATGTAGTTACATAAACATTAGTTGAAAATAAAACATCTTTTAGATATTTCAATCATTTTACTTTTACCCATAATATTTGTTTTAAAATAATAAAAAATTATATACCTCAAATCTGCATCAGACAGTATATCATTTATAAATTAACATAGAAAAAATCTTTCAGAACTTATTATATTAAAATAAAACGGCTTTAAGTTGTACGTACTCAACATACATCATCAGGAAAACTGATACAAATGACATTTATAATAAATAAACAAAACATAGAAACAATGCAGAACTACAACCTAAAACCGTTTTAATTCATTTATGAATTGTTTTTACTAAGTATGAAGTTACAACTGTAAGAATCATGTGCAATATAATAAATTACAATTTAATTCCAGTTATAAATTGATTCCACATAGGTTTGTTGATAGGTTGAAACAAATAAAACCAACTCTAAAAGGGATGTGTAATTTTCAATTTAATAGTTTTTTTATCAATTTTATTATATATTTTATAGCTTTTTTTATTATCAGAAATAATAAATGTCGAAATAAATTTTATTTAAAAATACTAATATAACATAAAACTAAATAATCAAAAGAAATTTTTAATTACACTTTTTGTAAATACTAAAAAAAATGTATAAAATTGTGATAATATTTCATGTAATCTCAAATAATTATAAAGAATTAATCAATATAAAGTATTTGTAAGTGAATTATTATTTTAAAAAAAAATGATATACAAAATATAACAAATAACTAGTCCCAAAGAAATATCGCTAATATTTGAAGATATTAAAACAAACTGTTTGATACAAACAATTATTTGAACAATTAAAGAATAGAATAGGTTTTTATTAATTGAGAAATAATTTAAATTTGCAAAATTATTTATTAAATTCTATTTTCAGTACATTTTGTAAAAATATTTGAAATCGAACATTATTTGAAAATAAATATTTAAATTATTTAAATCTTATTATACATGTTTACAACATAAGGTCGTCGCGATGCAAATCTCGTAGTATGTGCTAGTAAAATATCATCAATAAAAGAATTCCATTTTTCATGCCATCTGATAGATGCGGTCGCTTTTTCGATCTCATTCAACGCACTATAAGTAAACGAATTGATTACCAATTGTTTTAACATTCGTAAATCGGATGTAGCACTAGCCAATCCCATGAAAGCTTCATAAAAATCGAAACTCAGTCCATTTGCCGCCCAGAAACCAGGATCATCTGACGAAATAACTACAGGATAGTCTTGCGAAAATAATATATTTCCCGGATGATTTCTTAGATCTTTGACCAGATTCAAAACTTGATTTGATATCGGATTAATTTCAATGCCAATTCCACGTCGTTTAACTTCTTCCAAAACAGTGGGATGTTTAACAATAGCATAACCATGGCCAATTCGTGTTGTATTCAATAATACAGCATCCACTAAATTCGTATCTGTAGACATTCCATTCCAGTTGGTTTCTCCAGCATGGAAAAAGTATTTAGTTTCAGGTCCGGCGGCTTCTTGAAGTTGATTGATAAAGTCAGCTAAAGGTCTTCCTAAATCTTCTTGTCCTACCAAATCAAAACCGAGAAGAAAATCTGGATATAATTTCTTCATTTGTTTAAAATCGGCTATGTATTTGTCCATTGTTGCATTGCTTACTGATCTTGGAGGTGCATAGATGTATTTAATGCCCAAGAAATCTGGATGATTTTCGAGAAATTCATCAGTTACTTCTTTTAGCATTCCTATAATTTCTACTGGACTATATTGGTCGCCGTTTAACTCATATAAAGGTGGAAGTGTACCACGTACTTCTACGTAATTTACATTGTCTTGTCGAAATTGTGTTAAAGCTTCATAGTAATATTCAAGAAATACTGGCCGGTATGTTATCATAGGTGTTACTGTATCAAATATACTAGAAAATTTATCCCAAACCGAATTAATATCCGGATACTTTTCGTAAGGATTCTCAGTTAGCATAGTAATTTTGCTTCGTAACCATTGATCAAAATTTAGATCACTCTGTCTTAATTCCGACACCAACTTCCAGTTTTCTGATGGAGGTTTATCTGCAAAGACTAATTTAATATTATCATCATCGCTAATCAATCCATATAAATGATCACGATAAGTAATATTATTCAAAACAAAATCGGTCGAACATAATGCAGTATCGTGAATATGTAATGCACCACCTTTCGGCATCTTCTGAATGAATTTATACACCGGCGATTTGAGAATATCTTCTCGTGCTTCGAAGAAATGTCTTGCTGGAGCAAATGTTTCCGGATGCAAAAAACCGTTCTTCATTTCTTGTCGTTTGGCATCCATCAAGATTCTATTGACGGCTTTTTCTCTTTTATTTAAGACGATTTGGCTACCTAATGCCATGGACGATTCATGTTGGATGAACTGATTCCGTTCGATCCAGTAGTTGACACTAACGGCACTTGTTAGTGCTGAGCACAATAACGCAACGACGGCAAACACAAACACCAACAACTGCATGGTTCGTGCTACTAGATCGAACTGAGTAATAAACTCAAGCGCGTCCGTTTCTTATAAGCGGAACAAGCACCTAATTAGATGAGATAATCTCATCTGATGGTCTTAAAACGAATTATTATACGCTTAAAGTTAAGTTTAAATATATTAGATAACAATAATTGTCGCTGATCAGGTGAAATTTTATGCTTTGTTTATGTGGTTTTATCTTTACAACTGAATCAAAACGCTGGGTTCAAGGTCATCTAACGGATAAATTATACTTATTTCAAAAAAAATAATGTTAATGTTAGTTAAATATGTTCAGCATATTATAATTATTAATAATTTGGCAAAATTATAAAGTATATTTATTTTATAAATATATTTCTAAAATATTACATATTGTAAACCAATACAATTAACAATAATATTACAGAAATAAATCACTTAATTTATTTCCCGAAACGAAGTTTAACAGAAAATTAAACTAACAGCAAAATTTAAAACAAAAAAATTAAAATAATTATTTTTAACAACATTTTATACTTATACTTTATAGAATAACGAATTATATTCCAATAACAGGATCAAAATATAGAATTGAACAAAACAAAGGAATCAAATATGATAAATAATAATAATAATAATAATACAAATAGTGAATAATATATATATATATAATAAAACCAAGTAATCAAAATAACTTCCTACAAAATAGTTGACAATAAAAAATAATAACTAAGTGTATGTTAAATTATAATATAAATTTTATCAAAAACATCTGAAGAGTTGAAATTATTATTAGCCTATATTTAAATATATAAATAAATAATAGTTACTAGCAATTTACCCATTTTTCGCTCAGAAGATACAGTTTTTATTTCAAAGCTTGCAAAAACAGCCAATATATCCCTGCAGTTTTTATTTTCTGTAGCACTCTGTTGATTTAATCTCGAATGTAAACTCATATAAATAACATTCTTTTTTATTGTTATACCAAAAAAAAAATTTAAACACGCTCAAAATTATGATTTGATGTATTTTAAAACACCAAAATGTGCCGTAATAATAACTTAAAAAAATAATAATAAAATTTTTTTATCTCATATGATACCAACTTTTTGGCGGACACTATATACATGTAAAACACGAGTAAATTGCTAGTATTATATATATATATATATATATATATATATATATATATATATATATATTTATATATAAACACGGGTAAATTGCTGGAATTATTGATAAATTTACAGAAGTACATAAATATTAAAAAATAAAACAAAAATAAAAAAACAATAATTGATTTTAAATAAAAGCAATATATATTTTTATATAATTTGATAAACAAAACTATAAATTACTATTGTAATTATACAATAGCTTTTATATATTTTACGCATTTGAAAATTTGAATATGCAACCAAGCTTACTTAGCTGTAAAAATGTTAACCTACATTACTTTTTAAGTCAAATAGTTATTTCTTCTATGATTTCTGCTCTTACTTGTTGAAACTTTAAATTCATTATAATATGTAAATAATAACTTCTTGGTTTTTTGTTTCAAAAATAATTATTTTGTTGACTATTGTATAGCGAAACTATAGTCACTAAAATAAATATTTTCGAAACAAAAAACCAAGAAGTTATTATTTACATATCATAATGAAATAGTTATGCATCAAGTACTGCAAATTGCAATATTTCCCGTGTTGATAATTGATAACTGAGGCGTAATCGTATCTGCCCGAGATACATTTTCTAAATTCTACTTTTTTGTAACAAATTTTATAATTACATCCAGCTATTAATCTATCGTTACTAAAGAAATAGTTTCTAATGTTCATTTACAAATAAAACTAAAATAAAAACCTAATACAATACAAGCTATTTCATCCGGAATTGTATTTAGCGGTACATTCTATAACTCAGCACATTTCAAAATAATCCACCACAAGAATTTATATCAGGTTTGTTTAAAATATAATAGTAAATATAGAGTATAATTTTTAAACATCATAAAGATTACTAATTTTTTTTATGTTTTTTAAAAATTAACAGAATAAAACATTCTCTAGTTATATAGGAATATTTTGTTACCTAGTAACTTGTTTCCATATTCTGTTTATTTACTACAAATGTCATTTGTATCTTTTTTCCTGATGAAGACGAATGTTTAGTCGATTATTAATAAATATTAATACAGAACTACAACCTAAAGCCGTTTAATTTTAATATAATGAGATCTGAAAGATGTTTTACAATAATAAAACGTGTTTTCGCAATTTATTAAATTGTTTATTAAATTACAATTTATGGTTTAGCTGCAATAACACAATTTTGAAACTCTTTTAACAATATAATCATACTATGAAGAATATCATTCTTCAAAAATTTATCGCATTTTGCAACATGATTTTGTAAATCGCCAAAATTCTTTCGAATAATTTCAATTCTTTTATTAACTTCTTTTGTAATATCTTCAACATAAGGTTGAAAAACGAAATACAAGTCTTTAATCAAGCATTCTTGTACATCAAAAGAATTAGGTAATTTAACGCATTCTTCCTTTGTTACATCTAATATATAGTGTTCATTATGTAATTGGTCGTACAGCACGCTGGAAAAGTTTTCGGAAATACTTATTGAGTCCTGAACGAAATAGTCGCACAATTTTAATCCACCAATTGTATTTGCATCCAAAATCACTTTACTTTTATTCGCATCGTCTATACAGTGTTTTATAGGATCTAAATTCTCGGTTAATCCTATAAAAAAAACATAATTAATATTGACAGATCTTTCAGAACTCATAATAATTAAAATAATGATAGTATCAAAACGTTAGCCAAATAAAATTTAAACAGAACGTTGAACCAAAAGCTGTTTTAACAAAAATAATGTGTTGTTATACCATTGTTTATTAATATTCCTTAATTTTTCGCAGCCGATAACAGTTCAGTGGTGCAAGATTTTAATACCAGAAATAATCTAGTACTAAATTCTAATATTTATTTCATTTGATTGTATTAACTTTTCTAGAAAGTTTGTACAGTAAAATCAAACTGTACTTATTTCTATATAACTTTAATATTTCATTTACCTTCTTCTTCAATAATTGCTACTACAGCTTTATTAATTTTCAATTGAGTTTCATAAAGTTCTGTTTTAATATTCACCGTTTCATTAAATATTGTTTGTTTCATATCACGCAGTACCGGTTCTATATTTTCGTGAGCTAAATCTTCTAATTTTGAGTATTTTTCATGTAAATCTTTAAACACTGGTTCAAAATCATTGACAACATCGTCATTACTACGTCCAGAAATGCATTGAAACTAAAAATAAATTTTAGAAATAATATTAATAATCTTAAAATTAATAATAAATATATAATACCTGTAAAATAATAATAAAACATATGTATTTATTTTGTAAAATCATGTTTTTAATTTTATATTAAAAGTAGATTTTCATTAAATAGATTAGAAATTATATAGTTCTATAAAAATTATCTCGACAGATTAATGTTTCTTTATCAATATTCTTATCTCATCTTCTACAGAGAGATTATTACTCATTTTAATAATAATAATTTAGTATATTTAAAAAAAACTTAATCAATTGATTACATAAGAACTTAAATTGCTGCTGAATTAAATATTACAAAAATTGATTTTAATTTAAGTCGCAAAAAAATTAGCGAGCGCTTATAAGATTCACTGATAAGATGAGAATAAAAAATAATTCAAAATAAGTTCTGAGGTCGATTTATCAATACTAATTAACAGTGGATTAAAAGAAACTTTCAACTTGTATGTTATGACTGAAAATGATTACAATATAAAAGTACTAAATAACTAAATAACATCAAGACCGATTTTTAGATTAGATTTTTATTGTAGCAATTCATTTACTCATCGAACTTCCACGCAAAGCCACATCTTTAATATCAATTAGATATTTTTACATACATAATCAATCATATCATATACTCATAAGGTGTGGTACAAACTCTTTTCATTATACAAAAATTAGTACCAAACATTCCTATCCAGACATGCAATCTTTGCTTCATTCACTTTATACATACTTTTAACTATAATGATTTATTTAAAAATGTACTAATAAATAAATTATTAACAATTTTATACAAAGCGTAAATTATAATGTCACATATAATATATAAAACTATTTAAAAGAATGTACAATACACAACATATTTTTACCAAATATGTACATAAAATTATTTATTAATAAAATAGTTTTGAAATATAAGAACATATTAAAACTTATTTTTCCAAAACTATTTCCAAATAAAATTATATTACATCTGATAATTTTAATAACAGTAACATATATATAAGCACGGTTTTTTTTTAAATAAATTATTAAACGACAAACATTATAAAAATGAAGTATGTAATTTATTGTATTTTCATAATTTTATTTATAACTAAAGCTAGTGCGTATGCAAATGACTATCTCGATATTACAGAAAAAGTACAACAATTATTATTAGAAATTGGTGAATTTATTAAAGGCACAGACACATTTGAATATCCGCAAAATTCTAAATCATTTTTAGAGGAAAATGATGAAAATATTACAGACGGTAAATAGTCTTAATTCTCTAAATAAATTGAAAATGTTTAAATATATTAAAATAAATCTTTAATACAAAAATTAACAGTTAACAATATTTTACTAAAAAATTAGTATTTTAATAACCATTTTATACTTTTTTATTGAAACTTTTGTTACTTTGTACTGACAAAACAATAATATTTACGATTTTATAATTTTTTTTTATTACTTCTTACTGACAAAACAAAGATTAATATACTATTATAACACATGAAATACTATAGTAAAAAGTATATTTAAATAAATTAAATTTTACGAAATAATTTTTTATAGATTGTGAATATACAGACCAATATGATTTTATTATTATTGGAGGGGGTTCGTCAGGTAGTGTTCTAGCAAACCGTTTAACAGAAGTCAGGGAATGGCAAGTTCTTCTTCTAGAAGCAGGAGGTGATGAAACAAGTGTGACAGATATTCCAGCTATGTCGGAATACTTAAAACTTAGTTCATTTAATTGGGGATATAAATCTGTTCCACAAATACACAGCTTGAGAGGTATTTTCATAATCCTATTGAAATTTTTAACAAATATTAACAAATCTACCCAAAACTGTCAATTAAACTATTAAATCTACATAAAATTGTTAAATCTTGACCAAAAACTGTCAAAGTTTGAAGAAACAGTAGAATCTTGAAAAATATTGACAAATTTTGAAATTCACACAGTAAAAAAATCTTTTAGAACTCATTTTATTAAAAACTTTTAAGTTTTAGGTTTAAAGTATTAAATTATCAAATCACGACAAAAAAAAAACAAATTTAAAAAAATCAGCTAAATTTTGCCAAAAACTGTAAAAAAATTTATCAAACTATCAAAATTTTTAAAAAAATTATAAAATTCTGATTAAGTTGTTAAATATTGACAAAAATTGTTAAATTCAGGTAAAACGCACTATATGTCATTTTCATGATCGTTTTCTATTCCTAGTAACATAATATTAATATATATAAGTATTATTTTGAGCACATACAAATTTTAATTATATCTAATTTTTATATTTTTCTAATTGATTTACGTTATTTTTAAATAAAAGACGACAATTATATAAGAAAATTCTTAATCTTACTCAATTTTTAAAATATATTTTCCAATATCTTTGAAATTTAATCTATCTTATCACATTTATAGTATAATATTTCGGTATTTCTTGATAAAAATTTGGATTTTTTAAAAGTACTTGTACGGTTAAGTAATATTGTTATTTAAATCGAATTATAAATCATTATCTTAACATGTACTTATTAACAATATTCTTTTTTTTATAAATATTAGAGATAAAAAATGAATGATTCATAATATTGCATTTAACGGTAATTACATAAAAGGAAGTGGAAATTTTGTTTTTCACCGGAAAAAATATCGGTTACTGATATTATCTTTAACATAATAAAAATTCCAATATTCACAAAAAAATATATAGGATGTACAACGATAAAATTAGAATTAATATTAATACTTTGGATAAACAAACTAACATAGTACTAAATTCTATTAGGTATAATATTTATTTTGTTAGTAACTTTAAAATATATTTTCAGCTTTTATAAACAAAACAGAACTTATACCGAGGGGTAAAGTATTAGGCGGTACCAGTACATTAGGCGGGATGCTATATGTTCGAGGAAATTCAGCTGATTACGATAAATGGTCAGCTGAAGGAAATCCGGGTTGGTCATACGAAGATCTCGTAAAATATTTTAAACGCTCTGAGAACGCTACATTCTTCAAACACGATCCAATTTACTCCGGTAATTACGGAGAATTACCAGTAGAACAAATAAATATATTTAGTCCTTTATCTTACTCCTATTTGCTTGGTAATCAAGGACTCAGAAGACAAACGCTCTTTGACTATAACGGAAAAGAACAAGACGGTTTTGCAATATTACAAACTACTTCTTCTAATGGAAGAAAATACAATGGAAATAAAGCATTTTTAAAACCAGCTCTAACACGAGAAAATCTCAAAGTTTTAACTAAAAGTTTAGTCTTTAAGATATTAATAAATAAAAACAAGGAAGCCTACGGTGTAAAATATATCAACAACGGCACCTCATACTGTGTTGAAGCAAAGAAAGAAATTATATTAAGCGCCGGTGCAATTAATACACCACAATTATTAATGCTTTCTGGCATTGGTCCCGCAAAACATTTAGAAGAATTTGATATTGAAGTGATAAACAATTTACCAGGAGTTGGTGAGAATTTATGGGATCATATGCAAAATAATCTACAACCGTTCGTTACCAACTTTACATGGCCGAATTATACTCTACCTGAGATGATTGAACAATATTTTCAAGGTTTAGGTTATCTTACCAGCACGGATTATTCGCAAAATATTGGTTTTGTACGCACTAATATCGGTGATAACAGTCGACCAGATATGGAACATATATTCCGTGTGTTCAGACACCAAAATCCAATTCAACAATATTTCCAAAAAGTCCGTATGTATAGTGAAGATATATACAATTCCGTAATAAAACCAATGGAAAATAAAACGTCCTGGCATAGCGATACTGTTTTACTGCATCCAAAATCACGAGGCACTGTTAAATTAAAATCAAAATCACCATTTGACTTTCCCTTGATAGATCCAAATTATTTAACAGATAAATACAATAGCGATTTAAAAACACTTATGTCAGGTTATAGGGATATGATTAAAATATCAAGGACAAAATCAATGAAGAAACATAAATCTCATATGTTAAAGGTTAATATAAAAGAATGTAAGGAAATTAAATTTCATACTGATGAATATTACGCATGCTTGGTACAGCATCTAGCTAGTGGAATGGGACATTTAGCTGGAACATGTAAAATGGGCCCATCTATTGATAAAATGGCTGTTGTTAATCATAAATTGAGAGTGTATGGAATTAAGAATTTGAGAATTGCTGATTGCAGTGTTATTCCTGTTACCATCTCGGGACATACAAATGCGATAGCATATGTTATTGGAGAAAAAGCAGCCGATCTCTTGAAACAACAACATGATTAAAGAATTCTGTTTATAATCAAAATAAATTAGGTGTACCAAAAGTGTTCCCTACTTGAAATGGTTATTTGATATGTAAATATAATTTAAAAAAAAAACTTTCATATAAAGAAATTTTGTAAAAAGTACCCTTTTATTGTTTTATTTTTGTCCATATGATAAACTTTGATAAATTTATAATTTATTGGTCTACATTACTTTGTTTTAGCATCATTTTAAATATGAAATATAATATATAATAATTACTTGACTTTTTAAAAGAAATATTTCAGCATTTTGTTGTCATAATTAACCCCAAAATGATGCATCCAGTTTAAATGTTACGATAAATTTATTATTGATTGATAAGTAATCAATACTGACAGTACACTGTAAAAAAAATCGTCAATTTTAGCCCTGTACTCCTCTGGGTGTGGCACAAACTCTTTCCATTATACAGAAGAAGACAAAACACATAAAAAGGAAACTATCTAGTTTTCATTTACTTTATACATAATTTGTTCAAAATGTATTTTCAGAAATTTTTTTATATATATAATGTTTTTAGTATTTTTATGTGTAAATTATTATTATTATTTTGTAATAGAAAGCAACTTTTTTGTTTTTCATATTGTACATAAAGAATTAATTTATTTCATAATAAATTCATTATATTTTATGTTACGTGTTATAATTTATGAATAAATTTAACAAAAATATAAATACGAATAATTTATGACATCAAAGCATTGTTTTTAAATTATTTAAATTCTACTTCAAAATAATAATTAAAATATAAAATCGATTTAATCATATTGTAAACAACATACAAAATATATTTGTATAAAATTTTAAAAATATATCACATTGAAATAATAAAAATGCTTTTTCAATTATCTGATATTAATAGTTTAATCCATAAACTTTCAAAACTTATTTATTGTTAATTGAATGTTGATTAAAAATACTAAGATTGGAATTTTTATTGTAAATGAAAACACATAATTTGAAATTTTCCCATAAATTACTTTCTGTAACTCAGAACAACGAAATAGTTTTTTTGTTTTATTTTGCAACTAATAATAAATACTATTTTAACACACTTGAAAAAAATATATTTTTTGTTATCGACTTGGTTACCATAAAATAAACAATTCAAAATCTTCAGATCGATTTAAAAAATGTTTTTCAGTAATACTGCTTAATTTATTTAAAAAATTATAACAGCTGGATTCGTACATTTTGTATAATTTCAGATTAATCTAGATATAAAATAAAACACAACATAATAAATAGAATTTCCACATATTAGAATTGATATTATTGATACAAGTTATACAATGAAATACAAATAAATATAACATATAAGAATATATGGATATTAACATTTTTTTATATTACTACAAAGATAGTGAACCACTAACATTATTTGAGATAAATTTATTATTAATAAGGAATAATAAAGTAATAAATATTTAAAATACATATATTTATTTATTTATTGTGTAACAAAGTAATGTATATCAAATTGCATAATATTAGTTCTTAGAAATATGGAAAAATATACACATATTTTCAAAAAAAATACTAGATTTGTTCTAAATCTGGTTTCATAGTTGATAAGAACAAATGAAATATAGTAATTTCTATAAATTAAGTACAGCAAATTCCGCCAACATCACCAACATTAAGACATTTACCATTTGGTAAGCATATTTCATTAGGACCACATTCACAATATTTTTTCTGTGCTACCAGAAATGCTTCATAAGAGGTAACATTGTATTTAGACATAAACATTTTCAGAAAACTTGCTGGGAATCCTTCCGGTTCCTTAGTAATAGTCTGAAAAAAAAACCATTTTGACTGACGCCTGAATAGTTGTATTTTCTATTAATGCATTTGCGCAGCCAAGAAATTATATAATTTTATTTTATTTTCGTAGTTTAATATAATAAAATTTTAACTCATTTTGTTCATATTATCGTGCAAATCTTTCGGCAAACGGAAAAAAATAAATTTTATAATATTAATTAAAACAAAAATTGGAAAATTGGAAAAGATAAAACCAAAAGCAAAATTTTTTTTTGAAATAAATGATAAAAACATTTTTATTAGGTTTACTCAAAATTTTGTAAAATAATATTTATTTTTATAGTTTTAAAATAAAATTTATAAACAATATTATTTTTTATTTTGACAACAAAAATGTGAAACGAAATAAAACTTCTTTTTTTACTATTTGAAATTGAACATAATATGAAATATTATTGAATTTATCCAATAAATTTTTATGGATACATGTGATTATGTGTGTATATTATTCTTATGTAAATTTATAGCTAATTATGATATATTCAAGTATTTGTAAAATATATCACATAATTCAATATACTTTGATAAATATTTTTAAGTAAATAACATTTATAAAAGTTAATCTTGTGCTAGTTTACTAATTAATTAATCCTAGCAAATTTAAGATATAAGTAGTTATTGACTTTCTATCAATAATAAAAATCACTTTAAAAATATAATGTTTAATTTACATATTTTTAAAGTAACAATTATCAATATTTGTTAATGTTAGAATCAATATTTTAATTTTTGGATAATGTAATCTATTTGTAAAAAAATTTAAATTAACAGTAAAAAATCTTTCAGAACTCATTATATTAGAATAAAACGGTTTTAGCTCCTAGTTCTGTATTAATATTTATTAATAAATCGACGTTTCGACGAACTCAACGTACACCTACATCAGGAAAAAGACGCAAGCTGATTTTGTCGAAACGTCAATTTATTAATAAATATTAATACAAAACTAGAACTTAAAGCCGTTTTATTTCAAATTAAAATTAATTTGATTTATTTACTAAAGTAAACAAAAAATATATTTACTTCAAATATGTTGAGAAGGGGGATAGGTATATCTAAACCGTCAGGAAAATTAATTCCAGGATAAATAGCTGCTCTGGTATTAGATGGTATAGAATCCACAAAGCCTTTTGCAAGATAATATCTTACAAAATATCCTCTTTCTAAAAATTTCAAGAAAACAACATTTAAACATGTAAAATATAAATCATTCTTTTAAAATTCTCACCTTTCTCATTTAAAACTTCGTACACTTCGCGAGGTGTATGTGCAGAACAATAGTTAAAGAACGCAAGACACAAAATGACGAATAGATATTTTTTATATGCCATTATTGTAAATCGGTAAAGTTAATCGACACGTTCTAGTGACAAAACAAGTAATAGTATTAACAAAAACAAATGCAGCGCTATTAATTGTTTTATAGCGCACCACGGATTAGAATATATCAGACAAAGGCATTATCGCTTAATCCGTAAAATTTCTTAATCTTTTTATAACACCGTTTTATTTATTATTGATATGTTGGCCTTTGGTATGTTCAGATTTTTGACAAATAAAATTTCATTTATCGGCAATCGACATAAAATACGTAAAATTACGATTTAACATTAGACACATCAAACAAAGTTTATTTACAAGTATTTTCTTATGGATTAAAGTTGTTTTTCAATGAAAAAAATGATGATATTTATTAATCATAATGCAATAGCAAGTGATTTTTATAATTTATGATAGGATTAATATTGGAGTGCAATGTTTTGCGTAAATAGTATATTTATTAATTATTTCTAAGTAATTACGTCATATTTAATAAACAATTTGACAAATCATTTAGTTTACCAGATATGTTTAAATGTTTAGAATTAAATAAATTTAAAATTATATGTATTAAAGAAATATTTAATTGAAGGAGGAAATAATTAATATAAATGTTGTAAAAATGTATGTAAATAGCAATAGCCAAGTAATTTTAATAATATTGTAATAAATTACATATAATTAGCGAAACTGTCATTACAGGAAATAAATGTGTAAATAAAAAATAATCTAAAATAATATTCAAATTTTTAGTTTTTGATTTCGGATATTGGCAACATTGTTCCAAGTTATCTGACGTAACTAATGTCACATTTAATTTTGACGTTTGAATCTTGTAATAATTTAACCACGTATACAAATTCATTTGAATAACAATTTAATATAATTATAAATACAAATGTCGGGTGATCACAAAGTGATTTTAGTAACAGGTGGTACAGGTTTAGTGGGTCGAGCAATCCAGAAAGTTATAAATGAAGATAAGAAACCAAATGAAACATGGATTTTTGTTGGCAGCAAAGATGCGGATTTAACGTATATAGTTCTTTTATATATAATTACGTTATATTATTGTTAAAAATATATATTTTTAGAGATTTGAAGGCTGTACAAAATTTATTTGCCACACATAACCCAACACATGTCATACATTTAGCAGCAATGGTCGGCGGATTATTTCATAACATGAATAATAACTTGACGTTTCTAGTAAGTAATTTAATCATTTGATTATGAATATACTTTTGTAATATGTGAATATTTTTTACAGTAATATTAAAGTGCATAAATCGCCATTAATTTTTTACAAAGACCTAATTAAACATTAGTTATAATTTAAATTAAAAAAAAAAATGTATTGACTTTGCCTTTAATGCACTTAAATATTACTGTATCAATTTTCAATCGTCGTAATATTTAAATTAGATAATTTTTAGAGGAAAAATATGCATATGAACGATAATCTTCTACAAACCAGTTATGAATGCGGCGTTAAAAAAGTTATATCTTGTCTATCGACTTGTATATTTCCCGATAAAACCACATATCCAATAGACGAAACTATGGTAGGTAGATACTAATTAACTAAATTACATAATTAAGATAATTAATCATAGAATTTTAACCTAGATTCATAATGGACCGCCACATCCTTCAAATAGCGGTTACAGTTATGCGAAACGACTGATTGATATTGCAAATCAAGCATATCATCAACAATACGGTTGTATATTTACTTCTGTGGTGCCCTGCAATGTTTTCGGACCGTATGATAATTTTAATTTAGAATCGAGTCACGTAATACCTGGATTAATTAGAAAACTTCATGATACAATCAGTAAAGGTAAGTTCAACATTTTGTTATATTTATTATAATGTTATTAAATTCCCTATCGGGTTTGTTATTGTTTTTTTTGCTAAAAACAATAACGAACCTGATCGGGAATTTAATAACATTAGAATTAATAAAAACGCAGGTTCAGGACTCAAATGAACAAAAGTTTATCTTTTGACATTAATATTCTGTTATACTACCACAAAAAATGCAAAAATATATTATCATTAGAACTACAAACAACTTTAAATCATTCATTATTCACTGATAAGATATCTGCATTTTTCAGTCAACTTAAAAATAGTTTCAAGCTTGCAATAATTTTAAACAATTTTCATATATTTTTTACTAACAGTTTTTAATTATTATTTTTTTAATATTTAAACTAATATGTTTTGTAATTATAACATTCGATTGTTTTAAGTTTTTTTATTTTATGGATTAAAAACATTATATAATTTTGCTTAACTACTGGAATTTTATTCATAATTGTTTAAAAATACATAAATAAATAAGCTTTAGATTCTAAATAAAAATAATATTATAAAAAATCCCAAAACCACACTTAAATTAAAATAAAGCTAAATACGTATTTCGGAAGCTAAGCTTCCATCTTCAGTAGCTAAATAAAATTTACAAAAAACCTTACCTGTGATCCAAAGTACATAAACGCTTAAGCACTTTGGATCACAGGTAAGATTTTCGTAGAATTTATTTAGCTACTGAAGATGGAAATTTAGCTTCCGAAATACACGCATTTAGCTTTATTTTAATTTAAATGTGATTTTGGGATTTTTTATATTATTTTTATTTAAATTTCGCCACAGTAGATCATTTTCTAATCTTTTACTTTAAATTCTAGTTCGGTTTAATTTTATATTAAAATTCGTCGTTTCGATATACTAACAGAACTAATTTTTCTTTTAGGCGACGATCCAAAATCGCAAGTCTTTACCGTTTTGGGATCGGGCAAGCCGCTACGTCAGTTCATCTATTCGCTAGATTTAGCTAAGTTATTTGTTTGGGCCGTACGTGAATACGACGATGTGAATCCGATTATTTTTTCTGTTGACGAAAAAAACGAAGTATCCATTAAAGAATTAGCAGAAGAACTTGCTAAAGCATTCCATTTTCAAGGCGAAATTGTTTACGATACAACGAAAGCTGATGGACAATTTAAGAAAACCGCTACGAACGCAAAACTAAGAAAATATTTACCCGATTTTCAGTTTACACCTTTCAGCCAAGCCATACAAGAAACCGTTGATTGGTATAAAGAAAATTTAAATATCGCTCGGTTGTAGGTTTTGTATTATTTATATTTGTTAAAAATGTGATTGTATAATAATAATGTAATATTTTTGGCTTGAACATTATTTGAAATAAAGTCTATTTTACGTATATTTTCATACTAATATTAAAATATAAATTTCTGTAAATATTTTGCAAACGTTTAATCTTTAATATTCTTAAAAACCAAAAAATATAATACCGATTTTTTTTGGGAACTAAACCGAAAATTATGAATACTTTGTTACAAAAAACGACAACTTGCAAATTTCGGTTCTTCATTTCTAAATCTAATTCAAGTTATAAAACAATCTTTCCTTAGAAAGATTATTTTATAACTTGAATTAAACTTTAATTTTCTGAAAATAAATAATGATAATTGTTAAATAATTTTACTATTTGGTCGCAAAACAAATATTTTTAAATAAATTTTATAAAAACTAAGTGACAAAAATATCAAGATCAAAGATCTTTGACAAGTGCTTAAGTGTTTATGTACTTCGGATCACAGATAAGATTTTTTGTAAATTTTATTTAGCTACTGAAGATGGAAGCTTAGCTTCCGAAATACGTATTTAGCTTTATTTTAATTTAAGTGTGGTTTTGGAATTTTTTATAATATTATTTTTATTTAAATTTCGCCACAGTAGATCATTTTCTAATCTTTTAATATTTAAGTGAATAAATACACAAATAAGGGAAAAAATAAAACGCTCGGTATAGAAACGATAAATATTTATTATATAAACAAAATACTAAAAAAAATCCGCGGCTGTTTGTCGTTTCGGTAGACTGATATTAAGTAGATTATCGGTGATATTATTGTTCATTAAACTATTTCGTAGACCAATTCGTGGCGTTGATGGTTTCCTGGGTGTGTGCGGTGTTCTCGTTCGGGTTTTCGGACTCGGTGAATAAGATGCACGCAGCGCTAGGTCCGTTGTATTCGAAATGCCTAGACGAGATGTTGCTAAGCGACGTGCGGCCGGTGACATACTTGCTAGACGATCAATCGACGTATTTGGCCTCGGTGAAGGTCTGCGGGGGGAAATTAATTAATTTACAATAAAATATTTTCGATATAAACAAACTGTAACCAATAGAAATCGTCTATTGTTGATAACAAACGAAGATCACTAAATGAAATAATATAAATAAATGGATAAGACTTACGTCGCGAATTGTTTTCTAGCAGCTTGAATCGCTTTTTGTTTTCTATCACGATGCCTTTCGCCAGCTTTTTCCGCTAAAGCTAACGCGATTTGTTCCCTTCGAGATGGATCGGCCATTTTAAATGCGGGACCTGGTGCACTGTCAATTTAAAAAAATAATAAGTAATATTCGTTAATTAAATATGAAAAAAGAGCGAAATAAAATGTAAAATATACCTTGGTAATGGTGTATCGCTCCCATCCAACATAAATGGTGTACCTTCAATTTCACCCCATGTCATAAGGGGACTGTCCATGGCAGCCGGACAAGGTGATGGGGTTCGTACAAAACTATAACCGCGAACATTTGGTGTTTCGGTTACCAATTCTTTACCATCGACACCAATTTTACCATCTTTTATCTAGAACATTTAAAATACACTATTATAGAATCGATCCGTTATTATTCACAGAGTTTTATTTAATCAAACTTTATTTAGCTTTAGGGCTACTTAATTACATTGTAATACATTTTAACGTTAGTTCACACGGTTCTAATTGCTATGTTCAGACGCGTAGCTCAAATACAAAACATGTTAAAATAAAGCTAAATACGTATTTCGTTAGCTTCCATCTTCAGTAGCTAAATAAAAATTACAAAAATCTTACCTATGATCCGAAGTACATAAACACTTAAGCACTTGTCAAAGATCTTTGTACTTCAGATCACAAGTAAGATTTTTTATAACTGACTGTTCGGAAAATTACATAATCAACGTTGAATTAGTAATTCAATAATAAATTTAATATAATTAATTAATTTATATAAAATAAAAAATTGTATATTTTTAAACTGGCTCTATTTTCTACAAAAACGATCATAATTGTACCGAAAAAATACCTGAGCTATAATATCCTATGTAGAATAATACATATTTTTTCGAATTTTTTTTTATAATAATTGACAAACATTAAACAATGTAATAAAAATAGTAAATTTGTCGTATATTTATGTTTTTTAATTCGTTTGTATAAAAATAAAAAAAACTGTCAATGTATCAAGTTCAAAAAGAACAAAAACCATTAAAAACTAAAATGATTTCTGAAACATAAGAAGCCGAAACGTTCTTAAAATAAAAATATATTGGAAATAAATGAAGTCAAACCTTAAGCTTGATTATTATTATTTCCCAAAGTTCCTCATAAGCCGCTGTGTACATTTTTAAAGTAATCAACTTACTAAATTTTTCATAAAAAAAAAATATACAAGGGCTCTATTCCATTAATGACATAGACCGTTTAAATTAACTTATCAAGTAGATTTAATTAAAAACTAGTAAAAAAGTTACCTTTGCTTGTGACTTGGCTAATTCAGTGATAGTTTCTTTACTTTGCTGATCATTAAATGGATTGGAACATAATCTAGTATTATTATAAATAATTTCCTGTTTCCTTTTATTCATTTCGATAATTTCTTCCTTGGTCGGTTCAACTCCATCCGGTATATACATAATATAGTTTTTATTTTTATAACCCCACGTATCGATATTTAATTTTTTCTCGGGCAACGCGCACTGCTCCTGTATCGAAGGCAACGCTAATAATTTATTCTGTTCATCGTTACTTTTACCTTCTTCATTATACAAATAATAATATTTAAGTCGATGTTTTTTCTCCGCTTCTAACATAATCTCGTTGAAACTTTCATTATCTTCCGATGTGTGAACGTTTAAATACTGATCTAAACTTATGTTCGGAGCTTTTTCTTTCTGAACCAAATCCGGTTCGATTTGTGGCGGGTCTTTTTCTTGTGGCTGCGATGTGTTGTGTACAACAGGTGTTTCAAATGTTGCCGGACTTGCAAGACGCTCGGTTGGCGGACGACGACCTGTATATCGTAAATGCATCTCGCGTATTTTAATTACGTCATTTTTTTCCACTGCTTCCAAATACTCATTTTGTGCTTTTAATTTCTCTAAATCTGGGAAAAAGTCACGTTGTATTATTTTCTCCATTCCCTGAAAAAAAGATATTTCATAAAATAACACGTTACGTTATTGTATGTGTATAGTAAATTATAATAAATAAAATAGTAGATAAATTTTACCTCGATATACGCATCTTCGTCAAGAATTTTTTTCTTATATTTTTTCGTTGGGATGTTAGGTACCTTAAAAATTATTTCCGTTTCTAAATTCTTCATTTCTTGGAGAGCTTTATCTCCAGGTGTTCTATCACAATCATCACTCATTTTGTTAGTATTTAATTATAAAAATATAAAATCGTACAGCGTTTGTTCAACGTTCGCACGAGCTGTCAATGTCAATGTGAACATTGCAACATAAGGCGAAATAAAATTATAATTTTCTAAAAATATTAAAGTATA
Source organism: Clivina fossor (assembly GCA_963966155.1). Lineage (NCBI taxonomy): Eukaryota > Metazoa > Arthropoda > Insecta > Coleoptera > Carabidae > Clivina > Clivina fossor. The sequence continues at coordinate 4,243,677 of OZ014566.1, forward strand.
TATATATATATATATATATATATATATATATATATATATAAATTATAAACTTTTTAAATTTGTTTTTATAATAAAATTGATTTTTACAACCAATATTTATTAATATTATAAATATTATAAAGGAAGTTATAATCTAGCACCATCTAGTATTGATTTCTTGAAGCTAAACTCTAGTTTAGTTTGAGAAACCATTACTAGATGGTATGTGTACATAACTGTTTTTTAATTATTTTTATATTTAATAAAATATTAATAAATATTTATTGTAAATATTAAATAAATATAAAGAAATATTATAATATTTTATTTTTAATGTATTAAATTATAATTATAATTTTTTTAATAAAATAATATCGAATGTGTCCTGCTATACCGACCGAAATCGGATTGTCAAATATTACTCACTGACGTTTGAAAGGTGTGGTTAAAGTAGTGAGTTTCCAATAATATATAAGTTTAATAAATAAAAACAACAGAAAATGTCTGCAACATTAAAGCCGTATTTAACTGCAGTTCGACACACATTGACAGCCGCAATGTGTCTCGATAATTTCTCATCTCAAGTAGTTGAACGACATAATAAGCCGGAAGTTGAGGTTAGAACCAGCAAAGAATTATTGTTAACACCCGTTGTTATCTCCCGAAATGAAAAAGAAAAAGTATTAATCGAAACGTCAGTGAATTCAGTGAGAATTAGTATAGCTGTTAAACAAGCGGATGAAATCGAGAAAATTCTGTGTCACAAATTCATGCGATTTATGATGATGCGAGCCGAGAATTTTATCGTTTTACGAAGAAAACCAATCGAAGGATACGATATAAGTTTTCTTATAACAAACTTTCACACCGAACAAATGTATAAACATAAATTAGTGGACTTTGTGATTCATTTTATGGAAGAAATTGATAAAGAAATCAGTGAAATGAAGTTGGCGGTAAATGCCAGAGCCCGTATTTGTTCCGAAGAATTCTTAAAACGATTTTAATGCTAAATATAACTATAAAACACTTCCATATGTTCATTTTCTTTTACATAATAAAATTTATTCATACATTTTTGTATTTATGTGATTTTTAAATCGTAGCAATATTTTTATATGACACAATTATTTAAAGCTACAGAATTGTTAATCAGTTTTAAATTACTTTCAATATTTTATAAGTAGATATACATTATATATATATACAAAGCTCATATTCAAAATAGAATACAAATTGTACCTACTTTCTAAATAAATTTTTGTTTTATATATAACATAAAAGTTGTAATTATTTCAAACATTGTCAAAGTATTATTATAATAAATAATTTTAAAACAATTTTGTTTATGGCTTTCGTATTTCCTTCTCTTTATATAAAAATAAAATACAGATTTATTTTATAGCTTAAAACTATTTATGCACGTTAAACTTATAAAAATTATACAGGTTTGATGATTTGAATTAATCATTTTTTTTTGTTTCCTTTCGAAAATACTTTCCAGAAAAATAGCAACTTAATTGTAAAGAAACCACAGTTAAACAACTTTGCAGAACTTCAGAAATAATATATTTTATTGAGATATGTAGATTATTGTAGTTTAAATTTCATACTAAATATTATTTGTTACATATGTATTAAAAAATATATATAAATGAGAATACATATATACCTCGGAATAAATATTAATATTTGTTTTATAAAATTTATGTAATTAATATTCTGGCTATTTTTTTATTAATTGAATCATTCGGTAATATTTTAATGTTTAAACTTCACATTATACTATTTTTTAACTAATCAATTTTGTCTACTATTTTTATTGTTAATAATACTATGTTTCACCTAGAGATACTATAGTTTCTTTTAATTTTTTGTTTGGTGTTAAGTTTTTTAGAAATTTAAATAATAGTATCTTATATAACTTTTTATTCTCTATTGAAAACTATTTACACATTTTTTGCTAAAACTTCTAGTTTTCGAGATATTTATGAAAACTAGTTTTAAAAAAAGGTAGATAATACTACACTTTCAAATGTAGAAATATAGTTTCTTTGAATTTTTCGTTTGGTGTTAATGGACAATTGCTCGAATTTAATTTTGACTTTTAAATTACTGTTATTCACTTCGATACCTCATTGATTCAGAAATTACATTCCATATTTTGGATGCTTCAAAATTATAATATACAGTGACATAAAAATTTAAATTTAATCAAATTATTTACAGTCTTCAAGTAGTGGAATCCAAAAGAAAAGTAGATCTACAGTCAACACTAAGGCACACGTTTCTCACCAAGTTAAATGAAATCTCAAAACAAAAAAAAAGAGGGAATTGATGCATAATAAATTACATACAATTAAATTCAGCGAGTAATTCTTTTATTGATAACATTCTTGGATCGGACCACGATACTTTACAATCATAATCAGTCTTCCAAAACCTTGAATTAAATTATCATTTTCAATGTTGTTTTTTTTATAATACATAAAAATTATTATTTTCAAATCTAATCTTTGTCATCTTATAGAATGCGACAGCTCTATTTTTATTTGAATATAATTTCCTGCATATTATAATTACTAATGAAAAAATAATTATATTTTTCAAATTTAAAATTAAAAATAACTTTATAGTAATATAATGTTTCTACAAATTAAGATTGTAAATGATAAAATATTGTATAAAAATGAGAAACTTATTGTGAAATGAATTTTATTAAAAATGAATTTGTGTTTTATAATTATTATAATATTATTTTTTGCTGAACATGCATCAAGTGTAAGAATATACAGGCTAGTACTACAAGTTTGATATTTTACAGGGCTTCGAACCGTTAGTCAAAATAAAATATACAGGTTCGGTTTCGGTTTTCGCGATATCAAAAATAACATAGGTATCTTCGTTAATGTTTATACATTTATATGAATCTCCATGAAACTAAACTGGGATCTGAATATATTTTTCTCGATGTATTTAAATTGAATTAAAAAATAAAACTGAAACTGCAAATACCTTTTATTTTAGTTCAATTGTCGAAAACGTAATATCTTTATTATAAGTATTAGTTAAAATCAGATCTTGTAGTATCAGTCATAATATTAATTTAAAGTACGATTTATTTAAAAATATTATTATAAATGTTTAGATAGATAATGAATACATAATAAAATTGGATAGAGGAGGAATATGTGGCAAAGGTACAGGAGATTTAATAAAAGTCTATAATTGGAGTCTTGAATTTTCCCCGAATGTTGGTCAAATAGTGAATGCAGTTTGGGAATATACAAGGGACGTAGATGTTGATTCGTTATGGGTAAATTCTGTTGACACTATTTTTAATTTTTATGATAAGAAATGAAAAAACAATTTACAAGATAAGGTTTTCTTTTGTTTTCATAATTAATAATTAACAGTTTTGTCTGAACTAAGCTCAGGTATAGAATATAATTTTATACAACTTTATGTGATATAATTTCCAATTCGACCAACGTCTCCTCGAGAAACGATTACAGTAAAACATTTTTCTTTTCATGTTAAACATAAAACATATTAAAGTGATGAATTTTCGAATGATAGACATTGTAGTAAAATTAGAAATTGCCATTATTATTATTATGTTATTCTAATGATTTTTCAGTAGTTTTATTTTTTATTAAAAGCTTCCAAATTTTTATTTATCTATTACATTACAAATAATTTTAGAAAATATTGAAAAAAATTAAGTGACATGTTTAACAAGATTTTTTTTAAGTAAAAAACGCACAAAATTGTAATTTTGAGTGTAGTATTTTAATGGTATGGATTATTTTTTTACGAAAACAAATTTTAAAAAAATAAATTGAAATGTAATCAAAAAAATCAATTAAAATTTAAAAAAATAACTCTTAATTATATCATGTGTTGTTTTTATATAGGCAAATGTAAGTTTAACAAGATGTGCAAGCAAAGAGGCTTTGGACACATGTGAATTTTATAGAAATTTTAATCCTCCCCCAATCAAGGCTTGTGGATTACTGGAAACACCAGCTGTTCGTTTTAGTGGAATTTACACAAAAGTAAAGCCACCATTTCGATGTCCTTTGAAAAAGGTGCGAAATTAAACGAAAATTAATACAATTCCTGCAAGGTTTTTACTTTTAACTCAAAAGTAAACGTGTTTTTCAACTATAAACTTATGTTTTTCTAATAGTAATAAATAATTTATAGTAAGTGAAAAAGGATTAGTATAAAATTATTTAATATTCAGTTTAGAAACAAAATATTTTTCTAGAAAAATTATTAATAATTTTTAGTTCAAATGCAGTTTTATTTTGAAACTAAATAGTTATTAACTAATTTTATACAAAGCTTTGAAAAACATAAATTTACAGTTTAAAAACACGTTTAACTTTTGAGTTAAATGGTAAAAACTTCCGATCTAAAACACAATTTTTCTTGTACAAGTTCCACTATATTTTCTTATAATTTTCAGGGTATATATGTAGCAACTGATCTATCATTTAATGTTAATATTTTGAAAAAAGTATATCCAGATTTATTTAATTTTGCACGTAGTTATTATTGGAAAGGAAAAACATATTCTTACGAGAAAAATGAGTTTTTTGGTAGTTTATGTGGCGAAGGTGCTTTAGTCAAATGGAGACACTAACAATATAGAAATAAATAAATATGTAATTATCAAATTAGAAAATGTATTTTATTCTGTAAATATAATAATAATAATCATCATTTCTCATAATTCCTAAGTGAAACATAGATGCTACATGCACTAAAAGCTGATCATATAGTTTATTAACAATTTTTACCTACAATTGGTTCCGAACCACTCAGATGCAGCGATATTTGTTTTTAATATCAGAATATTTTATTTAAATTCAGAGACTACGTAGTTTGATGCAACTTACAATTAGTATAAAGTAATTACACGTTTATTTAATAAAGATTATTACAAGACAAGACATTTTTCCAAAACCAAAGTAATATAATCTATAATATGAAAAATTATTATTTCTCTTTTGTAATAATTAACATAAAATTTTAAGTACCCTATCTATCATTTTAGTTACTTGTTTTTATGTGCCACAATTGTAAGAAGATTGTAAGACAAGTAAATTTTATGATTTTTGGTGTCTTCAATTAGTTTAGACTGTATTCTATGAAAATATTCTTCAACAAACTCATTTTTTAAATCAGTTGGAATGCGATCAGTGTATGGATTTACAGCTAACATTCCATCTGGAATAAATATAAAACTACAATCACGTATTGTTGGAATCATTTTTTTAAATGTTCCTCAAAAAAAGAGCTTAATTTTATTATTGTCATTTTAATAACAACAAGTTGTACTTCAAAAATAGTTTAATTATTTTACTGGTACCTTGTAGCTCTTTAACATTATTAAATACATAAGTTCCGCAATTCGATTGACAGATTGAAATATGAAAACCAACATTTAGTAAGAGTTTTCGGACAATTTCTTCCGGATTTTTAATATCTTGATATGGTGGTATATTTTCACTTAGGTCAGAACAATATGGTTTCCATTTTTTATTTTTAGCCATGTCTCTGTGTATTTCAAAAATGTCATGATTTGCTAAATATATTGCTAATATATCGCCACCAGGTTTTAACATGCCGTATACATTTTCCATTAATTTTCTTAAAAAGAATAATATTGGGTTAGTGCAGTGACTGCGAATAAAATTTAACAAAATTACCTTTGATTTGGAATCCAGTGGAAACAATAAAAAGAAAAAATATGATTTAAGTGTCCAACAAGATTTTTTGGTAACTTTTCTATTGCCAGATTCATTTCTATATATTCTAAACTTGGAAAATGTTTAGATGCATATTCAATCATATCTTTAGACTTATCTATACCAATTATTTGTACATTTTTCGGCAATTTTGGTCTTAAAATATTCCACGTGACGATTCCTGTACCACAACCTATATCAGCAACTATGTTATCTTCGTTAGAATTCCATTTTAACAAATGTAAATATTTTTCCAAAGCTACTTTAGTATCATAAGGTTGTTGATATATATTTTTAATATATGTTTTTGTTGGTAACATTTTTTAAATAATGTTATCCTAAAATATTTTTCTGTATAAAACCACCATTCAGACTGCCGTTTCAGTTTTTTCAGTAGCAGTAGTTGAAAATACATGTAAGCTTATGGGAATACAATGCGCATGCGTGGTTTTTGTTTTCATGAACGTCCGATGAATAGATTGGAGTGGTATGATTGAGAGTGTTTTGCGTGAGCGAAAGTTTCCAAATTGGAACAAAAGAGCATGTATGATAGAGCATCAATATTAATGTGAATGAAGTGAAGAGTTTGCTTGTCTGGATAGGAATGTTTGAAGAAAACTACTTTTGGGATAGTGAAAAATAATTGGGACACACCTATTTGGGTACATGGTGTGATTGGCCAAAAAGTGTTAAAATGAAAATTCAAAAAATTAAAAATGAAATATAAAATACTTACGTACATACAAAAAAAGTTACATTCGTTCAAATCAACTAAATGTTATTTAATTAAAAATGTATTGAACACAAACTACTTAAATATCTAATTAGTACTAATACTATCGTATTAAACAATATAAAATATACACGTATATTGATTTTTTTAAATTATTAACAGTTAATTTTAATATTTAACAAATATTTTGGCAATTTCTTAGAAAAGATAAAAATTTAATCGTAATTGCATTTACATATTTTTCATAATACTATACCACGTGACACTATTAATTAAGGAAATTTGTATTTACAAGCAACCATATCGAGGTGTTCATAGCCAATTTAATAAATAAGATATGATATTCAAGTAAACAATAAAAACTAAGCGACACGCATTATTTTTTTTATCGACAACCGTCAAGGTTTAGAAGGTAAAACCTAAAATTTTGAGTAAAAATTTTTTTTTTTCTCAAAAACTATGCATTCCAGTACAAAAGTGTAAATATACGAATACCTTCTTGTTTAAGAGCTATCCACCAATGGTATTAGTTTTTTTTTTTCTATACGATTTGTAAAGTACCTATGACATATAATTTAGTTTATATTTAATTGTTTTGTAAGTTTTTCAAAATTTGATTTTATATTAAGATAGACCACTTACAAACAAAATTGACGGGTTTTTGATTTTTTTAATTATTTATTGTTTTAAGGGGTCATCTATTTCTTATATGAACACTCGTATATATTCATAAGTAAGTCTGATTATTTATAACTCGTTAATATTAAATGATAAAAAAAAGTGATAGAATTTTTCGTGAAATTTTGATAAATAATGTAGTCAAAATAAAGTTTTAAAATTTTTGTTTATCCCAGACTACTTTCAAACAAGTTTGGATTGAATTTGCAACTGTCCGAGGTATGCGCAGTTAGCTTATAATTTACCATACTGTGCATGCACAATAACATTGCAGATTTGTGTAACTCAAAATTATATTTTGTACAAATATTTTTTCCAATATGTTTTGTCTGTCCGCCACTGTATATTGGACAACATTCCTGTTACATTTTGTATATTTAATTATAATAATTGGTAAACATATAAATTGATCAAAATATAATTATTTATCGATATAAAAAAAACAAGTTCTAATGGAACATATTTAATTAAAAAGGAAATTATATTTTAGCAATATCTTTCTTTAGATATACATAAACCGAAATGTCACACGGCAAAATTAACGTATTTTGGGCAGTAAATTCTTTGTACTATTACACAAAATTTCTTTCAATATCACCTTACAACAATTTTGAAAATTTAATAATTACAAAATATGATGTAATTTTATCTATTACAAAATTCATATTTATTTTATTTACGTACATATATTGTTTTATAAAATATACAAATTGCTACTATTCATATAATATGAAATATGTGACAGTAACAATAAATTTTGTTTTCTCATTCATTTGTTTAATAATAAATATTATAAATTGTTTTATAGTTGTACAATGTGTTAATCGTGCACTAATATGTTTAAATTTAATTGATAAATACGTCTCAAAATTGTTTCTAACAAAACAATACCAAAATATAAGAATATTTATGATTCTTATTCAGTGCGGCAACATTTTTATATTTTTTACTGTTGCAATTTCAACAATACTTGCATTTAAGGAATCAGGTGATCCAGTGATTATGTATATAATCGTGAATTTGACTGATACTGTACTGGAACATCAAATTATTTTCATTTTATTTTGTTTCCTAAGCAAATTCATTTATATCAATAAAATACTTGAGGATTCGTTGAGTAAAAATGAAGTTAATGTGAAAAAGATATTAAACGAAATTAATTATATGTATTGTAGTTGTTATGATATAATTTGTGATGTAAATAGAATGTTTGGTTTATATTTTATTGTTAAATTATTTTACACTTTCGTTAGTGAAGTGTTTTCGATTTTCTATGTAACTAATGTATCAAAATATGGCGCTATTCGTATTGAGACTTTTATAAGTTTAGCATGGTGGATGATTGTTTTATTCATTAATACAACTTTAATTATATGTTTTTGCGAAGCTATTTATTTTCAGGTATTTTACCAAAATAAAAGTCTCATTTAGTTCAATTGTTTTAAGTAAAACTGTATTATTTTTATTAAATATACATACATACACAAACACGCCAAAATGGTGTGGTACAAACTTTTTCCACTATTCCGAAATTAGTCTACAAAAAAATATATTTAGATGACTCTATTGTTAAACGCCATTAATAAAAAATTAAGATTAATAGATAAGTTCAAAAATTTGAATGAGGCTTTAATATTTATTTGAAATTTCAATGTCCGTTTAAAGTATGAAATTATTTAATTCCAGGCGAACAAGATTTTTGATAATATGAATAAATATCGTTATTTAAATATAGAAATAAGTAATTTTGTAAGTAAAATTTTAAAGTAAATATAACTTTAAATTAAATAATACGTAATTATTTCTATTTTAGGTGGAAACATTTGCATTACATCTATATCATAAAAAAATAATTTTTACCGCATTTGAAATATTCACTATAAATTTTAAACTTCTATATTCTGTAAGTTATAAATTAATTTATGCATATATAATATATTTATAATAATAATTCAAATTTATTACAGCTATTAGCAGCTTGTTCCACATATTACATTATCTTATTGCAATTTCAATAATATTTAATATGTAAAATATTGTTAATTATCTATTTTGTCAATATTGATTATGTAATTCTAATTAATAAGAAAATCAATTAAAATTGATCAAACATTATTTATTATATTGCTTTTTTTAATACACCAAGAAAACAAAATCCAGAACATAAAAAGAAAAAAATATATATTTTGGCTACTATGTTCAAGAAAACAACATGAACCCAGAAATTTTATTACTTTTTTTTTATCATATTTATATATATATCTGACAACATTTCTGTTACATTTTCTATAATTAATTACAATAATAGTACATGTATAAAGTGATTAAAATAGAATGTAATTGTTGTACATTACATTAATTACTTATTAATATTGCCAATTATAATAATACTTATATGTTTAGTTTCAAGTCAAAAATGTTACATGATGAAAGTAACATATTTTGGGCAGTGAAATCTTTATATTATTATACAAAATTTGTGTCAATATGTCCTTACAAAAATTTTGAAAATTTAACAATTACAAAATATGATATATTTTCATCAATTATAAAAGCAATACTTATTTTATATATTTACATTCACTATTATACGAAACTTATGAATTACAATGCTGAAGAGAGTATGAATAACACTATAGTAATATTATATTTTACTGTAATATTCATTTGCACATTAGCAAATGTCATATGTTGTTTTGTACTTGTAAAATGTTTGAACAGTACGCTAATATCGCTAAACTTAATAGATAAATATATATCGCAATTGTTTTCAGCGAAACAGTATCGAAATATTAAAATTATTATGATTGTTATTCAATCAAGTACATTATTTATAGCTTTTACTCTCATAATTTCAACAAAACTAACATTAAACGAAACAGGTCCAGCATTATACTGTTTCTTAATTATGTTTTTTACTGATAAAGTATTGGAACATCAAATACTTTTTCTTTTATTATGTTTCCGAAGTAAATTAATTTACATTAATAAAGTGCTTGAAGATTTAATCTATGAAAATGAAGTTGATACAATAAGGATATTAAATGAAATTAATTTAATATATTCTAATTGTTACTATATAATTTGTGATGTGAATAAAAAATTCGGTGTATATTTTATTATTACATTTTTCTTAAGTTTTATTAGTGTAGTATTTACGTCTTTCTACACAATTAATATATCAAAAAATGGTGGGGTCCGTATTGAGACTAGTTTCTGTTTAGCCTGGTGGTTAATTTTTATGTTAATTAGTCCAACGCTAATTATATATTTTTGTGAGTCGATTTATTTACAGGTAATTTTAAAAAAATGTTTATCGATCAGAATGATTCATAAAAAATTTCCTTCTCCATTAATTTCAACAAGAATAACAATAATACGATTTTAATATCATATAAAAAAATAAATTCATTTAATTTATAAAATAATTTTCTTCCAGGCAAATAAAATATTCGATTCTATAAATAAATATCGTCACGTAAATGTTGAAATAAGTAATTTTGTACGTAAAATAAAATATAATTAACAATAAATTACCTATAGTAACAATAATTAATATTATATTTTAGGTGGAAACATACGCATTGCATTTATATCACAAAAAGATAATTTTTACTCCATTTAATATATTCACGATCAATTTTAAACTTTTATATTCTGTAAGTTACAAAATAAAATAATTAATATTTGTGATAATAATTTTAATTTATTATAGATAATTGCAGCTTCGTCAATGTATTATATTATTTTATTACAATTTCAAGATACTTAATTATATATGTATATAATGTATATTTATAATTTTCTTAATTACCTTTTAAATAATGTTAGTATTTCATGTTCTTGAAATAGATTATTTTTTTAATTTATTAATTGAATTACTAAATTAATTGAAATTAGAAAATAACATGTTAAATTATTCAAATAAAAATAGGGTTAACACTATAAGAAACATAAGAAGAAAGCTATTTTATAAGTTGTAAAAAAGTTGTATAAGCGTTGAGACTTATTGCGTTGAGCTTTGAGAATATATTGTAATTAAATCGTTTAAAATATGTACATTCTTCTAATCTTTTTATTACGTGACTGATGACTTTTAACATTTAAAATAATATATTTATATTGATTGTTTGTTAGCCACTCCGATTTAATACCCACTTGTCTATGTTCCACGTTTGTTTTTTTTTTAATTAACCGCTATTTAAATAAAAAAAATCGATTTTTTGATTTTTATTAACCCTAAATAAAAACTTTCTTACGAATTAGTATATATTGTTAATTATAAACCATTTATTCAGTTCAAAATACATATTATTTACTGTACACCATGTTGATAATCTGTAAAGATAATTTTGAAATAATTAGCAATTCTAATTTAGTAATGTAGAATAATAAATGATAAATATGAAAACAGTTTCATTATTTATATTCCGAAATATTGTTTTTTAATTATATCAGGCTCTTTTTCTGCAAACATATACGTAGGAGCATTTTTAAGTCCAGAAAATGGAAAAAATAATATACTTACGTCAATAACTCTTAATTTTTTATACCTTTAATTCTAAAATCTTCAGTAACAACTGATTTAGGGTCAGAAAATGTTCCCAGCTAAATGATATATAGACGCAGCTAAATGAGTTACTAAACATTTTAAATAATCATCAGATAAATATGTATACTACACACAAGGGGGCTATGCGCGCATGATATTAAAATGCGATTTCTTGCGTAAAAATGCGTCAATCTTAAGTTGTCGCATATTAAATTGTAGCTAAACGTACCTGTTAAACGATGGTCGGTGAGATTCTACTGTGGAATTGTTGTAGATAAGGTATTTTTATCATTTTTCGATATATTAATTTGACATTTTTCAATTTGGTAGTGAGATTCTTTTTTTTCCATAGCTATCTATGTTTATTGACATATACATATATTCAATTTTTGAATGCGATATCTCTCTCACACACACACACACACACACACATATATACACACAACATCACACACACACACACATATACACACAACATCACACACACACACAGGCGATTTTAACAATTTTACACGATTTTTAGCGCGATTTTAACAATTTTACATGATTTTAAGCACTTTTAATACTTTTATATTTATATACTGTGTTCTTTTACCTATTGTTCTATGGAGCGCGCGCATGCGCGCGCCCTTTATAAATATACAATATAAAATGTACTCAATAATAGTAAAATACATATCTCTCTCTCTTTCTATCTTTTCTATTTTTATTGTCATCTAATATGCACATTATGTTTATATCATACATATCTCTCTTTATCTCTCTCTCTCTTTTTCTATTTCTTTCTGTCTTTATCTCTCTCTCTCTTTTTCTATTTCTTTCTGTCTTTATCTCTCTCTCTCTTTCTTTCTCTTTCTTGTTGTCATGACAACCAAATGTTATTTTATCTCTGGTTTAGGTTATTAAGTTTTTAAGAAAGTTACTAGGTTTTTTGGAAGGTTACTAAGATTTTAAGAAAGTTACTAGGTTTTTTGGAAGGTTACTAGGTTTTTGGGGTTTTTTGGAAGGTTACTAGGATTTTAAGAAAGTTACTAGGTTTTTAAGAAAGTTACTAGGTTTTTGGGGTTTTTTGGAAGGTTATTAGGATTTTAAGAAAGTTACTAGGTTTTTAAGAAAGTTACTAGGTTTTTGGGGTTTTTTTGGAAGGTTACTAGGATTTTAAGAAAGTTACTAGGTTTTTAAGAAAGTTACTAGGTTTTTGGGGTTTTTTGGAAGGTTATTAGGATTTTAAGAAAGTTACTAGGTTTTTAAGAAAGTTACTAGGTTTTTGGGTTTTTTTTGGAAGGTTACTAAGATTTTAAGAAAGTTACTAGGTTTTTAAGAAAGTTACTAGGTTTTTGGGGTTTTTTGGAAATTTACTAGGATTTTAAGAAAGTTACTAGGTTTTTAAGAAAGTTACTAGGTTTTTTGGAAGGTTACTAGATTTTTTGGAAGGTTACTACTTTATGACTATTTTTCACAAGGTTATGACTTTTCACAAGGTTATGACTATTTTTCACAAGGTTATGACTTTTCACAAGGTGATGACTTTTCACAAGGTATATATACATAAATATGTATGCTATATTGAATAGTTACATTATATTTTTTCATTGCATCGGTTTGTATAATTTTTATAATATTTTTATACCAGATACTAATACTTCTACGTCTTCCGCGGATCAGAGAAATAATTGAAATCTATATTCCAATAATCAAAAAGATTTTTTGATCTTAGAGTAATACTTTGTCTAGATTTTGGATGTAGTAATACTATTAAAAATACATAACATGCCGTCTCATTAGTCCAGCTAAAGAAATTAGTTAGAAATTAAATTAAGAAATTGTCGATCGGTATAAAATATATTTGTAAAATTATTGTAAATAATAATTTATTATCTACAACCCATCCTTACAGATAATGAATAATTATTGACTGAATTGTGACTACAATTTTATATATTATTTATAAAATTAAAGTGAGTAAATCTCACTACCTACAAATTGTATATGTTATGAGTAAAAATGATTTAGACACATTTAATTGGAACTTTTTTATGTATTATATATTTACATTTTTATATTTTTAAAATGAGACAAATGAATAATTTTGAAACAAAATATAATATTATTAATAGGTTAATTATTACCAGTTGCTTGACGGTGAGACAGGCCCTGAAAAAACAGAAGTTCATCGCTCTGTGATTGTAAAGTTCTTGAATCCATTCATGTCTTCAATTAAGTGAGAAGCTGAAAATTACTTTAAAATTTGTTTAGGATTTTCAATATTTTGTCAATTCGAATTTCGTTCTGATTCAAGTGATGGAATATTGTTTGTTATTATGTTCAATTATTTTTATTTTGTTTATTTTGGAAATAATCAACAAAAAAACTACATACATTTTCAAACAAAATAATGCAAAAAAAAAATAGTATATATTTTAACGCAAGATAAAAAATTATTGTAAAGTTGAAAATAATAATTGTAAAAATCAAACAATAAGATTTCTTTTTTACTACTTATTCTTTAAATAAATTTATTAAGTAAAATTAAAAATTATTTTTTTTAGCAAAAGAATTATAAATTTGATATTTGGACAATTTGGAGTGATATTTGGATAGAGAAAGACAATTTAAGTATGGAATAAATAAAATTTTAAAGGATCTAAATAATTAACAATGTTGTAAATTTATAAATTTTGTAATATAAATAAAAATATACTATAAATATAAAACATATTACGTAATTTTTAGGACATTATACATAAATAATTTATACAATTTGTACCAAACTCAAAATTTTCAATACAAAAATTAGGAATATTAAATCTTAATTTAAACAATAATATTTTTTGTCAATTTGTAGAATAATTATCATTTATTCGAAGTTATATTTTGAATTAAAAATATTTATTGATTGACTTGATTTTTACCAATTTGTTTTTTTTCTTTTAATGAAAATTTAAATTATTTGTATACAGTTACAATTATTACTGATAGTTTTGAAATGAATCAAATTTTGTGCATCTTCGCGATGGAAAAAGTACCAGAAGAAGATCCATCCAATTTATTCTTCTTGTTGCGGCTGATTGGTGTATTAGGGCCAGAAAGTACCAAGAAAACTGCACACACAAACAAAATATTAATACAAAGTTAAACAAAACAAGCATGAAAATGAATCAGAATTTCCCGCACGAAACACCTGAAAAAGTCGAACAAAAAAGCATTAGAAATCTCATAATAAATATTATTATATTAATCAAATGTTGAATTATTTTCCCTACGATTTCACAAGTTACTCAATCATTGAATCGGCTTGCAAAGTTATACATCAATGACTGGCCAGTATCATTGATGCATAGCGTTGCAAGCTGATTCAATGATTGAGTAACTTGTGAAATCGTAGGGAAAATAATTCAACATTTGATTATTATCAATTTCACAGATACACATTTGAACTTTGTTGAAAATTGTCTATTATTATATTGTGAACGCTCAATAATATTAATTTTCAGTGGAAATGATTGAAAACATAAAAAGAAAACATATTTAAGTTATTAGTTTAATGTTTCAGTAATCAAATTTTAAGAAATAAAATTAATTACTGCTGACTGAAAAAATTATGATATAGTTTTCATTTTAAAGAAACAGAAATTATAATTACCTGGTAATTCAGCAAACATTTTTGAAACATTTCTGATGAAATCTGGAGTCATGCTGCTGTTATCGACTGCTACGTGCTGGAATCAGTCTCTCTAGGAAGTTGCTGAAATCTGAAGGCATGCTGCTGATATCTACTGCTACGGGCTGGAATCTAACTCTCTAGGAAGTTACTGATAATTTATTTCTGCTGGACTCTGAAGACCTGCTGCTTTTGGCTGGAGGAATCAAACTACCTCGGAAGTACACGTCACTAAATCACTAATCACATTTCACTAAACACAAATCTCACTAATTGCACATCACACAGCAAAATTCACTTATCACAAATCACTAAATGCCATCACAAAGCATAATTAACTAAACACAATTGCCCATTAGAAATCACAAGCACAAACACAAATCACAATGCACACAATTGCCCATCAAAACTCTAAAAACACGAATCACCAGCACTAATTCCACTAATAACATCACTGTAATCCAAATCGATATCCAATTTGCGTCTGGGTTGGAGTACCAACAAATTATCTGCACACACAAACAAGTATTAGTACAAAATTAAACAAAACAAGCACGGAAATAAAACAAGAATATCAAACCAGAATTTCCGGAATAAAAAAAAACACCTGAAACATTAGAACAGAAACATATTATTAAAAATTATTTTTTAAATATTTCAATTATCATTTGTTTTATAGTATTAAGTGATTCTTCATAGAAATTGAAAATTATATTTATAATTTTTTTATGCAAAGGTGGGAGTTGAACCCAAAAATCATAACTATAAAAAATTTCATGTTAAATATTATTTTTGAAATAGTAAGTAGGTAATCATATTTTAAAATTATTTATGACTTTTTTGCAATAAATATTTTTATAAAGATTTTGAAGCCCCTAATTGTAATTTTTCTGTTGTAGTAAATGATTACAGAATACTATGCTATTTAATTATACATTTCTACTACGATTTTCAAATTTTTCTTCACAATTTAATTATAAAATAACTTATAAACAATATTAATACTGTTTAAAACAACTTTTGTTTTAAGTTTAAATTTTTGGGAATCTAACCCTTTATTCGCTATCATATCCACGTAAATTCCATGTTAAACATTTTTATTTTTAAATTATTTCATTATCATTTCTTCGAGAGTACCTACACAAATTTTATTTTGAACATTATTTTGATTTTTTCTCATTATTTCATCTGTAGTAAGTGATCACATAAATTTCAAATTATACATATATATTTTGTTTGCAATAAATTTTTTTCACTAAACATAATTTTCATGATGAATTTAAACCCTTTAATTGCACTGCCCAACCAACACCATCAAACCACCTCCACGTTCATTCATTATAAAATTGTATAATTTCTTATCTGACATACGCCGATGTACGGCAAAATACGGTAACGTAGTGCACATACGCTAACGTAAGATCACCGTAAAGCTCGTAAAGCACGTAAAACACGTAAAGCACGTACTGAAACATACGGCCAAATATACGGACATATACGGCAATATACGGCAATATACGGCACCTAACGGCAACGTATGGGCTACATACGGCAACGTACTTGCAGCGTACGGCAACAAATCTGAACTTACTATTGAACAACTATGAAGGTTTATTGATGTGTTATCTTCTAGTGCCCACATAAATTATATACTTTAAGCCAAATACTGTGTTGTGCCAACTTTTTGTGAAAAAAATTTATAAAATTTTTCAAAATTAATTTCTTCAGATTTTTAATCAAATTTTCACAAAAGATTCTCCCAATGATCACATAAATTATATACTTTTAATTGTCAAACTTTCCGTGAAAATAAATTACAAAATTTTTAACTGAAGTAGGTATATTTTGATAATATTGATTTTTGTTTGGAAATTGAATTGTAAACTTTTATATTTCACTTAACATTCAAATGTTATGTTTTTAATTAAAATCATTTATATTACGTATTTTAGTTAGGTCTAATCAAAACAATTTATCTCCTAACTAGTTTCACACTTGCCATAATATATAGTAGGATAATTATCAATTAATCGAAGTTATATTTCGTATTAAAAATATTTATTGATTTTACTGAAAATTATATTGAGTAAATCTGTTATTCTGTCCAAATTCTATTTTATTTGGCTTCATATTTTAATAATGTAATTATAATTGTAATTTAATTAAAAATGTTTGGATATTTATTTATTTACATAGTTATTTAGTTATATTATTTTTGCAAAACTTTAGGATTTACAAATAAATTAATATTTTTTTGGAATTTAATATGAATAAAATGTATATATATTTTTAAATATAAATTTAAAAGTTGTATCTAAAAGAATATTATAAATATTGTATCGTCCGTCTATTTGTAATTTAGTTTGATCATATTAAATAATTTATAATTTTTTTGTTTTGTAATACATATTTTTCTAATAAAAATAATTTTATGATAGATTTAAAGCCGCCCCACCCCTGATTCGACCACCCAACCATCCACCTTACCACCTCTTATGTTGTTTAATTATTTATTATACATTTGTAGAAGTTTCTAAGTTTTTAATTACTTTTGCAAAGTTTAGGAATCGAACCAAAACATTGCAATAAATTAATATATATTTTTTTTTAAATATAATTTAACCCTTTCGTAGGCGGTGGGAACTATTATTCCCATCTAATATTATCAGTTGTATGGGCAGTGTGTTTTTATATTCCCATCTTTCAACTATGCTGCCATCTACTAGCAACGCTCGACACCATGATTAAAATTTTTGCAGAGCTCTCCGCGACTCTGTCAACGAATTAACGGTATTAGTTCAGAGCGCGAGTGTTGTTTATGAGACAAAGTAGTGAGCAGCTGACCAATTTGTCAATGTTTTATTATTTGCTGAAATAATATGTAAGTACTAACGGTGTTTCTTACAAATTTCAATCTACTACAGTTTGATACAATATTTAGGCACCTGCAAATAGCAAATTATTTTTCAACTTGCATACAGAATATGACTTTGTATGTGGGAATTATACTTCCCACTGCCCATATTTATACTTATTTTCTTTTGCAGCACATAGTAATATCTTTCAAAAATGTGGGACGTAGATGATCCAAATCAAGCAGAAGCGGCATTGGAATATCTATTTAGTCTTCCTGATAATGAAGTACTTTCTGAAAATGAACAAGACGACGAGGCAGAAGAAGAGTTGCAAAGTTTGGAGACAAATTCTACAAATATTTCGAGTTCCAGTTCCAAAAATCAACTTACTCCTTTTGATGACCACGCAAATCCTGTTTTAGCAGCTTCTCCACTAAATAATAATAATGAGGAATGTGAAGAAGAATTTCTCGATAATGAAGAATGGAGTGAGAACACACAGCAGTTTGAGAAAATAGTTGTAGATGTTCAAAAGAAAGGTCATTCTACTAAAGATTTTGACCAAAATGCAAAAGAAATTGACTATTTTAATTCCATATTCGGAGAAAACATACTTCAAATAATAATGAATGAGACAAACACATACGCAGTTCAGAACATGAGCAGGAGAAGCAATAAAAATTTGGAACCTGGTCCATCAAATAATTGGGAGAACACCAGTATAGATGAACTACGAGCATTATTTGGCATGATGATCGTTATGGGAATTCACGTTTTACCACAATTATCGTGCTATTGGTCCACTGATCCATTTTTGAATGTCTCACAAGTCACTCAAGTTATGACTTCCAAGCGCTACAAAAAAATAATTGAGAATTTGCACCTCAATAATAACCACAATGCAGTTCCAAAAGGGCAACAGGGATATGATAAGCTTCACAAAGTAAGACCTTTGACTGAGAAATTAAATGAATCTTTTCAATCTCACTACAGTCATTCATCGTATCTTTCAGTCGACGAATCAATGATTCCTTTCAAAGGAAGGTCTTCAATCAAACAATACATGCCGCTAAAACCTATAAAGCGAGGCTATAAAGTGTGGTGTTTGGCAGATTCTACAACAGGGTATATACCCAAATTTGATATTTATACTGGCAAATCCGAAAATTCTGACAAAAACACAAGTCTTGGCGAAAGAGTTGTACTGGATCTTGCATCAGCAATAAATAGAACAAATTGTGTAATAGCTTTCGACAATTTTTTCACATCCTTGTCTCTAATGAACAAGCTAAAGAAAAAGGATATATATGCTGTTGGAACGGTAAGAGTAGGTAGGAAGGGTTTACCAGATATATATAAAGAAAAAACAAAACTAAAGCGTGGAGAATTTGTGTATAGAACGAAAAATACTATTTCCGCCGTAAAATGGATGGACAACAAACCAGTACATTTCTTATCAAATTATGTTTCTCCGAAAGAAATTACAACTGTAGATCGCAAGAAAAAAGATGGATCAAAAGAACAGGTAAATTGTCCGAAGGTTGTAGAAATATACAACCAAATAATGGGCGGAGTTGATAGATTTGATCAACTTCATGAGCGCTATGCCATTGGCAGAAGAGCTATCAAGTGGTGGCATAGGATATTTTATTATTTACTTGACATGGCTATCGTAAATGCTTATATATTGATGAAGATAAACAAACGTAGCAAGATAGATCAGCTAACATTCCGCATAAATTTGGCAAGGCAGCTTATTTCTGGATACTCCTCAAGAAAACGCAGGTACAAACCGGTTTCTTTCCTAGGAAATAAACGTGAGGTTCCAAAGGAAGTAAGACTGACCAACGTGGGCAAGCATTTACCAAATAAACAGTTGAAATATCGCAGATGCAGATTATGTAGCAAGAATCAAGCCGAAAAAAGAACAAAATACATCTGTACACAGTGTAATGTTCCGTTGTGTGTGCATCCTTGCTTTGCCAAATTTCATGGGCAGTAAATAATACAAAAAAATTTATACTTTTTCAATTATACCAATAAATATTCTAAAAATTATTATTCTGTTTTTATTTATGCCAATAAAAGTAGAAAAATTTTTTTTTACCGATTTTATTTATGCTTCGTTAGAAAATAGTATAGGTCATATGTGGGCGGTGGGAAGAATTCTTCCCACTACCCCTATCTGTAAGGGGTATAGCAAAATACCAAAAATAAGTACATAACAATGAACAAATGTATAATTACACTCGAATTACAGCAAAACATAATCAATTTTAAAAAAATTTACCTCATGCCCGTGAAAGGGTTAAATAAAAATGTATTCTTTACTATGATAAAAAATGTATATATATTTTTTAAATGTGTATTTTAATTTATTTACTTGTTTTTTCTAATAATTGCCTATAATTTATTTTTCCTTTTAATTTGCTGGCTGCAATAATATTCTAAATTTGACAAAGAATTTTTAATTCAACAAATTTTTTTTCAGTCTCAATTTATAGTTTATAAAATTAAGTTAAAAATACATTATAATTACCTGGTAAACAGCAAATATTTTTAGAACATTTCCACTGGAATCTGGAGTCATGCTGCTGTTATCGACTGCTACGGGCTGGAATCAGACGGCCTTAAAAGTTCCTGGTGGCTTTTGCAGGAATTTGAAGTCATGCTGCTGCAATGGACTGCTACTGGCTGGAATCAGTCTCTCTAGGAAGTTGCTGAGATCTGAAGATCTGCTACTATGTGCTGCTTTTGGCTGGAGAAATCAAACTCTCTTGGAAGTACACGTCACAAAGCACAAATCACTAAGCACAAAGCAATAAGCACTAAGCTCTGATTGCCAATCACAAAGCACAAACACAAATCACAATGCACACAATTACCCATCAGA
This sequence comes from Clivina fossor, assembly GCA_963966155.1. Classification (NCBI taxonomy): domain Eukaryota; kingdom Metazoa; phylum Arthropoda; class Insecta; order Coleoptera; family Carabidae; genus Clivina; species Clivina fossor. The sequence continues at coordinate 4,264,787 of OZ014566.1, forward strand.
AATCTAAAAACACGAATCAACAGCACTAATTCACAAATCACAAAATGCTCATCACAAAGCATAATTCACTAAACACAATTCAATTCACACAATTGGCCATTAGAAATCACATCACCGTAATAACACCACTGTAATCCAAATCGATATCCAATTTGCGTCTGGGTTGGAGTACTAGAGCAAGAATTAATTATCCAAAAAAGTGAGCATCAACAAATTATCTGCACACACAAACAAGTATTAGTACAAAATTAAACAAAACAAACATGGAAATAAAACAAGAATATCAAGCCAGAATTTCTGGAATGAAAAAACAACTTGAAACAATTGCAATAAATATTTATTCTAATAAAAATAATTTTTATGAGGGGTTTGAAGCCCTCCTAATTCCGCCACCCGATCAACCACCAAGACCACCTCTCATGTTGTTTAATTTAATTTATTATTAAATTTGTAGAAGTTTTTAACTTTTCAATAATATAAAACTAACAGTTTTAAATAATATTATAGTTATAACATAGTAAAAAATCTTTTTGAACTCATTATATTAAAATAAGGCACTGATTTAAATAAAATTTGGTTTCCTTTAATTAAAAATTAATAAAAATTTCATGATCTAGTTACTTATTTTGTTACCTAGTAACTTGTTTCTATGTTCTGTTTATTTACTGTAAATGTTATTTTGTTATAGTATTTTGTTTTCTGTTTAAATCGCCATTAATTTATTTTGATGAACTCATTAAATTATTAGTTAATTTTTAAATGTAGAACAATGCATTGACCTTGCCGGGGTTTAAACCCGAAATCTTTTGCTTTCGCAAAAACTGCGCTAAACAACTGCGCCCTACAAGATTATTAATATATATTTAAAAAAAAAAATTACAACTTAAAGTCGTTTTATTTTAATATCACATATTGATATTATAAAACTTAACTTCCTTTAATTAAAAATTTTGAAATCTTATGATCTAGTTACTTATTTTATTACCTAATAACTAGTTTCTATGTTCAGTTTATTACTGTAAATGTTATTTGTATCTATTTATATTCTTACATATGGCGTATTACATATTAGGTCATAGTATTTTGTTCTTTTGCTTAAACCTAATGAAAATGTACGTTCAGTATGTGCTGGAATACGTTGATTATTAATAAATATTAATACAGAACTACAACTTAAAGCCGTTTTATTCTAATATTATTATTGATTTTATAAAATTCAAAAATTGTTGATCCGCACAACATTTGTGAAAACAGCGCCGCCACGAGAAGGCTGCTGTGCGGTCGACTGAACTACGGAGAGGCGATTAATTTGCGAATCCGTAATCCCGCTATCGTAATGAAGTAGTTCCACTCGGCCCTCCCACCAGCAAGGTACCCAATGCAGCGGGAGATAACACCTTACATTGCAGTACCTTCCATCAGAGCTTCGTGGCTTACGACGTGCTTGGAAACAGGGCAAGCCCTGTTTGGAGCATTTGGAGTGTGGCTGATGGTGTGCCAGAACTAAGACTCTCCCAGGCACCCCCACGACCCGTGACCAATTCAGCGGCGACTTATCAGCATAAACTGGACCACGAGCCGTTTGGACGCCTGAAGAGAGTCATAGTTACTCCCGCCTGAGCCCAGTTGGTAAATGTACCATCATAGCTACATAAATTTCATTTTAAAATAAATTAATTATCATTTGTCGAATATATTAATTATTAAGCATGATGTAAATCGAAAATTAATTATGATTCTTTCTTTGCCATAAATATTTTTCTAATAAAAATATTTTTTATGAGAGATTCGAATCCCTTAATTCCACTGTATAATTGTATAATAATTATAATTAATACACATGTATAATTTAATTTATGAATCATAAGTTTGTATAATTCTTTTTTCTAATTTAACTGGAAATTTTCTCCCGGAAGATCATAACAGCAAGGTAATTATTACTAATATTATAATTTGTATCATTTTTCCTGATAAACACGTATTTTGAGTTTGTCAATTTATTAATACCTATATGTTTGTTTAAGACGTATGTTATAAGACGAATGTTGAGTACGTCGATTATTAATATATTTTTAATACATCCATTTTATTTTAGTAATATTTTGTTACCTAGTAACTAGTTTCTATGTGTTATTTGTATTTCTTTTTCCTGATGAAGACGTATGTTGAGTACGTCGACAATTAATATATATTTAATACATCTAATACGTCTACCCCGGAATTCATCTTCGGATACTAGATGCTCGCGTGCCTTCGAGCATCCGACACCTCAAACGATGATCCCGCCGTTACCCAACTAAGAGACTCAACTCATCGGAGGCCAGCGCCATGTCTAGAGCATTTAGATAGACACCGCATCTGGGAATCTCGGATGAGTCAATTCAATCCCATCTATGGGGCAATATCTCGGATACTAGACCATCGGCTATTTATTCCTAGGCCCGACACCTCAAGCGATATTACCGCATTGGTACTTCGGTGACTCATCTTCGGATACTAGACCATCGGTTATAAGCCTAGGTCCGACACCTTATGTGATGGTCCCGCCGTTGCTCTCCTGGTTCCTATAAGTTACCAGAGCCAACTCGAAGTGATTGTCAGGGAAGCAGAGCCGGTTTCTCCAGCAGTGACCAGTTACGCCCTGATTGTGAGAGAAGCAGAGCCGGTTTCTCCAGCAGTGACCAGTTACGCTCAGCACAATGCCAATCCTCCGAGCCAGCTCAGGCCGGACAATCCGGACACCACCCAATTGCGGTGCTCTGCGCGCTAAGATTATATATTCAATGTTATTAGTTTTTTATCCAATTTTTCGTGATAGTTGTGTGAGGATTGATTTCCCAAATTTTTAAATTTTATTCTATATTTTGATATAATTATTCTAGCTTCATCAAATCTTTCCAGGAACAAAAAAAATATATCAAGATTCAATAATTTCTCTGTATATCAATTTCTAAAGAAAAAATGTTTTAACCTTGCCGGGGTTTGAACTTGTTTGTTATTTAAATTTAATTTAAATTTTCATTCATGTTTTCAAATATTATCTACATAATATTTTTGTATATTTGACTTATCTGTTTTGTTAGCTAAGTTTTATATTTTGTAAGTTTTAAAATATATATGTAAAATCAATTATATATTTTTTTAAATACATTTTTACGTATTTTTTTAGTTTGGTCTATTGATTTCTGCTTATTCCAAATTTATATTCATAACTATTTATTAAACTTGTAACTAGATCTTATAGATTATAATTTATTCTTAGTTACATTTTAATATGATTTTCAGTATTTATCTATTTTTGTTTTGTATTACTGAGAATTGATCTCAGTAAATATACATACATATAATGAAATATGTATGTTGCTTTTTTTTATTAAAATATTCTACAAAATATTTCTGGATTTCTTAAAAATATATTGAGTAAATCTGTTATCCTAACCGAATTCCATATTTTATGGCTTAATATTTTAATAATGTAATTATAATTGTTATTTAATTAAAAATGTTCCGATATTATTACAATTTCTGTAGAATTTTATATATATAGAGATAAAATGAATTGCGCAATATATTATAAATTGTTTTTACAAACATTTGGTAATCGAACCAAATAAATTTTGCAATAAATTAATATTTGCTGTAATACCTACAAAAATTTCATGTTGAATATTAATTTAACATATTTTTCTTTTCAATTTGCTGGCTGCAACTATATTTCAAATTTAATAAAAAAAAAAAGATTTAATTCAGCCAATTTTTTATCACTCTTTAATATATAGTTTATAAAATCAATCACAAATTATACAAATTTGAAAATTGTTTATAATTTTTATAAGCGAATTTTTAGGAAATCTAACCCTAGTTAATTCGCTGTAATACCTACAAAAATTTCATGTTGAATGTTAATTCAATTTAAATAAAATGTACATATAATTTTTTAAATATAAATTTAAAAATTGTATCTAGAAGAATATTATAAATATTGTATCGTCTATTTGAAATTTAGTTTGATCATATTAAATTAAAAATTTGTTTTGTAATAAATATTTTTTTTAATAAAAATAATTTTTATAAGGGATTTCAAGCCCCCCTAATTCAGCCACCCGTCCAACCACCAAGACCACCTCTCATGTTGTTTAATTTATTTATCATAAATTTGTAACTACTTTTGCAAAGTTTAAGAATCGAACCTAAAACTTTGCAATAAATTAATATTTTTTTAAATATAATTTAAAAAAATTGTATTTTTTAAATTTTAATGAGTTCTGAAAATTTTTTTACTATGTTAAAAAAGTATATTTCTTATTTGCATTTTAAAAAATATTATGAATATTTATATTATCCATTTATATTCTAGTTTGATTAATTTGTCCTCTACTTTATTCTACTCTATTTGTCCTGCAAAATTTTCTTTCAAATTTATACCAATTTGTTTTTTTCTTTTAATGACAATTTAAATTATTTTTATAGTTACGATATTACAGATAGTTTTGGAATCTTCGTATCTTCAAAGTGGATAATGTTTCAGAAGGTCATCAATTTCTTCTTCTTGCTGTATCTAGTTGGAGTATTTGTGCCAGAACTAATTGATCAAAAAAGTGCCAAAAAATCTGCACACACAAACAAATATTAATACAAAGTTAAACAAAAGAAGCACGAAATCAGTGGAAATAATTGAAAAAATTAAAGCGAAAACATATTTAAGTTATTAGGTTAATTTTTCAACAATAAAATTTCGAAAAATAAAATTAATTACTGCTGACTGCAGTGGCGCAACCAAGGGGAGGGCCGACGGGCCTCGGCCCTCCCCAAGGCTAGTAGAATTAGCACAATTTTTATCCATTTAGTCACATATTCAGCAGTCACTTCTAACGCTACAATTATTTACCCCAAAATATTGAGCCAACATTCATTATTTTAAACTATTAATTATTTGATTCATGTAAGATAAAGTGGAAATCTGGTTAGTATTTGCTTTTTTTTTGCCTCTCCAAGATAAAATCCTTGCCCCCCCCCCCCAAGACAAAATCCTGGCTGCGCCACTGGCTGACTGCAAAGATTGATATAGTTTCCATTTTGAAGAAACAGAAATTATAATTACCTAGTAATACAGCAAACATTTTTGGAAAATTTCTGCTGAAATTTGAAGTCATGCTGCTGCTATGAACTGCTTTGGGTGAATCAGACGTCTTTGAAAGTTCCTAGTGGTTTCTGCAGGAATCTGAAGTCATGCTGCTGCTATGGACTGCTCCGGGCTGGAATTTAATTCCATAGGAAGTTGCTGAAGTTGCTGCTACTATTTGCTGCTTTTGACTGAAGGAATCACACTCCCTTGGAAGTACACGTCACTAAACACTAAGCACAAGGCACAAGGCACAAAGCACAAACCACAAAGCACTAAGCACAAAGCACTAAGCACAATTTATTAATTGCCCATCACAAAGCATAATTCACTAAACACAATTCCACACAATTGCCCATAGAAATCACCAGCACTAATCCAAATCACCACTGTAATCCAAATCGATATCCAATTTGCGTCTGGGTTGGAGTACTAAAGCCAGAATTAATTAACCAAAAAAAATGAGTACCAAGAAATTATCTGCACACACAAACTAATATTAGTACAAAATTAAACAAAACAAGCACGGAAATAAAACAAGAATATGAAACTAGAATTTCCGGAATGAGAAACACCTGAAACAATAGAACAAAAAAGCATTAAAAATCTGATAATAGTTTCCGGCCTTGTAGCACAAAAACACTAGCCCAAAAGCAAGCTTAAAAATAAAAAAATCACTCACCAATGTCTTCTTTAAATCTTCTGCTAAAAGGCAATTTTAATTAAAACGTGAAAAATATATGCGCTACAAGATCCGCTACAAAATACAAACTAAATCAAAAAAGTAACACAAAATAAAAAATTAATAAAACTACAATTAAAAAGCATCTTCTGTCTTCGTTTTCTATCTGAAAGCAAAACATCTACAACTACGAATTGACTACAACTACAATTTGACTACAACTACAAATTGACTACAACTACAACTTGACTAGAAACAAACTAGCAATCGTGCGTTTTGCAATCTGATTCTTATGCCTCGTTCTGGCCAGACATTTCTTTGCAGTCAAAAGATGGAGGAGCCTACCTAAACACATCAGCTAAGTTTTTCTATTAACGCGACCGCGAAAACCCGGGCGACCTTAAAGAACTCTGCCCACAACGGAACGAGAATCTAAAATCGAAACTCTATTGATAAGAGCAGATTGCGGACCTATTAAGTTGTGCCACCAAGCACGCGGGCCCGTAACACTGTAGCTAAATCCTATCTAACTGATTTTTGTTGTTGTTGTTTGTCTACATATTTTCTAGAGCTAAATTTTTTTCAGCGGCGAAACGGAACGGACTTTAAAAGATTTGGTATCGCAGCCTACTAAGGGCATTGTATACCAGTGCGCTGAAAGAGAAAACACAATTGAAATTCAGCAAAATGGTAACTATTCTACTGCAAGCCATGCACATATATATGAGCTGAAAGAGAAAACACAATTGAAATTCCACAAAATGGTAACTATTTTACTCAAGCCATGCACATATATGTTGATAAAATGATGAAGGATGGTCCCACGATGCCTGAAAAGCCTGAAACTACCATTTGTAGTTCCTTCAAACCGCATATACACATATCCAGTCATCATTTAAAAAATATTTACATTAATTTAGTAAAATTTTTAAAATTTCATTATTATTCATTACATTAATTTACTAAAAATTTTAAAATTTCATATTTGAAATTTTTGAATCATATAAAATTTAGAAAATTATTTAAGCATATGCAATTTGACCCTAACAGAGCTGCCGAAACGATTTGAGCTCTGAATATGTCAGTTGTAGAACGAGTGTTTATCGCGCCGCGCTATTAAAAATATCCCGTACGCGAATTTAAAGTTTACTGGGAAGAACTTTTGGGGAAATTACTGGGTTACAGTTACTCAATTTAGTTCAGTGAAAATTTACTGTGTTTATTGTGTGTTGCACGATCTTCTAGACATCTTCATAATTGGGTCTTCTTTCTTGACGCGATTAACGATGATTTTGACAAGTGTATAAGTTATTTAGTGAATTTATTTGCCATTGTTTAATTTAATAAATTATTAACAGACTTTAATTTTACATGTAGATTATTTCAATTTGCAAAAAAATATGCGGTTGACGATGGTTCTGACAAGTGTATAAATTATTTAGTGATTTCATTTGCAATTATTTAATTGAATTAATTATTAATGGACTCTAATTTTACATGTAGATTATTTAAATTTGCAAAATAAATTCGCGATTTTAAAGGTAGGATTTTATTTTTACGAAACGGAATTACGGAAAAAATTGAGTTCGAATTATTTTGTACCGTGTGATGTAAAAAATTTGAGTGGAATTATTTAAATATGTTTCTTGATTTTATTTTTTATATATTAGCTTCTTCAAACTGATAACAATAATTTTAAAAAAAATTTTGTTTTTTATTTTTCCTTCTTGAATAATGATAAGTTATGTTTAATAATAATTTGTTGAGTGTATCTAGTGCTATAGTTGAGCAGAAAAATCCCACGCTGAGAAAATGATGAAACCAGTGTTGTAAAATCTAGTTGAGAGTATCTAGTGCTAACTATAGTTGAGTAGAAAAATCCCACGCTGAAAAAATGAAGAAACCAGTGTTGTAAAATCCAGTTGAGGGTATGTGGTGCTGACTATAGTTGAGTAGAAATATCCCACGCTGAGAAAATGATGAAGCCAGTGTTATAAAATCCAGTTGAGGGTATGTGGTGCTGACTATAATTGAGTAGAAATATCCCACGCTGAGAAAATGATAAAGCCAGTGTTGTAAAATTTAGTTCAGTGTATTCCAGTGCTGGCTAAAGTTGAATTGAGATTCCAGGCTGAGAAACAGATGAATCCAGCGATGACAGTACATCAATTTGCGATAAATTTGGTATAATGTTTTCTGATATTGATGACAAATCCAGCGAAATGTGGTCTCGCGTTAATTAAAGATGAATGGAATTTCGTTACTTCTCAATAGACGAATGCAGTGATGTAAAATGTAGTTTGATAAGTTCCAGCGCTGGTTGAAGTTGAATAAAGTTTCCTTGCTGAGAAATGAATAAATGCAGTGATGAAAAATATATTTTGGTACATTCCAAAGCTGGCTAAAGTTGAATAAAAATTCCTGGCTGACAAATGAATAAATGCAGCGATGAAGAATATATTTGGGTGCGTTCCAAAGCTGACAAATGAATCAATCCAACGATGAAAAATATATTTCGGTGCGTTTCAGAGCTAGCTAAAATTGAATAAAAGATAAGTAGAGATTTCTTGCCGATAAATAAATGAATGCAGCTTTGAAAAATGCGGTGACGTAAGTTGAGTAGATTTATTGGTGATAAATAGATGAAATGCAGCTATAAAAAATGTAGTTGGCAGTGCGTTCTTGCGTCGGTTAAAGATGGAGAAAATTCCTTGCTGATATAAATAGATGAATGCAGCCATAAAATATGTAGTGAAGTGTATTCTAGCTTTGGTTAAAGATGGTTGAAGATTTCTAGCTGATAAATTGATAAGTGGAACGATGAAAAATGTAGTCCTTGCAGCTATAAAAAATTTCGTAAAACGCAATTCCGATGCAGTAAGATGGAGAAGATTTCTTGCTAATAAATCAATAAATGCAATGATCAAAAATATAGTGAAGTACGTTCTCGTATCGGTTAAAAATAAATGAAAAATCCTTCCTATTAAATTGATGAATCGAGCGATAAAAAATTCGCAGTAAAACTATCCGATAATTATCTTAAAATTATTAATTATTCGCCCTCTTGATGTATTAAGTTCGCTCATAATCTTCTTAAATAATCTAATTAAAATGTGTTCTAAAGCTTTCGATAAAAATCCATTCTCTCTACATTCATATTCTGAACACTTGAAATTCTCTTGAAAGATAATCTTCAAATAATAATATAAATACTAGATTTTGATTCACAATTAAGCTTCATTAACATAATCTTAATCGATTTAAGTTATTATACACCATCATCAAAAAAATGACATTACACAAAAATTGTTTGGCAATTAAATACAATATTGACGTGATTGTTTTGACTGAATCAGAAGAGCAACTGCGAAAAATGATTGATAGAATTAATGTTATTGGTAAAGATATGAATCTTGTGTTGAATAAGTGCAAATTATTCGTTTTTAAGAAGGGTGACTTCACGACTGAATGTAATGTATCTGTTAATGGTGCACGTTTAGAGCACAAGTAGATAAATTCGTGTATTTGGCTAGTTTATTACCGTAAAGATGGTCGTCGTTTTGATCGTGAAATTGATAGAAGAATTAATGCTGATTGAAATATTTTGGGTGCTTTGGGTATTTTTGCTAGGAATGTAGTTTCCAAAGAAGCCTGTTTGAGTATATACAATGCTGTTTAGCAAATGTTGGGTTTGGCTGCAAAAGCATTTAAAAAAAATGACTGCTGTGAAAATGAGATTTTTACGTGGCATATATGGTGTAACTAAGAGGAATCGAAGATACGAATTACAATCGATTAGTGTAGGATGAGTGTGTTTGGTTAAAAAGATTTACATGAATGATTTTGAAAGTATACGTTTGCCAGTAGATGTCCGATGAGTAGTTGAAGATGGTATGATTAGGAGACTGGTTTGCGTACAGCGAAAGAGTTTCTAATATGAGATAACATTCGAGTTTATTTTCTTGTTATATCATGTTCTGATCTGTTCTGTGAAACTAATTTGAAAAATTTCGATTCTCTTTACTCTCTATAGCAATGTTTTCACTATCTTTTGCATTTGATATCCATAAACAATTAAATTTTCTTTCGTTGCGAAAAATGATTTTACTTATTTACTAGTTTTAGGTTTCAGTATATTTTTAATATAGAACGTAAATCTTATATTATTCATTATTAAAATTGCTATTTTATTATTAATATTGCTTACATAGTTGAGAATTAGTGAATGGAACCCTTGTAAACGGTGAACTTTTTCTTCTGAGTGTTTATAAGAAACAGTTCAAAAAATTAAGAACAACGCTAATATAAATTTTGTCCGAAACTTGATTACTACATTTATAAAGATTAAAAAAAAGGGTGCAACTCAAAAGAAATTTGATCCGGCACGTTGCAGGTGCCGAACAGCGTCGAAACCGGTGATTCTAAGGAGTACTAAATTCATCCTCAGTGGCCTACAGTACGTGCCCGACCCGCGTGCTAACGATCTCAGATCTCCAGACTTTTAAAGCTGCTCTTAATTTTGGCCGAGAAATGATATTTAAATGTCTTAAATAAAGACCACCAAATGTTATTCTAATTTCATGAACTGATTCCAGTTATTGGATATTGTGTGAAATCAAACTCACAGAATATTCCAGTTATTTTTTTGTGAGTGTGAGATCGAACTCACAGATATTTAAATTTTTGGTCGTCGGTTAAAAAAATTTGAAATTATACAAAATCAGTTAACTAAGTACAGCAATACAAATATAAAATAATAATTTTTTTTATAAAATCCTAATATATGACTGGAATTAAATAATATAAATACATAAAAACAAAAAAAAAATAGCAAACATTAAAATCGTTTCCGTAACAAATTAGATAAAAATCAAATGCTTACGAAATATCAAATGCAAAGATTGTAAAAACATTTTCTGTAGAGCAAACACAGTTAGAAACCTTCAAATCAGATTCGGAAAACACATTTGATCATGATATAACAAGAAAATAAATATAAATGCAGAAATAACCAAAATTGTAAATTGAAGCATTGTTTTTTTTTGTTTAAATCGCCATTAATTTATTTTGATGAACTCATTAAATTATTAGTTAATTTTTAAATGCACTGACCTTGCCGGGGTTTAAACCCGGTATTTAAATTTAAATAGATGTTGTTGTTGTCGGGATTTAAATTTAAATAGATTTCACGCTTTTGCAGATAAAAGCTGTCATACTGTCACACATTTTATGATAAAAAATTCAAAAAAACAATAACAGCATTGTAATGAAATTGAATATTGTATTAAAAAAACCATTTTTTATTTTTGTATAATGACACTCTTCTAAAAAATGTAACAACCGAAATTAATTAAGATTTATGCTTATAAAGTTCAATTGCGAAATAAAAACCTAGTTTATATTTCGAAAAATGTTTCATCTAAAAAAGTTCAGTTTGCACGATTCCTCCTTGTAGAAACTTCATTCAACTTCAGTCTCATTAATTGTTCTTCTGATTTCAAATACGCTCATTCCGAACAATGCGAGAAAAAAATGATGCAATATCACAAATAAGTTTCACATGTAAATACGTTTTTCTCGGACTAATTATTATAAAATTACTAATTATTCAACATCTTGATTTATTAAAACAAATCTTTTTTTCTCCGTCTATCTGTCCGGTAATAATCTTCTTAATAAATAAATCCTTATTTGGAAAATATATTAGAACATCTGTTAGTCTCGTGAAGTATTTTTTCGAATCGGAAATGTGTCTAAACTTCTTCATAAAATCCAATAATTTTCTTAATAAATAAATCCTTATTTGGAAAAAATATTAGAACATCTGTTGGTCTCGTGAAGTAATTTTTCGAATCGGAAATGTGTCTAAACTTCTTCATAAACTCCAATAATCTTCTTAATAAATAAATCCTTATTTGGAAAAAATATTAGAACATCTGTTGGTCTCGTGAAGTAATTTTTCGAATCGGAAATGTATCTAAACTTCTTCATAAACTCCAATAATCTTCTTAATAAATAAATCCTTATTTGGAAAAAATATTAGAACATCTGTTGGTCTCGTGAATTATTTTTTCGAATCGAAAATGTGTCTAAACTTCTTCATAAACTCCAATAATCTTCTTAATAAATAAATCCTTATTTGGAAAAAATATTAGAACATCTGTTGGTCTCGTGAAGTATTGTTTCGAATCGAAAATGTGTCTAAACTTCTTCATAAACTCCAATAATCTTCTTAATAAATAAATCCTTATTTGGAAAAAATATTAGAACATCTGTTGGTCTCGTGAAGTATTTTTTCGAATCGGAAATGTGTCTAAACTTCTTCATAAACTCCAATAATCTTCTTAATAAATAAATCCTTATTTGGAAAAAATATTAGAACATCTGTTGGTCTCGTGAAGTATTTTTTCGAATCGGAAATGTGTCTAAACTTCTTCATAAACTCCAATAATCTTCTTAATAAATAAATCCTTATTTGGAAAAAATATTAGAACATCTGTTGGTCTCGTGAAGTATTTTTTCGAATCGGAAATGTGTCTAAACTTCTTCATAAACTCCAATAATCTTCTTAATAAATAAATCCTTATTTGTAAAAAATATTAGAACATCTGTTGGTCTCGTGAAGTAATTTTTCGAATCGGAAATGTGTCTAAACTTCTTCATAAACTCCAATAATCTTCTTAATAAATAAATCCTTACTTGGAAAAAATATTAGAACATCTGTTGGTCTCGTGAAGTAATTTTTCGAATCGGAAATGTGTCTAAACTTCTTCATAAACTCCAATAATCATCTTAATAAATAAATCCTTATTTGGAAAAAATATTAGAACATCTGTTGGTCTCGTGAAGTAATTTTTCGAATCGGAAATGTGTCCAAACTTCTTTATAAACTCCATTGTTCATTCAGAACACTAAAAAATCCTCTTCAACAATAAAATCTTCAACTAATAATTATATAATTAATATTATATCAGAATGGTTTCTTTTCTAAATTTATAAATTACAGATTTTTGGATGACTATTATTATTGCTTTTAAATCTAGAAAGTTAATTTCTTTACAGTGCTTCTTCAAGATAAAGTTACTGTTGATTTTAATTAAATTTATAAAAACTCAACATTTTATCTAGCTGTTTTATATATTTATTATGGCAGGCAACTAAAAGCAAATGTAAAGATTTTAAAATTCAACAAATCATGTTCTTATAACTTTTCAATACGGAAGCTGATGTAAACTTTGAAAATTAATTAGTAGATTTAGCAAAATAGTCAACGAAAAAATGAAACTTAATATATCTAGAAAATAAATTTATTCTGATATAATAATTATCATACACTATTTTATTTAAAAGCGTCCAGTTGAGGCGATTCTTTGCTGAAAACTTCTTCTCTTCAAAATTCGAAAATATAATTCTTCAAACATAACAGGAAAAAACTCGTGTCCTTCGTTGATCAGCTGGTTCCAAATTTACTCATTCTGAACGCGTATATATAATTAATTTGATCAATATCTTTCGAACCTTTCACGATCGTCACAAATTGATGCAAAACCACAGAAACATTATTCCGCAAAAAGAAAAGTTTTAAAAGTTGAAATATGTTCTATAAATAGTAAACTAAATTCACATTTCACAGCGTATAATGAACTATAACCGTGCATGAATTTTGCAAAATTATCGTAAAAAGCCATCCGATATTTAATCATTTATTCTCTGTTATCTTCTGGATCGGAAATGGTCCTGAATACTCCATCGATATTTATTCTCCATTCTCCAGATAGAAAATGCTATTGTAAAATGTTTGACAGAAAAAAAAGCTTGAAAAGATTACTCAATAACGTTGAAATTGTTTTTTTGCTGATAAATTCTAAATATGATTCTAATTATTTCATCCTCTTCAAAAATTATTCAAATATATATTCCAAAAAAAAATTTTGCTTATTCTAAGCGCTCAAAAACCTCTCTTGAAAATGAAATCAAACTTAAATTGAAATGGTCCTAAACACTCCTTCGATAATGTGTGGAAATGTATTTCTTCGGAAAGAAAATATTATTGTCAAAAATGCTTGAAAAGATTACTCAATAATGAGTAAAATTGAAATGGTTCTTGCTGATATAAATAAAAAAATATGATAATTCTATTTCATCCTCTTCAAAAATTCTTCAAAATCCTCTTGAAATGTCAGATGATAAAATACGAAACAAATATACATATTCGCTTATAAACTATATTTTAAACGCTGAATAATATTAATTTTCAGTGTAAATAATTGAAGAAAATAAAGAAAATATATTTATTATTTAGTTTAATTTCTCAGCAATAAAATTTCGAAAAATAAAATTGATTACTACTGGACGTAAATATATTTATTATTAAATGAAAAATGAAACGGTACAATATAAATCGAACTCCGATTTTCTATTTTGAAGAAATAGAAATACATTTTAAATACCTGGAAATACACCAAACCTTTTTAAAGATGATTTCTGCTAGAATCTGCTACGGATCTGTTGCCATCTACAGCTTCTGGTTGGAATTTACTACTGAATTTGATCCACGGAAATCCTGGCCTTGCAAAATCCATATCCATCACGGACCAAATACATCCAGAATATTACTTGGATGTTTTATAGACTTATAGAAAGTCTAATATGTTCACTCAATGAGACAATTTATGAGTGAAATGCTCAAATGAATCCACGATATTTTGTAAATGTTGTGTAGAACTGACGATTTCTACGTAATCGCTCAAAGAGACAATTTATGAGCAATATTAAGTGATTTAATTGGTCATCACTTTTATATTACTTAGTCGAAATGGATTCAGAAAACACTCAAAGAGACGGTTTATGAGTGAATCGACAATAGATGATTTAATTAGCTCAACATCTATTTGTTAACTGGTACTGGCCTTCAGTTTGTCACCAAATATCTGAAATTTTTATCAAAATATGTTAAATATTTATAGAAACATGATACTTTTATTTTAATACATACATACACAATCACGCCATGCACCCAAAAGAGTGTGGCACAAACTCTTTTCATCATTCCGAAATCAGTCGCCTCCAAACATTCCTATCCAAACAAGCAACTTTCGCTTCATCCACATTCATAATTCCTCTCATACATGCTCTTTCATTCCTACTACTTGGAAACTTTCGCTCACGCAAAACACTCTCAATCATACCACTCCAACTACTCATCGGACGTCCACTGGCAAACGTATACCATCAAAATCATTCAAATAAATCTTTTTAACCAAACGTTCATTAGACATTCGCTCAACATGTCCGAACCATCTTAACTGACTAACACCAACTTTTGCTACAACATTTTTTTCAATTTCACACTCATCATACACTAATCTATTTCATAACCGATCTCTCCTATTCACAACACATACCCCACGTAAAAATCTCATTTCCACAGCAGTCATTTTCCGTTTATGCTTTTGCTTTTATTAAATATCTAAAATTAATCAAATCAAACTCGCAATTAAATTTTAATGAAATTAAATAAGAGGTGTCATGAATCTGGAAAATGTTTGTGCTCTTTGGCACGATTTTGATTGCGCAATTTTTTTTTGCACAATATATCAATAGCGCAACTTTCTTATTGCACATTGAATCTTATACGAAATGTTTGATAACACAAGAAACGATTGTGTAAGTATTTATTTACCCAACATACGATAGCGGCGCTATTGATACATTGTGCAAAAGAAAATTGCGCAATCGAAATAGTACCGTGCCCTTTTTTATGTATTTGATTAAAAAAACTTTTTATAATCAAGAAAAAGATTGACAAAATATTAATGGTTAATTGTGGAAACTCGCGACTAACAATTAATTAATTGTTAGTTAAAATTTTCACAATTACAAATGATTAATTGTAACTGCGATAATTAATTAATTGTTAGTTTTTAATTGTAGAAACAATTTAATTTTGCCCAACACCGGTTACATGACGTGATTGTGTATGTATGTATGTAATTTTTTTTCCGGAAAAATAATTTACGAATCGTTAAATAAAAAATTATTTAAGGCCATTTCTAGGCAAACATAAGGCTATATTCAGACAGGTGGTGGGAATACAAAAATGAATAATTTTACATACGATTTATTCGTTTAATACTAAGGTAAATGTTCCAAATTCTGACACTATAAGGGCTAAAACTACTTGAATGTACGACAAAATATATATAATAACGTAAAAATGTGATAATTTTTTAAATACGTTGAAATTGAAGGTTTTACTTTCATTTTGTAAAGTTTTACCCATATTAAATATATTATATTACGCAAAAATTAATTAAATGCAACACATATTTTTGTACCAAATTCTGACATGAAAATTTTCGGTTGGTCCTAATTCTGACAATAGTGGTTCCTAATTCTGACATACCATGTTATGTTAGTTTGTTATTATTAAAAAGCATGAGTAATTGTTTAAATGTTAATTTATTGTAACTGATATAATATGTACATATTTAAATATTTATTCTAGACACATTTCCCTTACTTTAAAAATGCCCCTTTTATTTATAGGGATGGGTGCAGAAATTTTTTTTGTGATATCCGAAAACTCGTACGGTAGGGAATCCTTTTCTTTTGGCCATCTCCATCCAAATTGCCCACATTTTTCCATAACACTTACTATCGCACTATCTTCATACATTTCTTCCACAATTCCGGGGTACAGATCTTCTAAGTATTTGACAAGTACGTAGTCATTTACATTTATTTGTGGATTTTCATTATCTGAACCACTTTCTTCTTTGTCTTCTATTAAGGAGTCTTTATTTAATTTTTGTGTTTTTTTCTCATCCCTGATTCTTTTCCTCTCTTGCTTTTCTTCTTCTTTCTTCAATTTTTCATTTTCTTTCTTTAAATGGTAATTTCTCCATTCAGTGGATGTGGCTACCGACGGAATTTTTTCTTTCTTGATCCTGTTTTTATTATTTACAGGCGTTTGAGGCCAAAAAAGGCAACGTTTAAAAGGTGAAGGTACCAGGTTGTCAATTGGGGTTGTAAAAGGATTTTTAACTATATTGTCGTCCGTTTCGCATATTTTTGTGGGTGGTGTTGTCTCACTGGGAATATTTGTGCTTGTAGATGCTGCTTCAGGTTCGTTTTTGGTGTGTGTTGTATTTTCAATATTCGAGGCTTCTTGTTGAAGATTTTCTTCATTAATCTTGTCGTCGTGAAGGTTAAATGTAATACCGTCCTCAAATTGAATAACGACATCATCTTCAATTAAATTCAGAGGTTCCATTAAAGATTCATCATTTAGTGAAGTAGATGGATTTCCATTTTTTATTCTTCTCCAGAGATAGAAGAGCGAAGTATCTTCAATGTCACCCTTCCATAATCCGGGACTGTTGTTAAATAAATTTAACTTTGTCTCACCTATGTCTGCTTCCAATTGCTTTAAATATTTTTGCATACCATTTTCTGGGGGTACATTTTCTTTAGTTTCTTCCAAATTTGTGGGTTTTAAGAACTTGCTATAATCTATGGCATTACTATCAAACGGACATAGTCCGCATGCCCTAAATCCGTTCGTTAATATGGCTGGATTAATTGTTTCATCCATAACGTTCTTAAGTAACGGCGCAAAATTTTCTTTTTTAATTTTCAAGCCCCCTGTTTGACTTCTCCATTTGCTAACTCCTTTTAACCAACCATTTTTTAGAGGCCTGAAGACTGCCACATCCATAGGTTGGAGGATATGCGTAGCATTTGGATACAACGCGATTAGCACAATTTGTTTTTCATTGCAAAAATCGCTTACGGGCATCGTTAAATGGGACGAATGCCCATCAACAAAAAAAATGATCGGCAATTTAATTTCCATTTTAATAAGCCACGGATAAAATATGTTTGTGACAAATTCGTAAAATGTTTGTCCGGTCATCCAACCCGATTCGCTTTTGCCAATTCCAAAATTTTCCGGCATTAAATTTATTATACTCACAGGTATTCTTTCGTATTTAAAAACTACCATCGGTGGTGCTAATACTCCACTTGCATTGCCTGTCACTAGCGTGGTAAGACATTCCTTATCGTCATTCGATGAGTATGTATATACCGATTTTGACCCTTTTCTTACGAGTACCCGGGATCCTTTGGGCGAAAGAAAAAAAGCAGTCTCATCAGCATTAAATACGCGCATGGGATCTTTCATCACGTCTATCAAATTATTATTTTGTAAATAAAGTTCAATTTCCGAAAACCACCCTTTTATTTTATTCTCCGTAACTGAAGCTCTACTGGATGTTAAGTTTTGTGCAACTCTTTCGCTTAGTTCTGGATGTCGTCGTAAAAAGAGTTCGTACCATTTTCTTCCAGGTCTGTCCTCCTTAAATGAATTTTCTCTCTTCATCGTTTTTAATATAAGTTGGACACTATCCATTAACTGCTCTTTTGTTAATGGAAACCCAGTATCTCCCAAGTGCATTGCCCACTTGGTTAAAGCAGTTTCTTCAACACTTGTTAAAACCGTGGGAGCGCCACTCCGTTTTCCAACTTCATATTTTCCGGTTTTCTTGTACAGTAATGTGACCCGCGGAATATTATATTTTTTGGCCACTGCTGCAACTGGTAATCCGAGATTCACTTCTTCAAGAGCTCTCTTAATGTCGTCTTCTGTATAATTTTTATATTTTTTCGGCATGATGAATGATTCTAGAATAGTAGTGTCAGAATTAGGATCACGGCATATTTATTCATGATTGGAAATCTGACAGGCATGTCAGAATTTGGCCCAGAGTATATTCTCATGTACCAAAATCTGACACCCTAATATTTCGAAAATAAACATATTTTCTAACATAAACTAACTAAATTGTGTATTAAATATATATATATCTTACCAGCAAAACAATATTGTCAGCAAAAAAATGATTTTTGAAGAGTTATTCCCTATTTTGGTAGTGCACTTTTTTAAGGTTAAACTGTGGACACAAACAAAGTCACGACGAAAGTAGCAGCTGCCGGAAAAGGAATTCAGCCATATGCATTTTGGTTGGTAAAGAAGAATTAGTTTTTAGTCGACGACAAAATAGATAGATGGACCTACCTATTCATATATTTATTTATTCAACCAAAATTCCGCATTTCTTAATAATGTTATTTCAAGTTGAAAGTGTCAGAATTTGGGACAGTGTCAGAATTTGGTACATTTACCTTACATATTTATGGTAACTAATTATTAGAAAAATTAGATAATTTATGTACAATTAATAATTTAATAACAATTTTTATATTCAGACAGAATTAGCATATAAAAAAAATTAATCAAATATTTAATTGTCAATATTTTCTTTGTTTATTATTATTTTGATTGCCAAAAAATACATGTTGTTAATTGTTATTATAGTGCTTATGTATTAATTTCAGAATTTATATATGTGCAGTTTATTTGTAAAAAAATAATTTTCATCATTTTCCTTAAAAAATGCGATTTTCTCTTATCTCACACATGTTTTTTATTTGAAAAAAAAATATGATTAATCTTAATAATAATAACAACACATATATTTTTTGGAAATCGAAATAATAATAAACAAAGAAAATATTGACAATTAAATATTTGATTAATTTTTTTTATATGCTACTTCTGTAAATATATAAAAATTGTTATTAAATTATTAATTGTACATAAATTAGCTAATTTTTCTAATAATTAGTTACCATAAATATGTAATTAAACGAATAAATCGAATGTAAAATTATCCTTTTTTGTATTCCCACCACCTATCTGAATATAGCCTTTTGTTTGCCTTAAAATGCCCTTAAATTAATTAATTAACAAATAACTTACAGTCAGTAACATAAACAAAATAATACGAACGTAAAAATGCAAAAGTTGTACAGTAATGTCAATTTTAAAAATAAAAAATTAAATTATCTACGAAAACCTAATAAATCAGAAATAAAACAAAAATAACTTACATTATAAACTCAGTGACACGGCCTTAGTGCAAAATCAATCAGCAAATTGTTTAATTGGTCGATCGAAAGAATTTCTTAATCGAAATGTAGCTGCTCATATTGTTATATAGGTATTATTGTTACGCCAGTACCAAAATGAAGATGATATTCCATATCTTGTGTTTCATGTGAAATATCTGTAAATTTATAAAAAATATTATAATCGTGACAATATTAAATTCGTTTAGTTTAATTCCACTTTAAAATTAGTTTTATATTTTAGTCGCAATGTTATTGATTCTAAACTGCATTCACTTGCTTGTAAAAATTTTGTACACCAGATTTTATAAATTTCTCGTATGGTTGTTGAGATTGTAGTCGTTCTTCGTTGATTTTACGGATTTTATACAAAATTTCCAGGATTTTTAGGATTTTTAATAGATTTTATCACGATTTTATGGATTTTACCATATTTTACTAGGATTTTAAGGGATTTTAATAAATTTGTACATCAGATTTTACAAGTGGTCTCCCCTTCGATAATTTCAATTTTGGTTGCAACGAGGGTGAAACCACTCGTAAAATCTGGTGTACAAATTTGTTAAAATCCCTTAAAATCTTAGTAAAATCTTGGTAAACTATATTAAAAATCTTGTTAAATCTCTGGTAAAATCCTAAAAGTCCTGGAAATTTCGTATAAAATCCGTAAAATCAACGAAGAATGACTACAATCTCAACAATCATAGGTGAAATTTGTAAAATCTGGTGTACAAAATTTGAAGAAGTAGTTTTCCCAACCAATAACAAAAATCGTGCAAATTGCATTGCATTGTTTTTTCATTATTAAGCAATTTTGTTCAGAACTACTAGTTCTGTACACTAAAACATAACACTAATTTCGTAATAAGTAAAGTAAAACGAAACAATTCTGCACCGTACAAAAAATATGATGGAATAAAAACTAACCGATATTTACGAAAAATATATAGCTTGATTTGACTTAAACACATTTAAACATTTTACAAAGTTTTTTTATTATTATTATTTATCGAATTTAATAAACAAAATCAATTAGAATCGATAAAATTATAAGCTCAACTGAACATGAAAAAAATGAATTAAAACTAACCGAAAATATCTCTTGACTGAACAACACTCATATTCACGAAAATTATCTACGGCAATTATCTGTAGCTTGATTTGACTTAACACATTTAAACACTCTACAAAGTTTCTTTATTATTATTATTTATCGAATTTAATAAACACAATCAATTAAAATCGATAAAATTATAAGCTCAACTGAATATGAAAAAAATAAATAATGTTTTATTAAAGTGACGCTTTTTTCTATTGGTCAGGAAAATAAACCGCCAAATAAAAACTAAAATGGCCGCAATACCGCATTCCTGCTGTTATCCCTTATTGTATTGTCGCGCGATAAAATGGCCAACGGGCAACGGAAATAGACGCAGACCGCCAAACAATGTTAGAAAATTTGCACAAAGAAACTTATTATATATTACGTTATTTATAATATTGGAAAAATATAACAAGTACAAAATCAGTTATTTTAAATATTAAAAAAGTTTTAACACTTAGTATTTTATAAGAATACCAAATAAGTATAACCAAAGATTATTAGATTAAATGTGCAAATTTCTGATGTTATAATAAAATAAAACGTACTTACTACCTCCGAATCTTAATTATGTTTGATGAAAAACAATGTTACAACAAAATTTAATGGAAAGTTTGCACAAATATAAGACACCATTAATAACACATCTGTATCTGATAAAGTCTGAAGAGCATATGAAATTTGTTAAGAAGAACGGTTAAAATAGTTGGAGGGGATTGAAAAAAATGGAAAGAAGAAAAAGAAATTATTTTAATTATAAAAATAAAATATTTATAAATTTATAAATCTTGATAGAAATATGCTAAATATTACTCTTATTACGAAAAAAATAATCACTAATTTTTATATTGAGTTATATATATATAGGGTGTTTTACGACATTGGATATTTTAAAATTTTGATAAAAATCAACAATTCCCTGACATATTGTTATTAAATAAAGAAATAAATTTATAATTTTTATCGTTTTGCAGCAATTTTTTATAGTATAAACCATTACTCAAATAATCAATAGGCTAACCTAAAATAATACATCTAAATTTGCTTGAAACAAATAAACTAAATAACTGTAATATTAAGTTTTAATGAATAATTAATATATGTATAATTTCTAAGATATATGTAAAATTTTACAGCAATTGGAGATAGATTAGAAAAAATATTTACATAGATACCTAAGTTTCGGAGCTAACACGAAATTAACTATAAAATATATTTATATGGAAAAATCAATATCAAAATCAAATATACAATATTACATATGCATTCTATCAAAATTTCATTCAATTGTGTTTTTTCATATAGCAAATATAACTTATTAAATATTGTCATTTTTTTCTCAGATTTGATTATTCACGTTTTTTTCTTTTTGGTCAAATAGATTAATATCATTATGTAATGGTATTAAAAGATGTAATAAATACAAATAATCTGTCGTTTTATACTTATTTTACTTAAAAAACTGCAGTTTTAAAATATTTATAATAATATAAACATAGTAAACCCAAAATTTACGTTAAAACAAATAAAATATTTAAAAACATAGAAAGAAGAATTAGAATTTTAACATGAAATTTATTTATATACCTATAGATATAAAATATAATACAAAATATATAATTTACAATATTTAATTTAAATCATATTAAAATTTCAGCTAAATTTGATGTTTTATACAGAAAATATAGTTAAATAAAGATAGCATATTTTGTCCAGTTCAATTTTTACGTTTGATTTAAATTCACAATTAAATACATATAAAAATATTTACAATTTCTAATATTTATTAAAAAATTCTACAAATTTTATGTCAAAATATCAAATATTTATTGTTCAAAAACTGTCGAAAATCATAATAAGTAAGGCACATAGAAATACTTCTTTTACAAATATTTAAAAAATTACATCAAATTTTAATGTTTTATGAAAAATCAATGAATTTTTAGCTCAAACTTTGCTTTCCGATTATGTACCTAGATTTTTCAACTCCTATTTAAGGGAGGAGTCCAAATTCTACAAATCCGTTGGATGTCGAGTTCGAAGGGTTGAAAAATATCCCAGGGGGTCCATTGTAAAGAAAATGGAGTTTATCCAATAGTGTTATTTGTGGAATTTCAGGTACCTGTATAAGAAATCATTGTTTATTTTTTATTTCAAAGCAAAATTAACGGAAAAAATTGTTAAACTTCAAAATGTATGAAAATAATCAAATTAAGCTTTAAGCTTAAGTTGTCTAATATTTTATTTAAAAATAAATAAAAAAACAAATAAAATATAACAGATCAAAAGCTTAATTTCATTAAGATATTATGATTTCTAAAATGTTTTTTGCATTATGTGAAATTTATTGATGTTTAATATCTATTAACTTTTGATTATAATAATAAATCTAGCGTTGGAAATTGTTATTTGTTTTAATTATTAGATTAGTTAGATTGCGTAATATATTTCCAGGTAAAACTCAAATAACAGTTCATTCTGATCTTTCCATTCAAGTTCGTTTCGACAGGTAAATATTATAGACAAATCGGAACAGATAATATGAATATTAAACTTAATAGCTAGTACTACAAGCTTGGACTTCGAATGTTTAATTTATTTTTATATTGTATTAAAACCGGTATTAATTAAAATCAATTTTAAAAACAAGTTTGTAGTATCAGCTAATAATAAACCGGTGGTAAAAATATTACTATTACTTACATTTTCAAATATACCATAATGTTTGTACAAATTCAAATATCTGCGTAATTCGAAAGCCTCTATAAGTTGTAGAACTTTCTTCATTATATATCTGGAAATGTTGACATTAAACATATCGTTAAAGGTATAAGATATATCAACAAATAAAATTTTGACTATAAAACTAACAATAAATTCTATTTGATATTAAAAAAGAAGTTTTATATATTAATAATTGTACATGTCAAATTATTCATCCAACTTTTCAGAATTTATGAAATACTAAATTTAAAAAGATTTTGACAAGCAAGTCAAAGAATTAATCAAATAAATGTATAATTTACCTTATAAACATATGAATAATTATACTAATAATATTTTAATTCCAAAGTTATTTGAATACGATTCATTCAGGTTAGACAATTATCAGTCATTGTAACAGAGTTTAGAAGCGGTTTATTTTATAAATAAAATAGTGAGAGATTCTCGGAAATGCAGTTGGAAAGACAGATTCAAAACAACAGTATATATATACAAAAAAAATTAGATAGTTGGTTTACAAAAATATGTAACAAATTTGTATTTCATTTACATTGCTTTTATATATAAGAAAATCATTTTTTTTATAATTTTTGAAATATCCGATATAAAAATAATAAAGAAATGTAAGTGGTTTAAGTTGGCAATATTTGAGTAGCTTTCCTGTCAAAAATGATATTACAATTGTATTTTTTTCTATACGTTAACAAGTTTTTCCAATTTGTTTTTGAATATAAATCTAAAACGTGAAATCTGTATTTTACTGTGTATGTGTGTGTGTACAGAATTACGGCTGATATTTCTAAAAAAAAAGTCAAAAATACTCAAAAGTAAGTATCACTTAGTAACCTAATCACAAACAAAAGATATGTATATAGAAAAAATGTTGACAGTGTGACTGATAGATGAAAATTATAATATAGAAATTGAGTTTTGTTTTGCATAATATTAACTATAATATAACTATTCAGCTCAAAATGCCTGAGCTGAATGACGCTTTATATTGTCATCAACAAATTTGCATACCACCAACTTTTCCATATTTACTAAGACAGTTTGCAAAAGCTGCTATTAAAAGTCAACCAAATGATTTGTTACGGTATTTATATTTATGATCATACCATATAAACACACATATATAGATATATAAAATATTTTTAATTAAATATATTTTAATATTTTATACAACTTACAATTATGTAGCTACAATATTATTATAAATACTTATTAACTGAGCTGCGATCGAATTCATATAAATGTATAATAATTGTCTAATCTTATTAGCATTCGCTTAATAATAATAATGATAATAATAATAGCACTTTATTTTAAAAGACACAGATTTACATGTGTCACAATGTATTAAAATATCAAATTCTCAATTTAAATATATAAAAAGTTTTAACTTTTTTTACATTTTATTTTACATAGTAAAATTTAGAAAGAATCCAATATTATAGAATGGTGCAATAAGTCTGAATAACAACACAGAAACAAACAACATAAAGTTTCTCAATGAAATCTTAGTAAGCATTTGAATTAATAAATACAAAATGAACTTTTTCTTCATTTGTAATCAAAATATTCATATTATGCTACTGTATTTCCTATGTAGAACAAAGTTATTATGTGTCTAATTAAAATTAAACCTTTAATTTCAAATAAATTGCATTTTATTTGGTTTCGTTACATTTGAAATAGTTGATGTCACTCTGTGTAGAGTGTTTCGCCAAAAATTGCTTGCTTCAGGCGCAAGTATTTGAACTCAACACAAAAAAAAAATATTTTCTATTCCCTGTAACATAATATACTATTGTCACACTGAAAAATAATATGTAATAACAATTAAATATTGAATTTAAGGTGGTCGAGCGCTTATTTTCGAGCACTATCCTTAGGACTCCCGCCTCCAGCAAAGTTGCGATTAGAATATCCAATTCCTCGTTCTCATTATGGCATAACACCCGGTTGGCTGAAAACATTACTGCACCAATTAGCTGGTAGCCACTGTGTTACATGGCCACAAATTTATGATAGGTAAGTCAGACTTTATAATGTAGCTCAAATCAAATCAAACTTTATTTAGCATTAGGCTAGTTAATTACATTGTAATACATTTTAACATTTACAAATTACAGGAAATTTACTAAACTTTAAATGTTTTTAAATTCTTTGACTTTAATAATATACCTATGTCGGCAATTTATTATATAATCCCTTGTCGTGTCGGAGCCTCCCAAGAGTATAATATTCCATATCTTGAACATTTGCAAATATTAATGCACAAATGGATATTAATAATTTTACACTTTTATTGTTTTATCATTTTACATTGTCTCAAGTGTTACAAAACTCTATGTACATAAAAACTAATCAAATAATGTATAATAATGTAAAATAAATTGAAACACTATGAATTAAAATATTAATAAAAATTTATAAACAGATGGCAAGGAGTCTGTCTACAAATAATATCTTTACAACAAATAATTTTACTGGGTGGATTTCCTGATCCAACACAAATTCCATGGTATAGATTAATTGCAGTAGCTGCTGGCTTCTTAACAACGGTAAAAATATACTTTATATAAATATCTATATAATCTCTAGAGTAGAATAAACATTAGTACACAATTTTTAAAGTACATAGATGTATATATTTTACAAGGTGTCTCGCAATAATTAGAAAAAAATCAATTTATTAACTAAGTTACTTAATTTGTTAGACTCAATATAGTTTTTAAACGGTTTGATGTAAGAAACAACGTCTTACTTGTATATTATTGTATCATTTCGCCCATTTCTTAGCGAACTAAACAAAATTTGTATTATTTCTCTTTAACCTTATATCAGGTTTTGTTCCTATGAATTACGGAACTAATTTGCAACTGTATTGCACAGTATGGTAAATTATAAGCTTACTAGAGGTCGAAATTTGACCGTAATTCATTAAATTTTTAAGTTTGATCGTTATTGAGGTTCTTTTGTCAAAGTATATATTTTTATAATCATTGCATATTTTTTTATTTTTTTAATTTTGTTCTAATTACAAGCGAGCGTGTACAAATCATGCATTAATTTTCGAGTTATTTGAAAAATACCAACAATAGCAAAAATGAGGTATAGCTTGGCTAAGTCATATTTAAAAACAATAACGCGTTTTTTGACATTTCCTTGGTTTTTTTATTGCTATACTGGCCAGGTTTTGCGAAGGCTACACAGTTAATTTGCCTATCTTTTTCAAATTATATAAAATTTAAATAAAAATTAATAGAAAAAATTAGATTAAATAGATTTAAGCTATAGATAACACACATAACATGACCGCATTGCACAAACTCTACCGAACAACTACGGGGTTTGTAACAATCGTGATAATTTAATGTATTTGTAACACATATTATACATAAATTTTATCTTTCTGCACTTCTTCTTCATATGAACTTTAACTATGCCAAATCTTACATTTTATGCCTGCTTCAAACAATTGTAAACTGATTCCAAATTGATTTAATGGTAGGTTAAAAATAATCTATCATTTTAACATAGTAAAAAAATCTTTAAGAACTCATTTTATAAAATAAAACGGCTTTAGGTTTAAATTCTGTATTAATATTTATTAATAATCGACGTTCTGACAAACTCAATGTCCGTCTTCATCAGCTATTGTTTTGCTATTATCAAACCAAATAGATTGCTATTACCGTACTCTAAAAAAAGCAGTTTTTCACATTTGTTTAATTTATATACTTGGCACTATTAAATTCAGATTAGCTCCTCTAGTGGTTAAAATGTATAAACTACGAAAAACAAACTAATTCACTTATTCGCGACGAATAATACCTTTTTAACATATTTCATAGTTATATAATTATATAATAATAATATTTTATTTATGCTGTTGACCAAGATACATAGGTATAGAATACGTCATTAATGGTTATATAATTAAATAATTACAAATTCATTTACAGAATAAAAACAATTTTCTATTAAAAATTGCTTTAATTTGAGTTTAAAAGTCTTTATAGGGTTAATATCTTTTAAAGTTTGTGGACAGCTTATTATAAAACATAACATAATTATATCTGGATAAATCTTTTTATTTTTCTAATGTATGTTTTGGAATTATTAATATATTAATAGATCTCGTATTATAATTGTGCAAACTTGAAATTGTACTAAAGGTTTCTAAATGAAGTTTTGTGTAGATTAAACATTCATAAATATATAGATGCTGGGAATTGCCATAGACAATTTTTTAAATAAAATTTATAACTATCAAAATTGAATGTTTAGTGCCTGACAAATACAATGATACTAATTTGTGAACTGCTAACCGATGAACCAGATGGAGGCAATGCAATGATTGCATCTTCAACATTTATCGATCTATATAAGTTTCTTGCGAAAATCGATGCATGCGAAGCCCAATTGGTGCATAATTTCTATTATACTAAATCGAATCTGGATTTAGTTAAATGTATTAAGAAATCAGATTTACTTGAGCGAACTATCTCGTCCACTGAGAAATATCTTGAAGATTATACTACCTACACTGGATTTAGCGATTTGCAGCGTTATTTAAATGCCATTAGTGAAACACACGTAAGATATTTTAAATATACTATTTTGTATCCATTTAACAAGTTTTGTCAGAGTGTGATACAAAAATTCCGTTCTCAATTATAATATCTATACGTTTAAAAATTATAGAAATGGATTATTATTTAGCAGTAATTCTATCTTTACTTTTCTTTCTCATTAACCTATTGATCTAAAAATTAAAAACCCGTATCTACAAAATAGAATGTATGTCTATAGTTTTTATGATAAGATCTGATTTTTAAATCAAAAGTATTGAAAATAATAATAAATGAAAATAATAATAAAAAAAGTTAATTGTATTTGCAAACAGGTTGAAGAAGAAATAGGAAGAAAGACAGAAAGTGATCATAAACTTGAAGAAAAACATCCACTTATTTCCGAAAAATCATCATCAACATGTTTCATTATCTTGGATGAAGATGGCCGGGTTTGTAGTGATAAACACGAGAAGAGCGAATCCAGCGAAGAATCAACCGAATCACTAGAACCGGTTAAAGTTGAAAAAATTGAATCTGAAACATTCGAAGCTGAAGAAATGTCGGAAATATCAATGATCAAAGTACCTAGTCAAGTATCCGAGTTGAGTAGTGAAACTTCAAGTGGAGAAGAAACTTCAGTGTACGATATAGAAATACCGGCTGTTCCTGGAATAGGACCTATTGTACCCCATGAATTGATTGAAGCGGTTATCACATATGTAAAAGAATGTGCCAATAAACAACAAGGCATGATTATGCCCAGAAATATTAAACATTTTTTGTGCCCTTCATTGGAAGCCTGTATTAATTAATTTATTTTTTATATTTTACTATATTTATATATTTAATTTATATTTGTAACTTTTTTTATTAATCTCAATAAAATAGTTTTAATATGTACAATGTTCTATTTTTCTTACATACATATACAATCACACCATATACCTAAAAGGGTGTAGCACAAACTCTTTCCACTAACTCAAAATCAGTTTCCTCCAAACATCCCTATCCAAACAAGCAACTTTAGCTTCATCCACATTCATAATTCCTCTCATACATGCTCTTCTATTCCTTCTATATCATTCATATATATATATATATATATATATATATATATATATATATATATATATATATATATATATATTTTCTTTGAACCAAACATTCACTAGACATTCGCTCAAGATGACCGAATCATTTTTAACTAACACCAATTTCTGCAACAACATTCAACATTCAAGGACGTATGGCGATAGAAAATATAAACCAATCTAATTTAAAGTGCCCAAAATTAAATATCTTAGCCTAAAAAGTTTTATCTTAAAAAAAGCAAGATTATTTTCACTTATAAATTCAACTAATATATTTCCCTCTTTACGATTACAATAAAAATATTAAGTACATCTTTTCAACTTAAAAAATACACTGGAAGGCTTGTTTTATCATTTCTTTTGGACACCATGTAGGATCGTATGGATAATCTGCTAATATATCATCAAAAGATTTATAATTGTAAATAGAGCGCAAAATCCATTTCGGTTTTACGTATGGAAAATCATCTAAAAATTACAAAAAAAACTTATACTGTATGTATTTGATTTTATTTCAATTGTTTACCTAAACATATTTTTAAAAGACAACTGTAGTCGCCCGTTTGAAAAAGAAATATCGCTTTTGAATATAATAAAGAATCAAATTCTACAATGTTGGTACGGCACATTTCAAGCAAATGTGAAATGTAGACGCGTTTCCGGTTATAAGTTTGAAAAAGAAATTGAATCTGATTTGTTAGAATGTCTTGCACACTTAACACAGAATCTATTAAACAACCGTTAAATTTGGGAATTTTAATTTTGCTTGATAGATCAAGAACCTCTTTTGCGTGCGATGATAATTCTAATGATTGCGTAACATTAATTGCATTCACTCCACGAAATCTAATCGATAACATTGCATCAGGATTTCCAGATTTATCAGTTCTGAAACATACATATAAAATAATAAATTATAATACTACAATACTATAAAAAATATATTACTTTTCTATATACGGTAGCAACGATAAATCTATATGAACTGATATTAAAAAGCAAACCAAATCATTTGATTTTATCAATACTTCAATATCTTTATTTTGAATGCGTTCGTCGCTAATTAAAGATATATATTGAAAGTGTATCTTTGAATACTTCTCATCTTCTAACAATTTCATCTAAAATATATAATTATATCTATAATGTAACATTTTTAACAAATACGTTACTAAAATATACCTGATATATGTTAAATAAATTCAAAAGTTCTTGTATAACTTGAATTAAAGATTTGGGATTGTTTGAATTCCAATTAGCTAAACTAGGTATTTGATTAGTGATTACTTGTGCATCACAATCATCAAGAAAACTGTCATCTGGTATATAAAAATCTGGAGAAAACGACAAATCATCATTACTGAAAATTACTTCCCATTCCAAAATTTGACCAGCAAATGGAAGAAACAAAATAAATTGCCTCATATTTTCACCAGTTTTATCACTACTACTTTTCACTTTTACTTTCCCTAGAACAAATACATAAATATTGAAAATTACAAAACAGTCATACATTTTAAATAGTCGAAAATTTAATATATCAGGCTCTTACCAAATTTTTCATTGGCCCAAATTTCCAAAATAAATTTCTGCAATTGAGGATGTATTTGAGTAAGTATATTTTGATTCATTTTGTTCAAATAAATCTGAAATATTCCAAATTAATTGTGTTCTTAGGATAATAGCACGTGCCGGAACCTAACTTGCCCAACAAATATGTGACTGTCATTTGACAATTAAAAACGAAATATGACTGTCAAAATCATTGACAGATTTTGTACACTATAAAAATTTTACATAAGATTTCGAAAGTACACGTTTTCATTTGTTTTTCAAATTTTTAAATACTAAACAAAACGATAATGTAATGTTTATTATTTTTTTAATTTTATAATTTTAAAATTTTTGTCCAACTTTTTTAAAAACATTTTAAAAAAAACGCATCTTTAGGAAGTTTATATTTTAAAAAAATAAGGTCATCGGATAAAAAATAAATTTCGTATTTTTAATATTTTAATTTAGAAATTTTAGAAAAAAAGTAAAAAAGTTGTATTTTGGATTTTGTTATGGAATTTATATTCTGATTTATTATTAAATAATCTTGCAGAAAATAATATAATTTTTATAATTTCTAAGTAAAAAAAATATAAAAGAATTATTGTTTTCGCAACATTTATTATATATTGAAAATTTTAATTACATTGCACAAAAATTCTACATTACAAAGAGATTTAGTTGACGTCACAAACATTGCATTATTTTGATATGTGTACAATAAACATCTTATTTCTAATTAAAATCCAAAAACATATTATTTAAATCTGTAACCAATAATAATCTAATCAATACAAGCTTCTAGCGGTGGACATAAAAAGTGCTTAATATGTCTGGGCATAATCATTCCTTGTTGCTTGCTGGCGCAATCTTTCACATATTTAACAACTGCATCAATCATTTCATCGGGCACAACTGGCCCTATTCCCGGCACAGCTGCTAATTCTACAACTAAGAAGTCCGGCTGCATTTCTTCGCTCGTAGTTACGCTACTCATTTCCTCGGATTCTTTGCTTTTTATATCGATGATTGATATTTCGGACATTTCTTCCGTTCCTAATGTTTCACGCGATACTATTGTTTCGACTTTCATCATTTCGGTTGTTTCCGATGATTCGTCACTAGATTCACTTTTCGCATGCGTATCATGACAAATCTTACCGTCCTCGGGATCTAAGAGTATGAAACAGCTCGAATGCGATGATTTAATTGCATCTCGAGGTATTTCTTTGGATTTGTCTTCTTCGGTTTTTATTAATTCCTCTTCACCCTGTTATAAATAGATTTATTTATTGGATGCTAATTTTATGATCTATTAATAATTCAAATATTACCTATGAAATTTTATATTTTTACCTACAGAAAAATCAATCATTTACCTATTAATAATTAAAAAATGATCTATAGTAAAAAAAAAAAAAAACTAAACCAACCTACTAACTTAACCTACCCTAAATAGCCAATTACGTAAAATTTATAGATCGATAATTATATCAGTAGGTATTTGATTATTTCCATAGGTCGATAAATATTTCTATAGATAAATAATTAATTCTATAGGTCAAAAAATTAAAACCATAGATTAATTATTTAATACATAGGTAAACTATTATTTTCATAGGTACTATTCGGTAGATCATATGTTTTTTTCATAGGTCAAATATTTTTATCCTTATTTATTTAGTTACACCAAACAGACAAAAGTTCAATTAAAGGCGCAAACGATACAAACATAGACAAAATATAATACATAAATTATCTAAAAAAAAATTATTAATAAAAATATGAAAAGAACATAAGAAAAATATTTATAGTTAACTCTAACTTATTAAATGAGTGACACATATGATAAATGGTGTAGACTTTGTTAGAAGATTAGAATGAGCAATAGGCAGATAAAAAATATTTGTACTTCTTGTATTAAAAAAGATATGTATTTTAAATCTGTTAATTGGTTGATTTTTCGAGTAATAAATGACTAACTCACTGACACTTCAGCAATAGCATTCAAGTAGCGTTCTAAGTCGCTGTATCCAGTAGCAGTCAGATCGGTATAATCTTCGCGATACTTATCAGTAGATTCGATACTTCTTCCACTGAAATATTCTTCGCTGGATTCACGTTTAGTTAAATCCAGATTCGATTCGGTATAATAGAAATTTCGCACTAAACGTGGTTTACACGCGTTAATTTTTGCTAGAAACTTATATAGATCGATAAATGTTGTAGATGGAATCATTGCATTGCCTCCTTCTGGCTCATCGGTTAGCAGTTCACAAATTAATATCATCGTATTGGTCAAACACTAGAAAAATCGTATTGTTATTAATTTTTCTTTATATATACATTTCTATATTAAAATGTTTACCGTTGTTAAATGAGCAGCAGCTACCGCAATGAATCTGTACCATGGTATTCGGGCTGGATCTGGAAAGCCTCCTAGTAAAATGATTTCTTGTAAAGCTGGTATCTGAAGACAAGCTCCTTGCCATCTGTTCATGCAATAAATTACTGTATTGGTTCATTAAAGAAGAATAAACAAATGAGCATAAAACAAATAATATGTGAGTGATATTGAAGGTAATACGTTAGCGTGGACTTCTAATAAGTAAATGGGATGGTATGATTGAGAGTGTTTGGCGTGAGCGAATGTTTCCAACTGGTAGAAATACAAGAGCATGTATGAATGGTATCATAAATGTGGATTATCGGATATCACGCCCTTTTGAATAAATGGACAATTTTCAATCTTTCACATTTCAAAAACAAATGATATTTATATTACTAATGATAGGATTATGTGCGCTTTAAATATTTATAAAATAGATATTACGAGATAAATAACATTTATTGAATGTAATTAATTAATGAATTAAAAATAGAGAATGATTATTCAAAGAGAATGAATGACAGATGACAACCGTAGATAAACCAGAATTAACTCTATTCTGTTACCCATTTTATATACGTGTATTTCTGTATTGTGCAAAGTTAAAATTAAACAGGACTTTCATGAGGAATAAAAAATATAATGAGGAGAAAAACAACTCTAAATTGTCTCATTTTGGATTAATATATAAGACAAACTTACCTATCATAAATTTGAGGCCATGTAACGCATTGAGTACCAGTTAGTTGATATAGTAATGTTTTGAGCCATCCCGGTGTTAAGCCATAATGGGAACGAGGAATTGGATATTCTAATCTCAACTTTGTCGGAGGCCGAAGTCCTAAGGCAAGAGCTCGAAAATAAGCGCTTGACCACCTTAAATCAATATTTATTATTGATCTACTTTCTAATGTTAAGACAAGCTTTATCAAAAAAAGATATAAATATAAACAAAGTAGAAGTTACATGTTAGAATATAACAATAATTTTTACGTACTTATCTGCGATTAACTCAATTACTTAATCTTTTTAATAATTAAAAGGAGTTAGCAATATTAACTATTGAATTAACCAAACAGAAAGTGGCAAAACCCAGCAAAATACTAATTTTTTTTGTTTGCTTTTAGTAAGTTAGTTATTAGAAATGATAGAATAAAACTGATAATAAACTTTCTTATCCGAATGTAAGAAATTATACAAACTTATATTTTAAAATTAAAACCATAGTTCAGTTGATTTAATATTTTTTTAATGTTTAATATAATTATATATTGCTTAAATATTAATTGGCTTAAATTAATATTTTTAGAAATAAGAAATATATATATATATATATATATATATATACTGGGTGTCCCATTTTAATCCGCCACCTGCAATAACTTTAAAATCGTGCATCGGACAAAAAAATGTTTCGGGTAAAAAGTAAATGGTTTCGAGGGGGACATCTGATGCAGAGACCCTTGCCCCCTCCGGACCCCCTGGGAAGCGGGAAAGGGGGGCAACTTTGAAATCTTAAATGGAACACCCTATTTTTTATTGTAGATTCTGATAGGCCATTAAAAAGTATGTAAATTTTATTTTAAGACTTTTTGTTTATCTTTGATAGATGGCGCTGCAAACAGCATTTTTTTTCTCAGTTTATCAGTTTTTAATTTGAAAAAAAAGATGTAACTAAGTACGATATTCAAGTTCTTTTCAGTTCTTTGAAAAGAGGGGGGGGGGCAAAGGTCACTGAATCAGATATCCCCTCAAAACCATTAGCTTAAAGTTATACCCCTCGAAACCATTAACTTAAAGTTAATGGTTTCGAGGAAGATATTTGATGCAGTGACCCTTGCCCCCCCCTCTTCCCAAAGAACTGAAAAAATCTTGAATATCGTACTTAGTTACACTTTTTTTTTCAAATTGAAGATTGATAAACTGAGAAAAAAAATGCTGTTTGTAGCGCCATCTATCAAAGATAAAAAAAAAGTCATGAAATAAAATTTACATACTTTTTAGTGGCCTATCAGAATCTACAATAAAAAATAGGGTGTTCCATTTAAGATTTCAAAGTTGCCCCCCTCCCCTGCCCCCCAGGGGGTCCAGAGGGGGCAAGGGTCTCTGCATCAGATGTCCCCCTCGAAACCATTTACTTTTTATCCGAAACATTTTTTTGTCCGATGCACGATTTTAAAGTTATTGCAGGTGGCGGATTAAAATGGGACACCCAGTATACATAATACTGCATTTGTAGTGGTATAATTTGATTTACTCTCCACACAACTGGCTTGCAATAATATTTTATCATAGGCTTTGTGCTAAATAAAGTTACTAATAAGATAGATAATTATATTATTGTGTTAAATACGAGATAAAATATAATATACGTACCGTAATAAATCATTAGGTTGACTCCTAATAGCAGCTTTTGCATATTGTCTTAACAAATATGGAAAAATTGGTGGAATGCAAATTTGTTGATGACAATAAATAGCATCATTCAGTTCCGGCATTTTTTTACTAAATAATTTTCAAATTGTTACAACAGTTAAATGAAATTTATGAATTATAACGTATCATTTACTAATTATCCAGAAGTAATGACCGAAATGTCATTATTTCTTTCACATACTTTATGTTTGTGTTTATGTTACTATAGCGATATAGAAATCGATTTTGTTCTTTTGATTTAAAAAATAACACAAAAAATGTACAAATTCTACAAGTCTAGTAAGAAAAGTACAATAAACTTATCCAAACAGTGTTAATCAATAAATAATTTTTAAATTTAAAATTATGAGAAACTGTTATATTTTTGCTATGCAAATTAATTCTTTTAACTTACTCCTATCTGCATTAGCAATTTTTGATTATTTGTATATAAAAATAGAGTTTAAAATAAAAGATCTGTATTTTATTATTATAATTCAAGTGAGATTTTTGTTGAAAATTAACGATCCCTCTTTTTTGGATTTTGGAATTGGAGATAAATCAATCAAATTGCCTTTAGCAGTGGAAACGCTTTCAACAAACACAAGTCAAATTCATTTTTGTTTTCGGTGTCGATGGAATCTAATTACCGATCTATTATTAAATAATCTTCCAGAAAATATAATTTTTCGTTCTGTTGAATTTTTCAACTACAACAAGATTTTTTATTTTGCTATGGAATTAAAGCACAATATAATATTATAAAAATAAAGTAGTGTTTTTCTATTTAAATTAAAATCTAATATACTGAAAACCTTAAAACTTAAGAGGGGACACCATCATAAAATTTTCAAAAAATTGGCTAAATCGGTGTTCCGAAATTAGAACTTGTTGCGGAGTTACAGCGATTTTTACAAAGTCGTGTCAGGGTTACCTTAAACTCTTTCTCGAAACCGTGGCCCGTATTCTCACCTCACTTTTTCGTGAAAAAGTGCTTTTTTCATTAATTTCAAAATAACTTTTTGCTTCGGTTTTTAATCAAATATAAATAATTTTTCTATTTTTGATCATTTTTATTGTATTTGGTATTTAAAAATTTAAATAAACTATTATAAAGTGCTTAATAAATAATTTTAAGTAAACGTCAAAAGTACTTCTAACAATATCATTTTTATAACTTATTCAGAAGATATCTTGGAAACCATTATTCCAATTGACTTGATTTTCACTCTAGAAAAAAGAGAATTAAATTCTCTAGAATTGTAGAGTAGAATATTTTTGATATCTACTTTTTTCGATTTTTTACGTGCTTTCAAAGTTAATTTTTTATATGAAAAAAAAAAACACTTTTTTCACAAAATGCTGTCATTTTGGTAATTTTATGAATTTCAAAATAATCCTAATTCTACATCCTAGATTTTTTAGTTTACCTTTGGTCAGGGTAACTAAAAAAATTTCTATGTTTGAATGTTGTCCGGACTAATGTTTTTTTAAACACGAGTCCACAAATTGAGCGAATTACAGCTCACCACTGCAACATCCAATTTGATTGAAATTTTTCTAAATTGTAGACTAAATAAAGCTCTAAAAAATATAAAAACAACGGAACATGTGCTTTAACTAATTAATTAACAGAGTTGTAATAAAATGAACGATGAATGATATGAAATAAATAAAATATCAAAATTTGGTCATTGTTGCTACGGTAATAAAAAAATAAAATTTTATTATTATTATGTATATTATCGTATATACTTTTGACACTTATTTTTACACTTAATATACAATATTCAAGTCTTAGGTATTGGTGTTACACAGTTGTTGGTTGTGCGAAAATGATTTCTGAATAAAAAATATATATATATAATTTTTATTTATTTAAACAAATTGTACTCAAAAATATTAACTGAATTTTTAGTATAAAATTAATTTTGTGTTGTTTTTTTTTTATTTATTAGAAATACAGTAATAATTTATTGAATTAAATATTAATTTAAAAACCAGTGACTAATAACAAATTATATTTATTATTTTTTTATATATTAGATAATTCAATAAATTATCGATGTATTTAAAAAAAAAAATAAAGTTAAAATTCTTAATTTACTAATATTGTCGATATTAAATTTTCGTATCATTTGCCTAAAGTAACTTAATTTTTTTAATAGTTCATTATATCGCTCAACCTACTTATCTATATATATTTATTTATGAAATAGTCATATACTAAAATGTTTCGGATAAAAAATAGAAATAATTATATATTTTCATATTAATAATACGTATATAATATGGCAACATTTATTCATTTAACGTTAAATTAAATATTACAATATTTATAAAAATATAGAATATATTTTGTTCAATTTTATAAATAATAATAATAATAAAAAAAATATTTTGATTCTACTCTATTTAAAACTAGCCTTAGACTTTCATTTTTTTTTACAAAATAAATATTTATTTACATAAATTATATTTAAGTGCATACTTTTTATCCGAAACAAGTACAAATATAAGTACACGTTTAATATATATTATTTTATAGTACAAATTAATAAATTATAATGCAGATACAATATAATATAATAGTCATATTTAATAATCTTTTTGTACTATTATCAATTCATATGTCAATGTTAATCTCAATAATTCCAGTTTTAAAATTATTATTTTTTTTACTTAATTATAAATTAATAAATAATTGTCTACAATTTGAGTTAACGTACAATATTTTCCAATCTTTATAACATTTATGACAACAGATCACATCCAATTTATTTTTTAGAAAAACTTTGAAGGTAAAAAATATATATATCGATCAAATATCAAATTACTTTCTGAAGAGAAAAATATATTTTTTTCTTTTAATTAAGATATTTTTATATATAAATAAAGCAATAAAAAATATAACATTTAAACAATACAATTTACTATACTTGACTCACTGAATCGAATCCAACGTGATTACTAAACTTATTGGTTGATCGAGTGTGTTTACATGAAGTATCTAACATTAGCTAGACTACGAAAACATGTAAACGTATTAAGGCCAGTTAAAGGCAAACAAAAGGCTATATTCATACAGGTGGTGGAAATACAAAAAAGGATAATTTTACATTCGATTTATTCGTTTAATACTACATATTTATGGTAACTAATTATTAGAAAAATTAGCTAATTTATCTACAATTAATAATTTAATAACAATTTTTATATATTTACAGTAGTAGCATATAAAAAAAATAATCAAATATTAAATTGTCGATATTTTCTTTGTTTATTATTATTTTGATTTCCAAAAAAAATATATATGTTGTTCAAGGGAAATGATGAAAATTATTTTTTTACAAATAAACCACACATACAAAAATTCTGAAATTAATACATAAGTACTATAATAACAATTAACAACATATATATTTTTTGGAAATCAAAATAATAATAAACAAAGAAAATATGACAATTAAATATTTGATTAATTTTTTTCTATATGCTACTTCTGTAAATATATAAAAATTGTTATTAAATTATTAATTGTAGCTAAATTAGCTAATTTTTCTAATAATTAGTTACCATAAATATGTAGTATTAAACGAATAAATCGAATGTAAAATAATCCTTTTTTGTATTCTCACCACCTGTCTGAATATAGCCTTTTGTTTGCCTTGAAATAGCCTTAAAGGGGTGGAGATTTCGATTGTATCACGTGAAAGTGAATGAATTCGTCCCAGTGATTTTGGTATAGATGTTACAGAAATAAATTAATTTAATCGAATATTTTTACTATTTTATATATTAATATATCTCTAAAGTTAATATAAAATATTTTAGTTATTTACCGTTCTCTAAAATCTTTCTTAAATTTATAAATATTTCTGAAACATCTGTATACAATTAGAGATAGATAGATATAGCGTCAACTACAATAAATTTTCTATACAATTTTATAAATTATTTAATAGTAAAATATGTAAGATTTTTTCATAAATCAATATTATGTCTCTATATAAAATATTTAAATAAAAACACTTTCGTAATAAATAATTTTTACAAAGTTCATAAAAATAGGAACATTTTCTTTCAAACAACTTTTATTTAAAGTCCATAATCTTTTCATTTCCGAATAGACATTAATCCGACTACGAAAAAATTGGCCTTATTTTATAAAATATTAATAATAAAAATATATAACCTGTTTTTCAAAAACATGCAAAACATGTAATACAAAGATATTTTAAGACCAAGAATAATTTTTATCAAGTATTATTTCATAATAAAAATTACATTAAACATTTATTATCGTATACTTAGTATATAACAGTTCAAAAAAAAATGTGAAACATTCGGATTAAAAAAAAAACAACTATGGTTATTTAAATGTTTAAAAATTATTCGTCACAATAGGTTTGTTTCAACAAGTTTAATGAATAAGCAACATTAAGATTTTTCGATTATCTTGAGAGGTGAATGATTTTGAAGGTCTGCAAGTGGACGTGAGTAATGTTTTGTTTGAGCGAATGTTTCCAACTGCAGTTAGGAATAGCAGAGCATGCATGAGAGATATTATGAATGTGGACGAAGCAACAGTTACTTGTCTGAATATGAATGTTTGGATGGGATAGTGGAAAGAGTTTGTGTAACAGTTTCTTGGGTACATTTAAAACTTGTTGAAACAAATCTTACATATTATTTAGACAAAAATACAATTTAGTTTCAAATAAATAAACAAAACAGGTATAAAATATAAATATTAATACAAGATGACACGGAATAACGGGAATTTTTGAAATGCGTATTGGTAGCCATTAGTGCGTAATTTGGCCAAAAAAGCAAAAAAATGTTTTTTTTTTTTGGAAAAAAAAATTTTTTTCTTTATTTTCCAAAATACAAAAAAATTCAAAAATATATATTATTCTACATAGGATATTATATCTCAGGTACTTTTTTGGTAAAATAATAATCGTTTTTGTAGAAAATAGAGCCAGTTAGAAATATACTATTTTTTATTTTATATAAATCAATTAATAATATTAAATTTATTAATGAATTATTAATTCAACATTCATTATGTAATTTTCAGAACAGTCAGTTACAATAAATAAGTTGTATTAAACGAATAAATTCATTATTAACTTCAACATGTTTTGTATTTGAGCTACCTGTCTGAATATAGCAATTATTACTAACGTTAATAATTTTGAAGAGACTGATTAAAACAGAGAATTCGGGATGAAATTCACAGGTATCCCAGCTGTCACCTTGTATAATTTTGATAAAATAAGATTATTAAATACAGATATAAATAACATTAAATAAATTCTCTTACGTTTAAACGGCAATCTTTTTATTTACGAGTCACAGAAATAATATATACATCGCGTCAAATAACTTTAAACATCAATAATGTAAA
The DNA here is from genome assembly GCA_963966155.1 of Clivina fossor. NCBI lineage: Eukaryota > Metazoa > Arthropoda > Insecta > Coleoptera > Carabidae > Clivina > Clivina fossor. The sequence goes on from OZ014566.1 coordinate 4,305,836, forward strand.
AAATATATTTAAAAAAATACGAACATGTTTATTTGCGTTCTATATATATAAAAAAAAATTGAAAAAATATTAATATATAAAATATACAAAATTTATGAAAGTAAAATACAGCGCGCGGAAAGAAATTTTTTACCTTCTTAGTTTAATATACAGCACACATCATCATCAGAATTCTATTTAACACATATTTAACTACGGAACTATTATATCCTCGATATCTTACGATTAGTGTAATGAGTTTTAGTTTAGTTGTAAAATTTCTTTAACTTGATTTTTTATGGATTTGATTGGGTATGAGAATGTGTTTTGATTTGATTTCCTATAATAAATCAGCGTATAAACTTAAAACTCGATGAATTAATTCGTACTGTTCAGCCGTTTGCACCATTCCGCCCCGATTCAATCGTAACGAACAGACAATCGCCAGCACGTCAACGTTATAATTACTCCGTAACTGATGTATACCGTTTAAAATGGCAAGAAAACAACCGGTTCGGCCAATGCCAGCCGAACAGTGAACGGCAATAGGATATTTACCGCTACTGTTCTCCGATTTGTCGGATGTTTGCGGTGTGATCGAACTGAAATCGAATTTCGTCGTGTTTTTCGTCACATTCGTATCGGCAAAATCGAATATGCACGCATCGTTATTGTCTTTAAATGACGAATCGAAACTAGATACTTTCTTACAATCTAAACTAAAACTATTTCTACTTTCTTGTATATCACTAGTTAATTGCAAATCAAAGTTAAACTTACTAGACATGTCAAACTTAAACCGATTATGATTCTCGCCCTCGCTACTCGAACTACTAATTAGTAGAACGTCCGCGCTGCTCGAGCTATCCGTTGCTGATTGACTCTTTCCATTATCGATTCCTAGAACGTGCAACGCGATCTGTAATACCTGCTCGGGATTTGCCAATTTATGATCGGCCCAATTTGGATACCAATAGTGTAATAGGTTTCGTTTACAATACTCCTCGGACTCGTCCGATTCGATCGTTTTACTCAGCTCGAGTTTTCGGATAATGCATTCGCCTAAATAATCTTTCGAGATATATTTGAGCGTGTATGGGCCCCATTGTAGTACGGTTTTGTGCTCCATTTCGACAAGAGTCGTATCCTCCTCGTAACTCAGTTGCGAATTATATAGTTTATCATTTGCGTTACCTGTTATTCCATGACTAGTTGATCCATCCGAATACAGGGCGTATTTTGCTTCGCCTTCTTCGCCTAGCGGAAAATATAATTCGCACTTATTTCGGCCTCGTTCTACCAGTGCTGTTAACATTACTATGCGATGTACCTAGAAAAAGATTTTCTTATTAATACTACGTTCACACAGGATAATTTATTAGTTCTATGACAAATTAAAGCTGATTCATTATATCATAAATCATGTTATAGAATCTTTGACTGCTTGAATTAAAAGCCAATGCATTTTTTTTAAACTTAAAATAAAATTTTTATGAGTGAAACTGTGTTAAGTCTTTCAAGGCGTATAACTTCTGAGTTAAAAAAAATACCTTATTAATCCAAATCATGTTCCAAAAATCTTCGCAAGTATGGGACATAGGGCCTTGTGTTGCTATATAAGCTGTTTCTGTGTAATCTGGACCCTAAAACACAAACAAAAAGAATTTTAAATAAGCAAAACAAAATGATTCACAATTTAATTATAGTAGATTATCAATATGTTTGTTACAAATAAGAAATAAACTCATAAAAAATATAAAATATTAAACTGTTTTAAGAAACTATATAAAAAAAATCTATTCTAATAAATAATAATAAAAATATCTTTTGGTTTAACGTTCTGTTTACATTAGTGCCTTCATCAGAGCAAAAACTGACATTGTTTATTATGAGTTCTGAAAGATTTTTTCAATATTTTAAATTTTGTATCTTATTGTAAATATTTAAAAATCAGTGAAAGAAGTATGACAAACATGCCTTAAATATTATATATATATATATATTTAAAAATTAAATCCTAAATCTGTATTGTCAAATATGACTGCCAATTGTCAATATTTTTCTTAAAATTCATTTTAATGTCAGATATAAGATATTATAAATTACCAACGCAAATTAGAAATTAATAAAAGAAAAACCTTTATGTAATTAGCGTGGATGTAAGGTTGTGATCCTGGTAAATGGACGCGACTATGTTCATTTGGTAAAACACCTTTGTACCGATTTCGACTTTGACTTCCAGATACCAAACATTTCTCTTGTAAATTTAACGGAACTTCCCAAAACTCTTGATGCAGTCTTGGTATTTTCTCCATCTGTAACATTTTATTTTATTTATTAGTAAATTCATTATTTTCACGTTATGTTTAAATTTTTTGTTATAATTATATGACATTATTAGTTCAATGTTAATGATTTGTTTTATTACATATTTCAATGATTTCAATTATAATTAAATCTAATTAAAATACATCAATATTTGATAAAATTATAATATTAATTTACATTTTAAAAATGATATTCAGAAAATTAAATTTTACGCAATTTAAAAAAATATACTCATATTAGTTCTAAAAGCATAAAATCAAGAAATTAAAACAATTACAGCACATCTCGAATTTATATGATTTATTTATACTAATTACTTTCAAATAAATAATATTTTTGCAATTATCACTATGGTTTAATTAAAACAAAGATGTTTTCTTATTTAAAAAAATATAAATATAAATTTCAACTACTTTCTAGTTACAGTAAAAATTAATTTTAAATTTGATATGTGCATATTTAGTTATTAACGTTATTATATTAATTTATAATTAAGTAAAAAAGAATTATTATGCAGTAATCAAATATTTTAAATTTTATTATATTTACCTGGCAACAAGATTTTAATTCAGCAATAGATAAAACGCTTCCCGCAGTTTGTAAATATTGAACATTTTGTAAATGCAATTTAAAATCTTCGCTTAGCAATTGCGATGTTTCGATATAGGTTTGTCTCGGATACAAAGCTTTCCGACTGCCCCGATTACAAGCCCTACTTCCTAGATGGCAATCTTTCGATCCGAAATGGCAAAAATTACATGGCGGGACGTATAAATTTTCATTCGATAATGACTTTCGTCGACATTTTATGTTGCAAACACAATGTCGTTCAATGTAGTATCGTGGTAAAAATTTCAATGTGCATTTACACATATTTTCATGACGCTTCAAATGTACCGATGATTTTTTATTCATTTGCGATGTACTAGGAACTGATTCGTAAATCGTACAATTACCGCATGTTTCGCTGTGACTTAATTTTTTATGAGAATTTTCGAGGATTTTGTTCGTTTGACTACTATTATTACCACTACCATCTTCAGTTTTAACCGAATTATTACATTTATGTACACATATACATTTCTCAAAGCCAAAACTCGTTAAATTTAGATTCGAAACACTTTTAGCTGTATTTAAGCGAGCGATTGGACGCGGTTTCTGCTCCGATAAGTTCGAATTAGAGCCTAGATCGATTGTTAAACTAGCATTTGATCCTCTTCGTTCTAACAATCCTTTCGCCTTGATTCGAACCGGTTCGACTTTAACGCCGGAAAATTCTTGAAGTGTCATGATTTCTGGTAGTGTTTTCAATGTTTGCGAACCGGAAATACTAGTGTTTGAAGCAAATTTTTTCAAATTAGTACCTAAATGAGGTGCCAGCGTTGATTTTTGTCCAAAATCTGTTACACTATTAAAATCGTTCATATAACTATTGTTATCATTCGTTACTTTTGCTTTTGCTTGTTTCTTTGGTGTATTTGGAACCGATGATACATCTCGCGATACTTCTAAATTATTCTTTTTTTGATCGGTGTCTGAATCCAAACTGACTGCTTTTAATTTTCTGGATAATGTTGGTGTTTTCGGTGATTGAATAACTAATATTGGTTGCGTACTATTTGAATCAGTGTTGAGATTTGAAGAGTTGTATAAATTTGACTGTTCGTTTAACTGAAGCTCGGGGAAGTTTCTTTCTTTCTTTTTGCTGCTTTTAGTTGACGGATCGAATTTGTGTTCCATATCTATCTTTTGATCAAATGTAGGTAACATCTTATATTAATAGATTAGTTCACATTTTCTTATTTTCAATTTTATTGATTACATTATATCTTTTTAGTAATTAAATTTAAACACGATTATAATTTGTTTATTTAAAACAGAAATAGATTCAAGTTATCAATCAATATCTAATATTTCTCTTAAAATTTATTATTATATAGAAAAAGAAATAGTTGAAAATATTTAGGCAAGATACGTCGGTGTATTAAATATATTTAACGATAAATTTTTAAAATTTACAATTATTTATATTTGATTTACTTACGATTATGACGGTGAAATTTTTATACAATTACACTTTTATAATATTGAAAACTTTTGTTTATTAAAAAAAAGCATTTTAATCACATGTTGACATTGATTTAGATGTTGAATGAAAACTACATTTTAATGACAGATTATTTGTTTATATGACTTTTTTAAAATGAAGTGATTTACAATAAATTTCACATTTTTGGCAAGACCAAGTGTCCATGTTTGTTGTAAACAGCTGTAGTACAAAAGTGTCCATAAAGTAGGATACGGTTAATTGCAATCAAGAATGACATTTACACGGCACATATAGCCAAGCTAGTACAATGTATTTGTGGACACTACGTAGACACACTACACAAATCGATATCTGTAAATTTTGTGAATGGAACCTTCCTTAAACCTGATTTACACTAAATAAATCTATTTAAAATTAAATCAATATTACAACATTTATTTTATAATAATGAACATCTATTTGTTGTTGTATACAATATATTTAATTTACCATTATGAATATATATTTTGTAGAACATAAATTCTAATTTCAGTAAACTGTAATAATTTTTTTTGTATTTGATATATATTTAATATTGAATAACAAAGTATCATATATATTTTTATTTTAAATGTATGTTCAAAAAAATAGTATTATTAAAATTTTTAAATATTTGCTAGATTTTAATAACGGAGTAAAATAATGACACATTTTTCACCACCTCATTCAATATTGCTAATATGTCCTATTTTAATAAAGAAAAAACAAGTATTAATAAATTCGTAAATATACTATTTAAATAAATCATTTTTATCATTTATTAATGCAGTAATATGCGAACATATTAAAATATATTTTCATTGATTTAAAATTATATAGTACAAGAACGTTTGAATGAACGTAATCTTGAGAGATCACGTGGCCTGTACGACATTTTGATAACAAATTACTATACTTCAGAAATTCTAAACAAAAAGTTATGAACTTTGTGTAAAATGATGTCAACGCGTCACAAAAGTTTTAAAATGTGTGTATATAAATAAAATAGTGCTTTAAAGCAAATTATGGATACAATAAATGCTGAAATAGCATTACAAGCAATTTTAGGTAAGTTTCTGACAGTTCAAAACTTTTTTTGCTTCGCAATATATATTTGTAAATAGTTGTATTAATTGTTGTATTCTTTAAGAATTAATACGAAAATAATTATTATCGCGAAAAATTGATGTTTTATAATACTGTCTATTTACAGAAACTTGTTTCAAATAAGTTTATATTTGTTTTTGACATTTCTTCAACAGGTGTCATAGTTTTAGCTGTCATACTTTAGGAAGTGTTCTTGTAACACTATTTTTGTGTAAATATATTGAATGCTATTTAGCAAGTGTAATTTACTCTCATACTATATCGTATACATGATAAAACTATTTGTTATCTAAGAAAAGGGGGGCGTATTATTATTATTACTTTATGAATAGTTTTAATTAACTTGAACTAAATAGAAATCCGTCTTGATATATTTTATTTCTAATATTTTTTATTATTTTATTTTGATAAATTATGTATTTTATACTAATCAGCATTTATAATTACTATTATAATGCATGAGAAAAAAGGACAAAAAAATATGTTGGGAAATTCCTTGATCGCCTGTTAGTTTGTGATTTATTTAACAAAAGTGCTATGCATATTGCCAACCAAAAAGGGGCTCTAATTTTTTATCTGTAACTATTATTAATAATAATATATTAATGAAATCTTATTCTAAATGTTATTTTTTTGTATATATCAATTAAAATATTAATATTTTTATATAAAAAAAAATGAAACAAAAATATTCATTTTACTAACAAAATTACTAATTATTTATCACGAAATAAAAGCTGATCAAATTAGAGTAAAAAAAATAATAATTATAACAACAACAAAATATTAATAATTTTGTATTTATTTATTTGGAAATTTTTTTCAAATTAAAATTTGCACTGCTTTTAAATCTCATATCAACTCTTTTTCTTTATTTGTTAGTTTATTATAAACATTGATATGGTTAATTTATTTTTTCTATTGCTGTTAAATAATACATTTATTATATATGTGTATTTCTTAATAAGTTCATTACTCATTTCAATAAGTTTTTATTTGAAATATTTGATAAATTTTCGCTGTTGTTAAAATAAAGTAAGGATTTCGTATTATAATAATTTTGAAATATGACCAAATTTGTCATTTCATGTTAGACAAAAAACACAGATTTTTATTGTGTAGCTATAGAAAATGTATAGTATTTTACTCGCATGCAATGATTATTACTTATTAAATGCTTGTTGAATAATATACTATTGTTTATATTTCTAATATATATATATATATATATATATATATATATATATATATATATATATATATATATATATATATATAGATACTTAGATAGTGTCCGCCGGAAAATGTTAAAAATTGTAATACTGTACATGAATATAAACAAAAATGAAGCTGTATTTTAAAGTACAAATTATTTCAGAAATTTAAATATAAATAACCAGAAAATATTAAAAATTGTAATACTTTACAGGCATTTAATCAAAAAATGAAGCAGCACTATAAAGAAAAAGAATAATTTTATATCTTTCTATCAGCACACATATAGCAATTATTAATAATTATTTATATTATTGTATTGTATTTTTTCTTGGTTGTAAATGTAGAGTTATATTATTATTAAAGTCTGCATCATATGGGAAAAATTGTTAATATTTATTTTTTTAAAATCATGCGTTGAAGATGCATTTATATTTTTAGATGTTAAAATATATATTTATGGTGAAAATAATTTGTTTGTCATTTCTATTTTTTTTTGAAAAACTAATAATTTTGTGTGAACTATACCAAAACGAATTGGTTACAATTAAGCTTTGAAGGCTAATTTCCTAAATTTCAATATATTTGAGGGTGAGGAAATTACAATTCACCCTTCTTATAGTTACACCTGCCCTCTATTTGTAAGCGCCCCCGCCAAATAATTCTACGGCCGTGTTCTGCATCAGTGGACGAGATAATCTACGGTTCATGTTGTTGGAAGTTAGTGCAACGTTTAGCAACTGTTTAGATGACAAATTTAGATTAAATAGATATTTAGAGAAGTTGAATATTTTATTAGTATTGTGGTAATTTTTTTTTGTTTTTGAGTTGCTTGTAATGCAACTTTAAAAACATAAGATAGTAGTTACGATTTTTGAAATACAGTAAAAGCTTTGAAAATATCTAGCATACACGAGGACCCAACTAGATTCCGGATAATAAAATTATCCGGATAAAAGTGTGTACATGTTTAGTTACAAATTCTTATTTGTCAAGCCCGAAAAATGTAAAGCTGCCAATATTCAAGTTCAACATTCAAAATTATTGAAAAATTTTGAAATAAAATTTGAACACTCTATATTTCAAAATAAAACTGCTTTAGGTTAAAGTTCTGTAAAGTTCTGTTTCGGCAAACTCAACATCGATTATAAATAAATATTAATACAGAACTTTAACCTAAAGCAGTTTCATTTTAATATAATGTATTCTGGAAGATTTTTTACCGGTAACTGTTTTGTATGAGGCGTGTTCTAGTTTCGAGATTTCACATTATGAATCAATCGCCCTGTAGCAAGATATAAAACTATTTCTTGAAATTGTAATACTAGAAATAGTATTGATTTTTATTAAGATATGCTCATATTTTTTGTGATTTTTATTTTAAATAGCGCACTTCAAGTATTAAATATCAAATAAAAGCTGTTTTATTCAACACGTACACTGTTCGAAAAAAAAAATACCCTTATTAGTGCCTATATAAGTCCGTTCCTTAAAAAGAGTAAATATGATTACTCTAAATAGGTAAATTCAAAAGAGTACTTTAATATCCCAGAAAAGGGTAAAAAGGAAGTTATTTACCCTTATTTTTCGTATTTTTTGCCCTTCCATCAAGGTAAAAAGTCAAATATTTTAAAATACACAAGAGCAGGGCAATTTTTTGCACTAATAAGGCTACAAATTCAATTACCCTCGAAAATTTTTACTCTTTTACCCTACTATTTTGAACAGTGTACTGTCCTGATGAAGACGTACGTTGAGTTCATCGAAACATCGATTATTAATAAATATTAATACAGAACTTAAACCTAAATCCGTTTTATTTTAATATAATGAGTTCTGAAAGATTTTTTTACTGTTATATATTTTGTTTTTAATTTTTTTAACTGACGAGTGTTGTTTGAATGACATGGTTGATTTTCCGCAAATTATTATATATTATTTTTTATAATTGTGTTATTTTGAAATGTGTCGGTTTATGGAGCCTGCCGCTTAATACAATGCCGAATAAAGTAGCTTCTTAATGTTATCAGTAAGCTATTGAATAATGATTGTTTTAAAGGGACGCCACTGATTCGAAAAGGTCCAAATATAATGTATTTTTCGCGTGGAAAACTGATTTAGGAATCTACGTCAAGTAAATGTTTGATCAATAAACCGTAGCAAATGTTTTTGAACTATACATGCACCATCAAATGTATCTTCATATACATATATATATATATATATATATATATATATATATATATATATAAATAAGTACACATACAATCATGCAAATATAGTATATAGAAAGAGACCTATCATATTTACCTACCATAGAAATATACTAGTGTTTATATAAAGTAAAGACAAATACATACATATCATTAGGTACATGTATATACAACAGCTACACCCACAATGTACATATATTTTGTTAGTGGTATAAGAACATGTGATTGTTAGAGATAGAAATGTGATGAGCTGAAGAAATATGTAGATTTTTGTTTATTTTTATCCATTTTCAATGGCTTGTGCCTATGTTATCAGTATTTTGTTATTCTTGTGTGCATATATTCTTACACTGTTCAAAATAATAGGGTAAAAGAGTAAAATTTTTTGAGGGTAATTGAATTTGTTGCCTTATAAGTGCAAAAAATTGCCCTGCTCTTGTGTATTTTAAAATATTTGACTTTTTACCTTAATGGAAGGGCAAAAAATACGAAAAATAAGGGTAAATAACTGCCTAGTGCCTATTTACCCTTTTCTGGGATAATAAAGTACTCTTTTGAATTTACATATTTAGGATAATCATATTTACCCTTTTTAGGGAACGGACTTACATAGGCACTAATAAGGGTATTTTTTTTCGAACAGTGTAGTTTATCCATATCAAAGTTACCAATTGCTGAAAAATAGAAACAATTCGATTTACGGTTTTCAATATTTTATTGACTTTTCGGTTACGGTATAACATAATTGAAAATTCAGATTTATATAACTTCTAGAAGAAGCAAAGTGTTTTGCTGCAAAGTGCTTCCATGGTGTTCTATTGTTTTAAGATAATAAAAAAATATATACTTTAAATCTGCATCAGATAGAATATCACTTATGGATTAATATAGTAAATAAATCTTTCAGAACTCATTATATTAAAATAAAACGGCTTTACGTTGTAGTTCTGTATTAATATTTATTAATAATCAACGTACATCTTCATCAGAAAAAAAGATACAATAGTTAGGTAACAAAATAAGTAACTAGATCATAAATTTATACATTGTTAATTAAAGGAAGCCAAATTTTATTTAAATTAGTGCCTTTATTTATAAATTTCATAATCTTGTTACTTATTTTATTACTTAGTTAGTAACGTGTTTCCATGTTTGGTTTATTTACTACAAATATCATTTGTATCTTTTTTTGTATGAAGACGTACGTTGAGTTCGTCGAAACGTCGGTTATTAACAAATATTAATACAGTACTAGAAGCTAAAGCCGTTTTATTTTAAAATACGGATTTTTTATGAAAAAAATGGATAATTTTTATTTTGGTTAATTATACTGACATTTCAGAATTTACTGATTTACAAAATCTTCAGACAAAATTCTGCGAATCGAATCCGAATAATTTTAGATTTGAATCCAAAAGTATTAAAATATTCGGACAACTAGATTTTCAAAAATGTAAATTGCTTATTTGGGGATAAATAAATATCGGATTTGAACTTTGAATTTGTTTTAGAAACGATTTTCAGATTAATTTTCCGATGTTAAGGCCCGGTATTTCCAAATTTATCCTTGGATTAATTTTAAAATTAGCCAGTAAAATGTTCTCATTTATTCTAAGGATATCTTTTGAATCAATCACAAATGATTATTTACTTAACTAAATCGATGTTAAGTTTTAATTTTATTATTTTTGATAAAAATAATCACTTATATATTCTTGTTTAAATTTTCTTTGTTTTATTAATAATTTCAATTTTATTTTCATTTCGAAATCATATATTTCAAAATTTTCAAATTTTAGACAGGTTTCATTTGCGACAATTGAATACTTCTCGACACGCCTATTATTATAACATTAATTTGACTATAATTAGAAAAATTAATTATTTTCACAGGCAACCTATACTGTCCTTTCATTGTCTTTAGATATATAAACATATTTTTACGTAATAAATATTCTCAACTATGTTCATAATTTTATTTTTATATTTTATTGACCAATAAAGTGCTTATTTTTTTCGTCAAATTATGCTCAATGCATATACATAATATTTCTAAAGTATTTTAGTAATAGAACTGACGTCACCAAATCTTATATACTTGTTCGCCAATAGTACTATAATATTGATTTAACGTAGAAAATGTAGATTTGCTATTGGTTGCTAGGTTGTGATTACTATTTACTTCGCAACCAATCGTATTTCTGAATTTTATATGGAAAACTCCATATTTATTCATAACTACGTTACATTCGAAATCAATTATTTTTTATTTTGTGTAAATCTGATTTCTATAAATTACATATAACGCACAAGAAATAATTTTACAGTTAAAAAAATTTGCACATAAATACGAAAATTTTATTGAATTTGTATAATTAATTTTATTTCTAAAATAGTAAAAAATCTTTCAGAACTTATTCTATTAAAATAAAACAGCATTAGGTTATAGTTCTGTATTAATATTGACATTTACAGTAAATAAACTGAACATAGAAACAAGTTACTACATAGAAAAGTAAGTAACTAGTTCATAAAAATTTATAAATTTTTAATTAAAGGAAGCCAAATTTTATTTAAATCATGGCATTCATTCACACTGATTGATGTTATTGTTTTCTTTATTTTCTATTGCTTCTCTTATCAATCTGCTATTAATATTGATGGTCTTGCAATTATTACAGTATCTTCAAATTTTACAACATGAAGATACTGTATTAATTACTAGATCAATCAATAATTAATAGCAGATTGATAAGAGACGCAATAGAAATTTATAAATAAAAAAATAACATCAGTAACTGATTTAAATCAAATTTGGCTTTTAAAAATTTATAGATTTCATGATCTAGTTAATTATTTTGTTACCTAGTAACTTGTTTCCATGTCCTGTTTATTTACTATAAATGTCATTTCTACCTTTTGTCCTGAAGAAGATGAACGTTTAGTTCGTCGAAACTTTGGTTTATTAATAAATATTAAAACATAACTAGAGCCTAAAGCCGTTTTATTCTAATATAATGAGTTATGAATATTTACTATGTTAAATATCTATTTGATAATGAAATATTTATTAATTACCAATAAAATTTTTTTTAATAAAGTGCTGTATAATTATTTTAAATAAATTTATTTAAAATAAAGAAATATTTGTTATTTAATTTTTTCTCCGTGTGGTACAAAGAAATTATAATTTAATTTTTAAGATATTTCAGAGAAAGGAGAGATTTTTCATTTTTAAAACTATATATATTAATCTATTAACAAATACTAAAATAAATATTATAGGCCACATATTTGTTCAATAAAATTTTAAGAAATTTTTTGTTGCAAGCGCAATATCTTGTTCTGATGAATAAAAAATACTTGCTTTTGTCTAGATCGTGGTTTTTTTTTTAACACAAAAGCCCGTATTTTTATTTTATTTTTAATAGTGATTTTCATCAAAATTAATTTTGACGTTTACTTAAAATTACTTATTAAGCAATTTTAATCAGTTTGTTTGAATTTTATAATATTAGATATAAAAAATATATCAAAAATAGATATACTATTCATATTTGATGAGAGGTAGAAGTAGAAATTTATTTTAAAGTGAAAAATAAAAGCACTTTTTCATAAACAAAAGAGGTGGGAATACGGGCCAAAATTTCTTGTTTCTTGTAGTAGCACTTTAGTTATATTTATTTTTTTCTGTTATTAAATATAATTAGTAATTTTTTATATTGAATATAATATTTTTATTGTATCTAATATTTCTAAATCTGCAGAAAACTAAATGAAGCTTTTGAAAATAATAGAGCTTCTATCTAAAAGGGGCTATAAATGTAGACCAAAATATTTATGCTTTATTTTCGAATTTATTTATACATAAAATAAGTCTAAAATTGTAATTGTTTGTAGAATCATTTTAAAAATTATAATATTAACTATTTCATAAGAATTATTCATATTTTTTTTAAGAGAAATTTTAAAAAAATAAATAAATTAGGTTAGTATTTTTCTGATATTTATGGAAGAAAGATTTAAGTGAAAAATCTGAATATCGTATTATTTTATTTGAAACAATTGTTTTAGCCCGTTGCTAAGCAACCAACCATATCATTTTTTTTTGATTTAGCGTATTCAGGTAAAATTACTAACATGGTAGCGTTTAGTATAGCATGATCTACGTTACGGTATAGAAGCTATATTCAAAATAAATCGATAGTTTGATTATAAATAAACAAATTGATATTATAATTGAAACGATTAAAAAATGTAAATAGTAAATATTTTCCGTAATATGAAAGTGATATAGTATTTATTACGGATTGTTTTATGAAAAATTATTTTATATTTGTGCGTGTTCATATAGTGATTAATTTCGAAATATTTATGCAATTAAATATGGTTTAATTGATTGTGATTTTCTTTTGTTTGTTTTGTAAAATATGGAAAACTGTTGGCCTGTTGAGGAGCGCAGAGATTACAGAAGAAATGGTCAAGGTATTATTAGTAAAAATTAAATTAATGTATTATGTAAAATTGTTCAATTGTTCATTAGGTTTCACAAAGCAATGCGATTTTGTTTAATATTGTAAACTGACAATTTTATAGATATAGATAAAATAATTAAATGTAATTTTATACTTAATACATTTAATTGTTATTTATGAAGCACATTGAAGAATATAAAATAAATATTTTTAACTTTTTAGCTTTTATTAAAATTAATTGTGTGTTAAAACCAGGGCTGCAAAGTTGGTAAAATAACATTCGTCTCTGACTCCTGATAATTTCAGTAAGTCGACTCCAACTCCGGCTCCGAAATACTAAGAAATTTTATGGTGTGTGAGTGTAATAAAAAAGAGAAAAAAAAACATATAAAGAAACGATTTAAAATTTGAATCAAAATTTAAATTTAAATGAGTCAAAATTTGTGCTTTATTGAATACAGAAATACTAAAATAGAAATAAAAAGGCTTTAGGATTTACTTCTGTTTTAATTTTAATTAAAAATCGATGTTTTGACGTACTCTACATACATTATCATCAGGAAAAATGATATTTTTTAATAAATAAACAGAACGTAGAAACAAGTTACTATGTAACAAAATAAGTTGATTGTTCTAAATTTCTTAAAATGGTTAATGTTATTATTACAATAACAAAAACGTGTCGAATTAGCATAAGTTCAATTTCTAAAAAACCAATAATATATAGAAATTATCTTTTTGTTTTCAAAAATTTACGAATGTTTCGTTTCAATTTTATGCACATCATAGGCTAATCTATTTCGTACCCGATTTTTATTGTTATTTATCTTTAGCTTACTAAACAGATACTTTATCGCAAAATGAAACATAGGCTCTAAATTATATATTTGAATAAATTTTTATAAAAAAAAGTCGGAAGTGTAATGCAAAATTGATCTAAGCCAAAAAGTTTATTTCTTGATATTGGCGGTAAAATGCAGCACCTGTGCTATTCAAGTAGACAGTTATTCTGATTATGATATACTTTTAGTATATCGAAACGTTGAATTTCAATATAAAATTAAAAAGAACTTCAACCTATAGTTTTTCTATTTTAATATAATGACTTCTGAAAGTTTTTTGCTGTGATAATTTACTGTATTAATTATAATATTTAAATTTTGTTTCGCATTAAATTCTTCGTTTCTGAAAATATATTTTCATTAAATTCGCTAATTAAATATTCGTAAACAAAATTATAACGTATTTTTTTAAGTATGCATCATTTTTACAATAAATATATATGCTCTTTAAATAGCTCTCTCTTAAATACTTTTTAAAATTATTTACGTAGTTCTGCATAAAAGAAGTATTGAAGGTTAAATATTCAATATGTGGTGTTAAATCAAAGCTAAAAATTTTCTTACACCACTTAGCATCAAACAGTTCATATGCTTAATTATTTAACTTTCTTTAAAATAGCTATGACTTACTAAATTATTATTATATGCGATATATACTTATTTAATTTTACATTACTATAATTAAAAAAAAATATTTCTATGTTTACTTAATAATTTTTATACCAATAAACGAAATTTACATTATTGAAAACTATTAAAAATTACTATAACATTGTATCGATACTTCAAATTTTTTTCTATAAACTTTTTAACATATTTTTTCAAAAGTGAGTAATTAGACCGGATAATAGCTGTATATTTCTTTCACCAATATGGGGTAAAATACAATACTTTCTCTCTATATTCGTTAGTGATAAATGAAAAATATATTCTATTGTGGTATATACAAAATAAATTTAATAAAATTAAAATATAATATTATTTCTTTGAAAAAAACTTTTAGTTTCTAAAACCAGAGATAAAAAATTCTATCGTACATTATTACAAATTTTTATGATATAAATATTCGTACGAATTCTATGTAAATAACAATAACGATTAATAAATAATGTACAATTTTAAGCAGCAATAACGTTTTTTATGTTTATAATTTATGTTCTTTTTCACATAATAAAACAATTTAAAAATGTCAATCTTGAAAATTTATTGCATCTACTTCGGGAATATCTTGTGTAAAATATTGCGTGATTGAAAATATTTTTTCCGTAAATCTGTAGATGTCATTTGTTTTATGTGTTGCTAACTAAGTTGCTATAGCAACGCCGCGGATATAACAAAATTAGATATTGATATAACAAAATGCTAGTCCAGTTTATGTAGGAGATTTTCTTTTTTTTTATATCAATATTTATAACACGCATATAATCTACATATTTTTATTTCGATCGTAATTTATTTTATTTGCATAATTGGTATAACTTTTGTTTTTGTTTTTGTTTTTTTTTGATATAATAGAATTAAGTATCGTTTGATTGTCAATTGTTTTAAATTATTTTGTTTATGTATTTTTTATGAAGTTGTGATCAAAGCTGACAAATATACTAACACTAAAATTTATACAATATTTCTATAGTATTCACAGTTCCAATGCGTCAACAAATTGTAATTTTATTTTACTTTGTGTAATCTCTACATAACGCTGAAATATGCATATCATGGTAAAAACAAATCATTATTTCATTATGGCATTGTATAATGCACGATTTATATAAAAATCAAAAATGAATGACGGAATAGAGCGTGACCCGTATTATTGTCTGATTAATTTTTGTTCTTAATTGAAAAGTACTAAAAAATCCCAAATGTATTTGCGCACTTATGATATTGAACATGTTTAATTTAGACTGTAAATTTCTGATAACATAAAATTCTAATAATAAACACCCTTAACATTTCAAGATTTTATTTTAAATTTCATTACAAATTCATACTTTTAATTGAAAAAAACAATGAGTAACACTTAAATGTTACTAGGAAATTTATGAAAATTATTGCCCAAGATTGTGAAATAGATCTTATGGTAATGTTTTTTGTGTCTATTGATAAATAGTAAATTTATATAATTTTTTAAAATGTGTTTTTGGTAATTAAACTATTTACCAGTATAAATATAAATTTTTAAAAAATAGTCTAGAACAATATAAGAAATATATAGTCTTGCGATGCGTATATGTGGAAAAGTAATATGTTTTCTGATAGTTACTTTTATTAACTCCTTAGGGACCAGACCCGGGATATCTCGGCACATACTATATGGTCCAAAAAGATCGTAGCCGAGATAACTCGGCCGGTCACATATTGTACGTTCCATTATGTATTTGCCCGAAATAACTCGTGAAAATAATCGTATAACAATATTATTATATTAAAGCCTTTAAATGTATTTTGTTTTTACTTTTTGATTCTTCCCCGTATTTATTTGCACTCGTCAAACGTCAACGCGATCATACTATTAATTAATTATTATTTATAATTAATAATTTTATAGAAATAATACAGCAATCGTAAACAAAATTATAAATATGCTATATAAAACAAATATATTGACCTGTATTCTCACCTTATTTATAAAAGTGATTTTTGTCAAAGGTAATTTTGAGGTTTACTTAAAATTATTTATTAAGCAATTTATAATAGATTATTTTAATTTCATAATACCAAATATAATAAAAATGATCAAATATAGAAAAACTATTTACATTTGATGAAAAACAGAAGTAAAAAGTTATTTTGAAATTAATAATAAAAGCACCTTTTCACGAAAAAGTGAGGTGAGAATACGGGCTATAGTTTCCACGGTAGAATTTAGAATTTCCAGTGTTTATTTTCTGACTAATTGCACATTTCAATAAAGGTCCGTTGCGTACTGTTTCTTGCATTAATGTTCTGGTACAAAATGTAAAAAATTAATATGAAAATTAATTATTAAAATTTTGATTATGTAATATCATCTCAAACCTATATTACATTGAACCTATTAAATTTGTCTGTTGTCCATTTAAAATATTTTTATTTAATATAAATTACAGTGTATTACTATTAAGTGAAAGTAAAGAATAAAATAAAATAATATTAAATACTTAAATAATAGTATTTTAATTAATTTATTTTATATAGTCAATGTAACAACAATTTTAATATAGCTGCTAGTCTTTGGTGAAAGGATTCTTTTTTGCATAATTTCTTCTTTGTGCTTTACTATTTATTGCGTTTAACACCGTCTTTTTTTTTTCAAAAAAAATAATTGAAGTTCAATGAACATAAATTTATTTTCATTTATAGTTGAATGCATTTATAGATCGTACTTAATGGAAAACAAATGAAGAATTATGAACTGTACTTGAATTTTTTGAAAGTAATTTTTGCTTTTTTTAATGATTTCATTAAATGTTATACGATTTAATTTATTGTTCGATTAAAAATTATATTATGAAATATATATTTTAATATAATATTCAT
Organism: Clivina fossor; assembly: GCA_963966155.1. Taxonomy (NCBI): domain Eukaryota; kingdom Metazoa; phylum Arthropoda; class Insecta; order Coleoptera; family Carabidae; genus Clivina; species Clivina fossor. Next base: position 4,323,582 of record OZ014566.1, read on the forward strand.
TGGTGTATCAGTAGTTAAAAATTTCTTTACTCAATGCTAGTATGTAGTAAAAACTACTCAGTAATCTAATTTATTATTTTGATTTTTAAGTTATGGAAGGATTTTGAGGAAACTTATAAAACCATATGACTTTGTTTTGTTTACCAAAAATAAAAATGTCATTCACAAAAAAAAATTAGTTAGCTAGGCAATTAGATTGTCAACTGTCTTGGTCAGTTGGCAAGTAAAAAATGTATAATAATGTTTTATGCAACAGGCCCTATAAGAATCTTACAAATTTAATTAACAAATTTTAAAATATGATACTTTAAAATTATATTATTATACTGTTACCAAAAATATCTTTTGTCTTTTATGAGCAAATATATAATGAAATTCAGTTATTTGATTAATAAATGATTTTTTTTGAATTTTTGGAGAAATCCTGATATATAAGGGACAAAACTACATATTTGAAACATCTAGAAAAATATATAAATATCTCGATGATTTTTTATTTCTAGGTAGAGGCGATTTTATCGGAGGTATTGACAATGAAGCACTGGACTTTTCTCAGTTGGAGGCCTTCATCAATAGTGAAGGTTCCACTGGAGGTAGCTACTTCATTGAATCGCTATCAGAAGCTCCCACTTCAGGAACTTCGCCTGCTTCTAATACGGGAACGCCATCAGGAGGAAAGTTACTCAATGTTATCGTAGAAAACAAGCGACAACCGGGGTAAATTATTGTTATATTATTTAAGTTGCACTGCTAATGAAACTACGAAATTATAAGTTTACGTATTTAAAATTTTATTTATATATACTATAACTCGAAAAAATTATTAAATCAAAATCCTAATTCAGAAAATAGTTTTTTTTACAAAAAATTGTAATTCCAACACATTTTTAAGAAAAATCAATTTATAATTCAAAAACTATAAGAACTATAAATTAAGCTTATGAATTAAATTTTTTATACATACATATATAATCATGCCATGTAGCCAAAAAAGATGTGACACAAAATCTTTTCATTTAAGCAGAAATTAGTTACCGCCAAACATTCCTATCCAGATAAACTTTATTTTTACCACTTAAGCTCAGTTTTTCCAAACTTTAGATTAAATTAATTATTGAAATAATTTTAAAATTAGCCAGTGAAATGTTATTATTTATTTTAGTCAATTATATATGATTTTTTACTTATCTTAAGAATAAATACAAATTGGAAATACTGGCTCTTACATATTTTCCGCTCACACAAAACACTCTCAATTATTCCAACCCATCCAAAATATAATTTGTAATCCCGAAAGTTTAGGAGGAGTGATTTTTTATAGGACCAATTATTGGACATTATTAAACAATTTTTGTGTACCTTTTGTGCAAAAATTTAGTTATATTGGGAGGATCTATCTGTTATTAAATTGTTTACATAAGGCGAAAATAACTAACTTTTAACAATTATTTATCTGATTTTGATTTTTTTATGAAAATTTATATTCATTAATTAATTAAGTTAGTAAAATAATATATTTGTATATGTATTAACATTATTGTAATAAAGTCATTATTATTATTATAACTAAAAAATGTCGACGGAAGGACTTTCCAACATTTATACTAATGACAAATTTCGTGAAATATTTTTAAGAACATAAGGAATAAAATTTATTGCTAAATGACTTTTAATTATATTTTAATATTTTCTAGCCACTCTCTGCCAGATAGCCCGCCAGATTCTGGTTCGGAGCATCCATATTCACCATCAGAAAGTTGCGATCCCCAAATTGGAGCGCAGGAAATGATCTATACAACACTGGAACATTCGCCGCATCTATACAAACAGGATGCCACTATACTCAATCCAATATTAGCGAAAAATCTAATTCTAAGTGGTTCTATTGTGGTGCCTGGTGCTGCTCAAAGACATGCAACTGGTCTTATTGGAACATCAGATACAGCCCTTGTTACAAATCCAGAAAATAGACTATTGGTGCAAACACAGCAAACCGAAACAACGGATCCCAGATTATTACAAAGTAAATCGGCTTTTATTTGAATGTTTCGAACATTTTTATTTGGTTTTTTTTTTGTTGTTATTTAGGTAGAATATTATTACAATCTTCCGATTCAAACTTAGATAGTCGACAGATTTTAACACAAGATGGTATTACTTCCGATGGCCGGCATATGATTATTTCTGCACAAGAATCGTCTGCTGATTCTAATTCAGCGCGACAAATTTTAATACAACCGGGACCAGCCTCACAAGGTAATACATTTTTCTTTTGTATGAGATTTGGTACAAATTGTTCACAAATTATTATCTTCTAAAACGGGCATTATGTCTAATTATTTATAATTTTTCAAGTAGAACATTGTGACATAATTAAAAAATGTATGTTTCTAGCGAGCATTTTCAGTATTTAATGCGTAATATTTATTAAGAGTTTATATGTATTTTGCAAAAATTTATTTATAATAATCATCTTTAATATGACTTCGAAATACAAACACTATATATTTATTTATTTATTTTAATGTTGAGATGATATTATAATCATTTACATACATAGGTCAAATTATACAAAAAACAGAATAGACAAATGTCCAACAATTACATATTTCTTACAATATCAGTGAATTCTTCTATGTCAAATGGAGCATTTCTGAAAAGATTTTTTTTTATTTGAGTTTTAAATTGATTAATGTTCAAGTTCCTAATTCTGCAGGTAATTCATTATATAAGTTTATCCCAAAGTAATTTATACCATCTTTTGTTTTTTTCAAACGATAAAAAGGTTTGTATAGATTATCTGATCCTCTTGTGTTGTGATCATATAATTTTTTTACTTCATTATATGAATATAAATTATTTTTGACATGCATTAGACAATGTAGGATGTATAAACCAAGCAGAGTCAATATCTCAGTCTCTTTAAAAAGGAGTTTTGTATTAAAAGTATGAATATATTGTATTAAATAATTTACAAAATTTAATTAATAATTTAGCAAATTCCAAAAATTTAAGATTAGATCATTAATGATTATTAGTACATTGAACTTATGTGTATTATATAATCAAATAATCCGTCTTTCTTTATTTAATTTTAATTAATTATTTTTGTTTTATTAACAATAATAATAATATCAATAAAATACTAAATTTGAACAGGAAGCCCTTCCTATTCATCAGACAGATCTCTATTGGTAGAAAACAGCGAGCAAAGGCAGCATCAAGATTTAGATTCGAATCTAAACTATAATACAAATGGCAATCTAACTTCAATCGATAATCAGATAATCGATCCAGCAATCGATGCCATCTACACAAATCTACAGAGTGCACCCAAGAAACGGAAACTATCGCAGGACGTTCCGTTGGTCAAATCGGAACCGGAACTGTGCAATCCGGGACAGTTAAGTCCACCGGGACAAATTGGCAATAATATTGATGAAGACTACGCGGCCAGTGAAAATGGTGCTTGTTTGTCGGATTCGCAATATCAGTGTATTCGATTTCAGCAGTTTCAACAGCCTTCTTGGCATGTGCTTTGTGATCAGAACCTAACAGAACTGTAAGTGTAAATAACTGCATTTATGACATTTCTAAAAAAAGATTTAACATCTAACCAGTTAATGTTAATGGATTCATATCTGTTACAGATTTGTAACATTTTGAGTGTATTCTAATGTAGTTGTTTTGTTTGAGATTTTAAAAAGTATGTCTATATATTTTAGTCCAATTCCTCATTACCGAGTTGATGCCGATAAAGGATTCAATTTTTCTAATGCAGACGATGCCTTTGTGTGTCAAAAGAAAAATCATTTTCAAGTAAATAAATCTTTTAGAATGAAATTTTACTGTTAATATTTATTAAAATTGAATTGATTTGAATAGATAACATGTCATGTTCAATTGCTCGGTGATGCACAATTTGTGAAAACAGCTGATGGACTACAAAAAATTAATAGTTTTCATCTGCATTTCTACGGTGTAAAATTTGATTGTCCAACGCAGACAATTCGAGTGGAACAAAGTCAAAGCGATCGCAGCAAGAAACCATTTCATCCGGTCCTGTGAGTTAACATTTGTCTTCAGAAAATGTTCAACAATTTGTATATATTATCAATTAATCAACAATGGATTATTGATAAAAGATTAGAAAATGATCTACTGTGGCGAAATTTAAATAAAAATAATATTATAAAAAATCCCAAAACCACACTTAAATGAAAATAAAGCTAAATACGTATTTCGGAAGCTAAGCTTTCATCTTCAGTAGCTAAATAAAATCTACAAAAATCTTACCTGTGATCCAAAGTGCTTAAGTGTTTATGTACTTTGGATCACAGGTAAGATTTTTGTAGATTTTATTTAGCTACTGAAGATGGAAGCTTAGCTTTCGAAATACGTATTTAGCTTTATTTTAATTTAAGTGTGGTTTTGGGATTTTTTATAATATTATTTTTAATGGATTATTGATTTTTGAAACGTGTTTTAGCTCAACTCTAAAATGTTTTTTGTCCTTTTATACACTTTTTTAAAGCAATTGAGCAATTATGTAGATGAACGATTCTACCTAAAATATCTATACAAATTGTTGAACATTATCGTTTGTAAATTTCGTAATCCAATAAGATTTTGGAGCCTTAATTTTAGAGTTTCGAATTCTAGAGTCGAGCTGGTTAGTTCACAAGTCACTAAGGTGACGGTAGGTCGCTTACATTTCAGTGAAACAACATCAAATAATATGCGAAAAAAGGGTAAACCTAATCCAGAACAAAGATATTTTCAGGTACACAAAACTCACAGTTAGCATATTGCAAAAATTAACTAAAAGAAAAAATATCTATTTTAGTTAGTTGTTGGTCTTCATGCGCACACGTCACATGGCCATTTTCCAGTGATTAGTCATGCAAGTCAAAAAATTATAGTTCGGGTATATAATAATAATGACTCGTTTAGTCATTTTAATTACTAAATTGTTTAACTAATTGCAGGCTTCTAATCCTGGACAGTTTGAAAGTGACGTTGAACTTTGTTGGCAAAAAGGACAAACACAGGTAGTATTTTACTTTGAGATTTATTGAAGATATGCATTGTAAATTATTTAGTCTATAGATGAATTAAGGGGGTATTACCATGCGGACGGCCTTTTTTTAAAGTAATTTCTGGATTTTTTTTGAGGAAAATAAAACACTTAGGATCTTGCGGTTTGTTGCAACTTATTTACTCATATGTCGACTACAAAAGCTGATTTTTTTTTATCGTATTTGACCTTTTTCCTGACCTTGAAACTTGCCTCAAAGGAGGACATGTTTCTCTGGTTTTGGTCCACGGCCGGAAACTTTTCTCCGCTTCTGATCACCGAAACATAAAATAAAGTCGCATTCTTTATTCCGAATTAAATTATCTAGAGTTTGAACCTATTTTAATAAAAAAAATCTCGAAAAATAACAAAATGGTGGCCATTTGAAAAAAGTGGTCGATTTTTTCCCTTCTTTTTCTGACTTTGAGGCGCTCGGAAAAATCTTAAATATTATTATATTTCAATGAGAAAGGTTCAATTTCCGTAGAAATATGTGTAGAACAAAAAACCGAAAAGCTCAAGTCGATCCGTTTAATAGTTAAAAATAGACATTAATAATAAACTACAAAAACTAAAAATACATTACTTAATCAGATAATTAAAATTACGAAACAAAATTTAATTTCTCGTTTATGCTACTGTCACAGCGGCAAACAACTGACTGGAATGTTGCTTTTATATTTGTCCTCCTTTCATGAACTAAGTTACGTTTTGATCAATCAGAGGGTACAAATTATTAGCAATTATATCCATTTTTAGTTGGAATGAACTGTTAAAAAATATATATATATATATTACAGGAATCGATATTTCATGCCGGCAAAGTGGGAATCAATACAGATCGACCAGATGAATCATTAGTGATACATGGTAATTTGAAAATAACTGGTCATATAATTCAACCAAGCGATTTACGAGCGAAGAAAAATATTATCGAATGTGATTCCGCTGAACAATTAAAAAATGTACAAAGATTACGGGTTGTCAGGTGAATATTCAAAATAAAAGATAAATAATAAATATAATAATACTCAAAAATATTAAGATTTTATATTTTTCCCAATTAAATTTCACAATGACAATATGAACATTTATTTGTTCAAGGTTCATTACTAAAAAATAAATAATTGATACCATTGATATATAAAAAATATCGAATATATTTTTGCTTTTATAATGATCGATAAATAAGTTTTGAATATATCTATAGAAACTGTTGAAATTAATTATTTTGTAATTGTTAGATATGAATACGCACCTGGTTTTGCGTCGCAACTGAATCTCAATTCTGATTTATCAGATACTGGTGTTATTGCTCAAGAAGTTGCACAAGTTCTTCCAGAAGCCGTTAGTCCCACAGGAGATATAACGTTAGACAACGGAAAAACTATTAATAATTTCTTAGTTGTCAATAAAGTAAGGAAAATTTCAAATAAGCTTTAAAAAATACAAAATTTCATTTTTGGCTATATTTAAGATTATAGTTTTTTTTTAATATTTAAAGAAAAATATATTAAAAATTGGTTATATTTGCAGGAAAGAATTTTCATGGAAAACATTGGCGCTGTAAAAGAATTATGTAAAGTTACAGATAATTTAGAAACACGAATTGGACAATTGGAAAGAATTAATCGAAGATTAAATAAATTGAAACGAGATGATAGTTTAAAATCAAATAGTACAGGTAGAAAATATGGCTTTCTTAGAAGTCCTTTTTAATAAAAGTGCTTCTTTTATTTCTTTCAAATCTTATTTTTATGCATTGTAATTATGACATTTTTAAATCAAAATAAAGCTATTTAAAATAATTATTACTAATTTAAAATGGTCCTTTTAGCTAAAATAAGTTTTGAAAGTGCTTGTGAATACAGATCTGTTTTTTTATTATGTAAAACAAATTATTTGCAGTGAGTAGTAGCAAAATTTCCAGTTCGCCAAAATGTCAAAAACATCATTCTTGCCACAAAGACCCAGAATTATGTTCAAATAAATTTATCCAAATTGTTATTGTTATACTTGTATTAATAATGGCATTTTGGTAAGTACAAATGCCTCTAATCAAATGATTATTTTTCTTAATTATTGAAATTTATAGTCTAGCAGCGATAACAACATTATATTTAATGGAAGCAACTAGACATAATCAATATCATCAAACAAATAATATATTATCGAAAAGTCCCGGATTTCATCGGAAAATATCACCGACAAAATCAGTTAAATCAAGAATTTCTTCTACAATGCAAAATGTTCATCATACTCCTTATAAAGAAAAAAGTTAGTGTAGCGAAATTATTCTCAATTCGATTTTTGTTAATTTTTTCAATATAAATTCTAAACTAATTATCGAAGGTAAAAATGACTAAAATTAGTTCTGTAGTTAAATCAGACATACTTCTTTCTGACTGCCGTTTTAATTTATGCACAAACACAAGAATTTGACTAATCCAAACACTTGACACACTTTTAGTTTTAATGATTGGTCAAATTCTTGTACTTAAGCGTGAAACTAAATTAGGCTTTAGCGTTACTGATTAAACAGTTCAAGTGCATAGATTTTATTTCAACATCTCAGAACAGTCGCGAATAAATCGGACGATTATTCTGGCATCCATTTTTCAAATTAATTGACCGTAATTATTATGTTATAAAATTATTTGCTAAAAATATTGTTGAAAATGATTATGTGACTCGAAATTTGATGAATTTCTTGTTTATTTTCTGTTGACTTTCAACAGAGAAAATGATAATTTCTATAAAATAAAAAAAATGGTATTATTGCAGTTAACGAAGTAACCAATCATAAATCATCACAAGAAAATACAATAACAACCTCAAGGTTGCCTATGGTGATAGGAAAACCTCCAATTTGTCATGACATAGATGGTGATATTGATTCTTCTAGTCTTTGTCCAGTAAATTAATTCAACAATGCCAACAATAATTGAAGATGTTTTAATATTCGTTTTTTATTTTGTAGAATTATTGTTGCGCTCCAATTCTAATTGATAATGGAGACACTGATCATATATTACCGGAAAAATCGCAAAAACCGAATCTCAACTTAACAAAACCGCAGCCTAGTTTAATAAGTTTAGACAAGAATAAAATCTCGAAACCATTTCACTCGAATAATATTGATAAACAGAGACAAGAACGCGATTCGGATGTTTATTGGCCGGAACAGGAGAATATTTATGATAATTCTGGTATTTCAAATTAATTTAATGTGTCTAATTTTATTATTATTATTTTGTTGTTGAATTTTTAGAACCGCCAGAGCAGTTTTTTACGGTGATAATCAGAGGAAGCACATTCAATATGACATTGTCTAATGAATATTGTATTGATTGTAGTAATCTATACAATGTTACATATTTAGTGCCTGTTTCTAAATATATGGCCGATGAATCTATTACACTGAATTTTAGGTATTTTTCTTTTTATATATATTTATTGAAATTTCAGCTGACGATTTTTGTCTTTGAACATACACAATCACTCTTTCACGTAATTCAAGCAGAAATTAGTTTTTTTTTATCCAGACAGGCAACTTTCGCTTCATTTCCTTATTTTTACCACTTGGAAACATTCGTTCTCGCAAATCGGATTTCCACTTTCAGTGTCTCTTACGTATATTCTTTTAATTAAAAGTTCATTAGATATTTATTCAAGATGACCGAACCATCTTAAATAACTTAAAGCAACTTTCACAAACTCTTCTTATTTAAGCTGAAATTACTTAGGCAAACAATCCTATCCAGACAAGCAACTTGTAAATATGCAACACTTAATTAAATTACGAAAGTCAAATTATTGTTATAAATTTTACAATATGAGTAAAACGATTTTTATATTTGCAAATATTCCAGACCTAATCAGCAGACATACAAAGAAATTGAACAATGTTACTTTGATCACAAGCAACAAGAATGTCCATTCTTAAGTTATTGGGATGATACAAAGTCGCATGGAATGCCCAAAATAAACGAAAATAGTGCTTCGAAAACTACTGGATTAGTTTTCGACGTTTATATGGGTGGTATTTTAAATAAAATAACGACATTTCGTGCCTCGATTTTACCAACTTCGGTAAGTAGAAATTTATCTTAAAATATTCGATAATATTCATATTTCCATGGTATTTATTGGAATAAAATAAAAATAATATTATAAAAAAACCCAAAACCATACATAAATTAAAATAAACCTAAATACGTATTTCGGAAGCTAAGCTTCCATCTTCAGTAGCTAAATAAAATTTACAAAAAATCTGACCTGTGATCCGAAGTACATAAACACTTAAGTACTTGTCAAAGATGCTGTCAAAGATCTTTGACAAGTGCTTGGATCACAGGTAAGATTTTTTGTAAATTTTATTTAGCTACTGAAGATGGAAGCTTAGCTTCCGAAATACGTATTAGCTTTATTTTAATTTAAGTATGGTTTTGGGTTTTTTTATAATATTATTTTTATTTAAATTTCGCCACAGTAGATCATTTTCTAATCTTATATGGTATTTATTGTTAATTATATTTAATATTTTGAAACTATTTTTAGAATGTTTGCAAGTTGTCGGAAAATAAACTTGGGATTGAATATACCGAGTACAATTTGAATTTTGTTAGAGACTGCGAAGAATGAAAATCGGACACGTAACAATTGGAATTTTGATGACGTAATTGTAATTGTTTCTATTTCTAAATTACTTTTAAGTTGGAACAGCTGCAATTAGTGATTGATTTATTTAATAGCAAGTTTTTATTGTTACTGACAAACTATTTTTGTTTTGTTTATATCTGCACTAGTTTATTTTTGTTTTTCAAACTAATCGAGATTGCAGTGTTTATTAACTTAAAAATAATTTTTAGATGGAACATTTCTATGATAAATACGTAAATTATTATTACGTATATCAATCGAATTATTACTTTTGTTTTCAATTTATTTTCCCCACCCAGTATAATTCGATTATACTTCGAATTATTAGACAAAAATAATATATAATCAAAATATGTGTACTTAAAATTTGTCCGTCCTAAATGTACAATTATAGATTAAGTAAAAATATGATGTAATTATATCCAATTTGTTGCACATTTTTATTTTTACATTAAGGTAATCTTTTTTCGAATGACAAATTATATAAATAACTACTATATAAATTATTATTTTAAAATACATTTTTATATATATATATAGATATTATTAGCAGATTATATATTATATTTCTTGTCTATATTAAGAAAATAATATTTATCTTAATATATAATTTTATATATGCACACGTATGGCTAAAAATTTCTTTTGGCAGCTTTGTATAGAGAATTATCTTCTAAATAAAAAACCAATTCTAGTGACAGCTTCTGTTAGATATTAAGTTCATTTTTTAGTATTTTAGTTTTATCTAATAAAAAAATATTGTAAGTGATATTTATAAAATGAACAAATTATTGAATCTTTTTTTTGTAGTAGTGCAATATTATAATTGTTGTGATTGTCAAATAAATATCTATTATATCAGCTTATTTGTTTCATTACTTTCTTTTCTAATTATTATTTGAAAACAAGTAAAAAAATGAAACATACGGTCGGATTCTCTAACGAAGTTGCTAAGTTCTCGTTTTAATTTTTTTATGTGTCAGCTAATATTATTGGCTAATGTTGTTAGCAACGTTGCTAAAACTTAGCAACTTCGTTAGAGAATCAGGCTGATAATTATGTCGAAAAAATATCAATACCCTACTTTCTCCTAGTGAAATAAAATGATTCTATCATAAATTATGAATGCGCATTTATATAAAAATTGTATAATTTATAATTAAAAGTATATTTTTAATAACATTTACTAGGAATAAGGTTATTTAAATAAACAGACAGTATTTAATTAATATTAATTTGTTTGATTATAGTTTCGGATTCGGAATTCGGAGAGTCAGCGACACCTAGTTACAAATGTTCCGAACTAAAAATCAGATGATGTGTACTAAATGTAGTGAGTAAGGTTGCATATATTTCGTAAATTACACGTGTTTTTGCAAAGTAAGTGATAGAGGATTGTTTGATTTTCGAAATAATGTTTACGCTGCAGTTTTTAATCGTATTAATTTAACAATATTATATTTGAAAGTGCTGTCGGTGTTTGAGGTTAGGTTAATGTTAATGTCAGTTTGAAATTTAGCATTTAGTTTTTTTTTCTTCTTGTCGTAATTAATTTTATTTGCCAACAGATTTAAGACAAAAGCATCTAAAAATAATTTTTATTCCAGGGTTTAATAATACAAATAATGCTACAAAGAAGTTGAAATTAGTCCAAGTCCGGAAGAATTCGTCGAATCAAACTTATTGGTTTAATTGTAAGTAGTTATTATTTATTTGAATTATGCATATAAACGTGAATAAATGAAATTTGTTTACATATCTTAATGTATTGATTGAATTTTAATTATTTTATACATGTAAATAATTGGGTTACATTCATTATACTTTAGGGAGACAATCAGTTTGATTCTCTAACAAAGTTGCTAAGTTTTAGCAACGTTGCTAACAACTATAACCAAATAGAAACAGTTCTCATTTTAATTTTTTATTTAGCATAAGATAATATTATTGGCTAAGGTTGTTAGCAACGTTGCTAAAATTTAGCAACTTCATTAGAGAATCAGGCCGAATGTTCTGAAATTTTATTACACTAATCTTAATCTTAATACCTCATAAATAATCTTACATTATCTTTGATAAATTTTGCGATTAATGTATCTACTTATAGTGTGTTGTTATAAAAATACTTATTTTGTCATAATTGTTTAGTCATATCGGTATGTAAACAATAAAAAAGTATGTTACATAAATATACAGTGTGTAAAGTGTAGAGGTTTCCTATAGGAAAAAAAAATTAAATATGAGTTTTATGAGAAAAACTTATTCTTTATAAATTTTTTTGCTTCAAAACCCCTTATAGTCAAAGAAAAATCCAGTAATCACTTAAGATAAGTTCAAAAACTTGATATTATGTCGAGTTGCTGATTTTAAATATGACTAAGTCCGAATGTTTCATCAGTATCGTGTTACCCATGGATTACTTGTTAATAATAATAATAATTATATTTTGGCAAATTAATAATAATAATAATAATTAAAAAGTAAGTCTCTTGTATGACAAATATTTTTAACATTTTTCACACGATACTGATGTAATATTCGGAGTTAGTCATATTTAAAATAAACAACTCGACATAATATCAAGTTTTTGATCTTATCTTAAGTGATTACTGGATTTTTATTTGACTATTAGGGGTTTTGATAGATGCAAATTTTTTTATAAAGAATAAGTTTTTCTCCTAAAACTCATATTAATTTTTTTTTTCCCTATAGGAAACCTCATCACTTTAGACACTGTATAAATTTATTGTTTGTATGATATTGTATATAATTAGGCATTAATATTGCAATAATTTAAGTTTATTTTTAAAACAACTCGCTTTCATAAACTTGGCTTTAAATCTGGTATCATCTTTAAGTATTTTCTATCTGTTCGGAATTGGCGCACACCTGAATCTGTAGGCAGTTTTGGTAATGGCTGGTAAACGTACACGCACGCGTTCTTCATCTAATATGAGCTCACAGATGTCATCGCCTGCTACAGTTACTACTCTCGAACAGCTACAGACTTTGTCGAAGGATCAGTTAAAAAATGAATGCAGACGAAGAGGTCAAAAGACCTCGGGAACTAAAACTGAATTGGTATGCATGATTTCCGGAGACGCTTTTCTGTGTTGCTTAAACTCTGCCTTGCATTTTGTGCAAACTTTCCGATTGATATTGTGCAAAACTTTGCTACATAGCTGTTTGCTGGTTCAATATACAGTGGAATCTCGCATAACGAGCATAATTTGTTCCGGAGTCTTACTCATAACGCGAAACACTCGTTAAGCGAAACAATTTTTACCATATAAATTAATGTAAAAAAATACTTAAAAAAACGTTATGTGTAATGTTTATTCAAAGAAAATTACATATAAATTGTTAAGGAGCGTGATTTATCTTCATCTTTTCTTCTATCGCAGAATGAACCCACTTGGAATGAGAATTCGATTTGCAGGAAACAAAAAAAAATCGAAATAATTAGTAAAATACCTAATTTATTTTTACTAGAAAGTTGTCTAAGAGACATTTGTTTTTGCTACATTTTGTTCTAAACACAGGTTGATCAGGGTGACCACATTCTGGAAAACTCAGGGAAACAGGGAAAATACAGGGAATTTGAATCATACAAAATATTCAGGGAAAACACAGGGAAACAAAATTTTTCGTTAAATTTTTTGAATAGTTTCACGGAAAATTGGCAACATTACATAATAATTAAATTGTTTAATTCGTTCAAGAATACATATTTATTTAAATCTGATCACATACGTTTTTTTTTTTTTTAAATAACTTTTATATGTATTGTATAAACTTTTGTTGAAACTCAAATAAGATTAATACATTAATTTAGATAATTTTAATATTATATTAATCAAAAAATGACATCCAATTTTTAATAACACATTGATGATAATATTTTATAAACACAGGAACTGATTCAAGTATTTATCAACAAAAAATAATATTCTATCATTTTATTCAGACATTTTGACAAAAACTGATGAAAAAATAACTCAAAACGTGTACCTAATAAGATCATTAATGAACTGTGATTATTTACAAATGTGATTAACGAAAAATGTAGTTTTTTTTTATTTAGATTTTATAATATATATATATATATATATATATATATATATATATATATATATAATTATATATATATATATATATATATATATATATATATATATATATATATATATTATGTTTTGCAATAAAAAATATTAAAATATAACCAGCCATTTAGTTGAAATTATTATGAAAATACGAACAAATAGTGCCAATACAAAAGTATAATGTAAAAGTTATAATAAAATTGTAAATTTAACACAGGGAAAAATGATAATAACACAGGGAAAAGACAGGGAAAACACAGGGAAAATAGATTTTGGTAACCTGTGGTCACCCTGTTGATATAGCAATGGCACGGAAAGTTCTGGGATTCCCCTATCCGCTTCACTCGTTAAGCGAGTCATTTTTTTTACAATTTATTTTGCTCGTTATGCGAATTACTTGTTTTGCGAGGTTCCACTGTATGTGTGAATGCTTGTTTCTCGTTTTCCGCCAAATATTCACCCGATATGTTTTTCGAAAATATCTGTGTACGTATTTTTTGTATAGCACTTAAATTATTTGAACAAAATGCATATTTGTTGTTTTGTTTTTATATATTTTTAAGTGTATTTTCAGAATTATTTTTACTTTCTATGTAATATTATTTTTTGAGAGAGAGCTTTATTTTTATTGAATGGTTTTGCAGTTTTAAAATACCAATTCGGTTTTTTTTTTTAAATAATTTTCATTAAATTGTTGCCTAGCTTGAAATTATTTTTTATGGATGTAATAAATAAATATTTGGTTGAACTTTTATTAAAACACATTTTAAAAATTTAGTGTTAATAATATCTATAAAATAATAGTAGTAAAAAACCGGTATTTATATATTCTAAATAAAAATAAAATATATTGATCGTTGTAGTCAAATGGCATTTGCATAAAACGTTGTTAGAAAACAGAGTTACGTTTTTAGCTGACCTTATCAATCATGAATTTTTAAACAACATTTATTGTGTATGTAACCATATTTTAGATATTTCAAATTGTTGTTAAAATAATAAGTGTAATTTAGATAAATATATCTTTTACGTTAATGATTATTTGTAAAACAAAAGACTTATTATTTTTTTTGTTTTGGATAAAAACAAATTATGTTAATATTTTTATATCTAACGGTTATTACTTTTCTTTTTATTAAAAGCAGGTTTTCTACTGACATGAATTTATCTATAATTTCTCCGCTAATTTCTTTTTACTTTTACTTGCCGTACAAATCAGTACAACGTAAACTGTTATGCGAACAAGATTTCTTGTTCAGTTTTTGGTTCAATTTTTACGCTAACAAAATTAAATTACAAAATTTCTTGTGATGACTATGTTAGGAAAGGTAAATAATACATTATAATATTTGTTTTAAAATTGTTTTATTGTTTCTTTTAAATCATGTTTCAAACAAAAGAATTTATAAATTGAAAGAAAAAAAAATCACATGATTCAAAAAGTTAGTTTTGTTTTGAATTTGAAAACGATTTAAAATGGTGTTTACGATAAACTGATGCACTTTAACCTTGTGATATTTTATTAGTTTAATATGAGTTTTATAATATCTATTTTATTTCGTGTATTCGTATTTTAATTTATTATTTTTTAACTATGATTTATAAAAAAGACAATGTTGCTATTGATTTAAGTAATGAATTTGTTATAGACTTAAGTGAAGTAAGTTTGAGCTATAAATATTTATTATTTAAATTTTTTTAGGTTAACTGTTTCGTTTGCTGTATTATTTTATGTATAATAATGTAATTGACATTATTTTTTTTATAGGCTATGTTTTTTTAACGCTTTTTATGTTGATTATTTTTTATGTGTTTAAATTTTTAGTTTTAACATATTAAATTTGAAATAATTTAGTATTTTACTAGTTTACCACGCGAATTTATTTTTGAACAAAAATTAGTTGAAATTAGTGAAATGTTTAATATATAAATTATAGAAGTTAATGACTTGAAATAAACTATAAATTTATGTATTTTTTATGATTTTTATTTTGGGATTAAAAATAGAACTGTTGCATTTCATTGCTTTAAATCGTTACAATTTTTTAAAAGTGATTAATTTTAATAAATATTAAAAAAAATATATTTTAGCAAATTATTTAGTTATTTTTTAAACTTTAAATTTATAATGAAATATGAATATGCATTATATTTTATTTACATCTACTAATTCTAATATAAAATTTATAATTTTAATATAGAATTTTAAGTACTTTTTAAAATAAATATACTAATATAAATAAATATACTAATTACACTTTAGGTTTTTGAAAAACTTATGCTATTTTCATTAGTATTATACAAATTTGTTGATAATATTTAGTTTAAACATGCTACTTTTTATTATATATAATACTTTTTATGACCAATTATTGATAAAGAAAATTTATGTGTATAGGGTTTTTGATACTTTTGTAAATTATATTTTTTTTTAACAAATATTTTTTAGATTTTGAGTATTAATTTCAACTAATTTTATATTTTAAAACTGGTATAATATATATTGACTATACAATACTATTTTTTGTTTACTTTTTGGTGATAAAAATGTTGGACAATAGTAATAAATCCATTATAACTTTCAATGTAATCTTGTGATTAATATATACGCTTAGTAGCAGTAATTATTTTTGCCATTAATAATATGCATTTTTTTTTTTTAATTTTAAATAAAATTAAGCAAACATCGGATGCATTCAGTTTTAAATTAAATTCAAGACATTATTACCATCAGAAAGTAGCAAAAAATAGTAAGTGTTAACCTAAATGATCTGTCCCAAAAGTAACTGAACATTTATTAGATAGTGCATTATTCGCTGAAACACAATTTTTTTTTCTTTAGAATGTCATTCATAACTTGAAAACGTTTAGTTTTGTTACGTTGGTCTTCTGTGAGCAGTAGATTTGATAGTAAGTGTGGCTTTTTATTATTTGTCGAATGTACGATATTGAAATAAAAAGTTCTAAGTTTTGTGATCATAATAGTGAAAAAAAAAACAATACATTCAGGGTAGAAATAAACAAGTTTGGCATATAATTATTGGGAGGCACTATATCTCAGAACATTTTATTCTGATTGTAAAACATTTAAAATAATTCAATTTTGTAAAATTTCGTAAATTTTTATTAAGTATATATATTCAAATTTTATATAATAAGCTGCACAGTTTTGTTCCAAATTGTTCTATAAGATAGTTTATTTTTTAAAAATTAAATATCTTTTTTTTGTACAAGTATTATATCGGTAATTTAATATTAGTTCTGAATTATTTGTGACATACGCAATTTTTGTTTTAATTATTGATTTTAAAGTGAGATATGTGATTATAAACACATTTTTTATTGGCTAAATTAGCAAATTATTTAGAAAATACAGCTTTAAATTCTTTTGTTATAAATGAGGAGTTTTATAGAAAAAAAATGTACACGTTGTTTCATTAGAATAATGTTTAACTCTACTATTTTAAAAATAAAAAAGTTCGGTTACTTTTGATATAAACCTATCAATAAAAATATGTATAGATATTTTTTCGAAAATGTATTTTTTCAGTTACAACGTTTATGTCACAAAATGCCAAATACGTCAACCAAACGAAAAGAGGTTGCCCCCGAAGCTAACGGTAACAATTTAACTAGGTTAGATACGAATGATGCTGCGAGACAAGATAAAAAAGCGAGAGAAAAATTAGAGCGCGAAGGTGTCGTATTATGGCGGCGACCAATTACAACCAGCGAATATTTTATAAAAGAATCGTTCATACTTTTATATACATATGGAAATCGGTAAGTCGTTTTTTCTATTATAATTTTTTTTTATTAGTTTCCGAGCAAAAGTTACCAAAATAATTATTTTATTGTTCTTTAGAATATTACATTTATCAAATTGAAGAAAAGTTGGCAATTTTTAAATTTGCATGTTTATAAATTTTATTGATGATATTATAATAGCTAAACCGAATTATTTGTTAAGAATATTGTTCTATTATAAAGAAAAATAATTATTGTACAATAATATATATTTTAATGATTATAGATTTAGTATTATAAATATATATATTATCTATATTTCTTACATAAAAAGTTTATTATAAAGGTTATTTTTAAATTATTTGGAACATGATAAATTATTTATTGTATTTTTTTATTATTACATGCGTGTTTTTTGAAATATTTTTTTTTACAATATTGAAAATTGAAATATGTCAAAATAGAAAGTGGTAGGATATTTATATCATTTTGAAGAAAGCTAATAAATATAATGATAATTTTATAAATTGAATGCATTTTAACTTTCACATCTTATTTGGTAGTGATTATTTATTGTTAGTAATTTTTATTTTGGAAATTTTGTTTAACAAAATTAATTACTTAATCTTTTAATAAAATTATATTTTTTATGTAGATGTTTCAGAAATCGGCCATATATTTTTTTTCTAATTTTATAGATATATTAATTTATAAAAATTTAATACAAAATTATAACATTTTTTTAAATAAAATAAAATATTTTTAATTATATTGAAAATTTAAGTATAAAATTTATAAAACTAAAATGTTTGCAGTTTCGTATAGGGCAGTGATATTGGACAAACACTTTTTTTAAATTTTAAAACAGGTCGTTATTGTGTAGTCATTTTTTTGTATATTTAATTTTAAATTGAGTACATCCTGTTAGGCAAATATTCCAACAACTTAATTATAGTCCAGCGGTTGCACCACTGATAATTTTTAATGTTGATTAGATTAAATAATCGGGACCAATAGATTTTCTTTATGGGAGTGTGTTTTTCTCTCAATTTTTAAGGTTTGTTAACAGTGTATACTGTTTTATACTTAGTATAGGTTAGTGTAAAATTTATATTTACTTTAGTAAATATTAGATTTATCAATCAATACAGTTGCAAACTTGTTTGATGGTATTCTGGAATAAATCTATTATAAATGTAAAATTAATCTTCTACATACTAAAACAATTTCTATTTTTCCCGTATTAACAATTATATGAGTATAATTTTTATTTCGATAGAAGCGAATTTGTTTATAAAGTGAAACTAAAAAAAAAAATTATTTTAAAATGACATGTCTATTATATTGCTCAATCTTTTGGTAAATATTTAGGAGGTTCTGTTTTTGGATGAATTAGTTCATTTGTTTAGTTCAAAATGTACAAATACCTTTTTTTGCAATTTCTGAGATGTGAGATTTTATTTGTGCTGCAGAATAATAAATTTTTAAATTGATATATTTCCCTTCAGATATGTTTATTTTAATAGTGTTTCCTAGTATACTGACCATATTTTGCTTTTTAAACGTGCGATAATTGCGGAAGCTAGGTGATAGTGTTATCAGAGCCGTATTTAGATATTTTATCGTCCGGAATAATAGTGGAATATAATAAAAAAATATTATTATTACAGAAAGTTAGCATTTTTTAAAACATATCTTTAGTATTTGTTTCTGATCTAATGTAACTGCTTTTTTTATCATTCAAATATAAATCGATTTTTAGCTTGAAATTAATTAATTATAGTTACAAATTAGGTCGACAGTGTCAGAATTGTGAATTTGAAAAATGACTTATATTGGATTTTTTTGTCATTTTTATTTTCTCACAAAATTACAATCAACTATTGTCAACTGACCATTTATTAATGAGAATATTTAATTTGCGTCTACTTATGGCTTATAAATCAGTTATTTATGAACAAAAAAATTTTGCGACTGTTAAAAAATTATACTACTACTTTATTTTACCATTTTTCGTTCTTAAAATATCTGTTTATCGTAATAGTTCAAAAAAAGTAAAAATCTTGTTGCATAAATTATTATTAACATACAATCTCTTTAGAAAACTTTATTTCCAGAGATAAATCCTATTCGAAATTTATGATTCACTTGAGGTAATTGTTTTAATTGATTGTTTTTTTTTTTGCTTTTGTTCCAGATTATTACAATATCGTAAAACGGTAGCATTGTTTGTGCTGTTGGTAACAGCATTAGCAATAGCAGTAAATATAGCTGGGCCGCATCAGGCCTTTATACAATCTAGTTATAAGCAAATTGCGTGGTGTCTGTATTGGTGTGGCTTGGGTGTTTTATCGTCCGTGGGTCTGGGTACGGGGCTGCATACGTTTCTACTCTACTTGGGACCGCATATTGCCCAGGTTACCATTGCTGCCTACGAATGCGCTAGCGTTGATTTTCCAGAACCTCCCTATCCAGATGAGTAAGTCTTTATTGTTTTTAACTTTTTAACTACTTTTTTTTAAATAAATGTACTCATATTTATTCGTAAAGTTCTACTAAACTGACTAAAGTTGACTTAAGTTTTTTTCTCTTTTTATATAATCCAGTGTATAATAAAATAAAATTACCAATTAATATTTAATATTATATATGTAATGAAAATTTTATTTTTGCAATGATTTATTAATATATTTAAGAAATCAAAAAATAATAGTAATTATTTCAAGGTAACTTATAAATAATAACATAGCCATAAAAAAACAAATCAAATAATATATAACATTGCAATAATTATATTAAAAACTATAATTTATTACAATTACATAAAATAATGTATTGCAAATTAGTTTTTTTTTCTATTTTTGATTTCTATTTATTACTTTTAAAAGTGTTTTTTTTTTTACTTACTAAGCGCCTTTATTGGTTTATTTAAATTTTATATCAGATATAATAAAAAAATAGAAAAAATATATATGATATAGAAATGAAACATAAAATATATTTCGAAATAAAAACATTTATTTTTACAAAAAAAAGTAAGGTGTATTGATTTTATATTAATTTTATTCAATATTCGATAATAAACTATAGTTATTTTTTAACACTGATATTAATTATTATTTTTATACGAATAGGACTTGTACCAATGTTATATAATCAGCTTATTCAGTTCTAAAATTTATTTTGACATTTAAACAAACTTTATATGAAATATAGATGTCTTGCAGATTCTTACTTAAACGTCTCTGTAAAAATTACTGGTTACATACAGTGATAGGTGATAGTCATAAAAATCTTCAATGTTATAATATGTATATAAAGATAAAAATTTTCTTGGGTAAAAAACAGTCTGTTAGGGCTCAATTGAAATACTATTCGAGGTTTCGTATACGGTCAATATTTTATTTTATATTAACATACGTTTCGCTGCCCTCAAGCCATGGTTACATATACAAATGCATATAGAATTATAGAAAAATAATATGTATATTCAAATTTTATTTTATTTTGTAAAGTCTTGTGATAATTTCAAAGACAATATAGACATTTGTTAAGGAATACGAATATATTATAAACATTTTAATTTAAAGAAAAAAAATGCTCTATAATTATTTATATTTTCATAGAGATCATACTTATTTTCATATATTTCTCGTAACAGAATAAATTATAAATAAATATTTGTTAAGGCTAGCAATTTTCACATTCAATAAAACTGACGAATTACCTTTAAAAAGTGTCCGATATAATTCTAAAAAGAAACATTTAAAACATTAATTATGAAAACTATATTTTTTAAAGTATAATCTGTCCGACGGATGGCGTACAATCAGTCATATCAATATTCACAATCATGTCGAAAGTACGCTTGGAAGCGATGTGCTGGGGCGCTGGTACAGCATTAGGTGAATTACCGCCATATTTTATGGCGCGTGCTGCAAGATTATCCGGTCTTGATCCGGACGATGAAGGCGATCTGAAAGAGCTTGAAGAACTAGAAAGAAAAGTCAAGAACAAGGAAAATCTAACACTGCTCGAACGAGCGAAAGTTGGCGTTGAAAAAATTATCGAGCGTGTTGGGTTTCTTGGAATTCTTGCATGTGCCAGCGTGAGTAGAATATGTATTCATTACTTAATGTTTTAGCACAATTATCGAACCGATTTTATTCGACAATACTCAGCTGTCAGTACGTTTTCGTAATATGACGTTAATTTTGTGTGTTTTGAATTATTTTTGTGATAGTTTTCAAGTAAATAAAACAGTTCTTTTAAGAACTAATAATATCCGGTCTTGTTGGTCGCTGAAACTTAAACTTATAACGAAAATTTGCTAATGTTTTTTTAGTGTAAAAAAAAGACTTTTGCATTTATTCTATAAATAATAAATAATGTAATGTCAACTTAAGAATTTATTTCATATTATAAGTAAATTGAAAATTAAATTCATTCAATTCATTATACAGTCATCAAGCACTGAGGATGCTATTTACAATGTATGGCAAAACGTCTGCTACGAAGATAAATCGATCATGGCATAACAGCTCAGAAGTTTAAATTGAATTAATTGACATATAATTGCGCCATGTATCCAAAAAATGTTACACAAATGCTTTCCACTATGCCAAAATTATTTTCCGTCAAACATTTCTTTCCAGACAAGTAACATTTGCTTTATCCAGATTTACGATACCTCTCATACATGTTTTTTTATTCCTATCACTTGGAAACGTTCGTTCACGCAAATCACTCAATCGAAATTCCACTACTCATCGGACTTCCTCGCAAACGAATTCCTTCTATATCATTCATATATATTTTTTGAACCAAACGTTCATTAGACATTGGCTCCAGATGACCCTTTTATGCTTCTGCAGTCAAACCTAATCCACTCACTCACTACCATACGCCAACGTAGGCACCAAAACAGAAACATTTACGTTTCTAACAGAAGTATATAAAGCACCCAAATCCATCCAAATGCACCATCAACAGATATCAAATCAAATCACCGTTTTTTGTAATCATGATGATATATTTAATTTGCAGATTCCAAATCCGCTTTTCGACTTGGCCGGCATAACATGCGGCCATTTTCTCGTACCATTCTGGACATTTTTCGGTGCAACCTTAATAGGCAAAGCCATCATAAAGATGCATATTCAAAAACTGTTCGTTATTATTGCATTTAACGAAACGCTCATTGAAACGGCCATCGTTTGGCTGACAATGGTGCCCGTTATTGGCACCAAACTACAGGAACCATTCAAAGATTTCCTAGCGAATCAAAAGAATAAACTCCATCGTACAAGTAGCAGTGGTGCAGCCGCAGAAGGTGGTAGTTTACTGGCTTGGATTTTCGAAAAATTCGTCATCGCTATGATTTTATATTTTGTTGTTTCGATAGTTAATTCGTTCGCGCAAAGTTATCATAAACGAATTCATAAACACAATAAAAAAGGACTGAAAAAAGCGACTGATTAACTTTTGATCAGTTTAGATGGATTTTATTTAATTTGTAGTAATGTATATGATTGTTTAAATAGTTTTATTATTATTATTATTTTGTTTAAAAATAAACTACGTTATAATAGGATTACATATTATTATTTTGTTAGGCATTTTTTTTTGTTGATTTTTTTCCCCTTATTTTTATGTAGTAATTTTATACCATATTTTATATAAATCGGGGACAAATTATTAACTAATTCAACTGTAAAATAATTACAAGATAAAGCTGGGTTTATAAAGAATTTAATTTAGAAAATTTATTTTATTTAAATATTAATAAATAATATATATAAATATACAAATTGAAATAGACTAATTCATGAACAACGACATTATAGGTACATACTGTTTGTTGCGTGTTATCTAAGGATTTTTTTTTTTTTGGGAACTGTTTATAAATAAAAATCTCATGGACTTACACCACTTTCAAAGAAAACGGCTCATTTAATACTTGGATTGTTATATACATTAAAAAAAAAAGATAAATATAGTGGTTGTTTAATGTTTATATTTTGTAATCTAACATCCCTATAAGACTAAAATGGAATGTGCTGTTTATAAACAAAACTCCTTTCCCTCTTTTTAATATAACGAAACATTGTTTTGTGTTTTTCATCTTTGTTATTGGTTGATCTGATGGTGAATATTTTCTAGTATCATTCAGTCAAAACAATAAATATTAACACTTCTTAGCCACCATATTTTGTACAGTAACTTATTTTAAAATCGTTGATTTTGTAAACCCAACTTTATATCTCATGGTATATTTTATTATACAATACATCTTAAAATATAATGTTATTAATAAATGGTAATTTGTCTCTGAGAAAAAAAATGAACAAATTATGTTTTAATTTGAAAAACATTTTACAGGTATTTTATTCCTAAACTGATTTTGATTATTCACTAAGACAGTAACCAAATATATAATAATCGGCATTCCTAATTTAGTTTGGTAATTTTAGTAGAACATTTTTATGTGAATTTTATTGTAGATGATATGAAATGCAATGCTGTGCAAATATTGTGACATTTTACTCTGGTTTGATAAGGACATTTTTTCCTAATAAAAAAAAAAAACTATGTAAAGTTGTACATTTTCATATAAATTATTAGGAATATAAATGTTTTTACACGATGCTCAGAAGTTTGTACGTTGTGTCTTTAAATTATAAGAATAAAAACATTTGTTTATTGTATTTATTTACATGTTAAATTAGCATCAAAATGAGAAGAAAAAAATACCCAGAAATAAAACAATTGATTTGAACGAAATATATATATATATATTTTTATTTCACATTTAAAAGTATTTACATGATATACAGGGTTTTTTTTAAATTTTATTATTAATTTGGTCAATAAATAGAATTAGATTTACATTTATATATATAATATGTACCCTGCTTGGTTTTTCATTATAATATTTGTTTCACAACCAGTAATTAAGCGTTACAGTTGATTGATTCTTATATTCTACGAAATCTTAATTGAAGTTTATTTAAAAATTAAACATTAATTATGTCACTTCCCAAACTGTTGAATTTCGATGTTTGCCCGTTACCTCCACATGTGCATCTAATCCATCTGATATTTTACTTAATCTTCTTGCCCAAGAACCTTTCACACCTGTAAGTAAATACAAATTTTATTGAAATACAATTTAAATTAAGAAAATATTACTTTATAACATTAAATCGTTCAGTTGTTTCGCTTTACATACGTACATTGTAATTTATCTCAATTATATAGCAATTTACATATGACATTTGTTTGCGTAATATGGAATATATAATCAATATATATATATATATATATATATATATATATATATATATATATATATATATATATATATTAATAAATATTATATAAAACAATAAATAACCAAAACCAATAGTATCATACCAAGACCACTAATATTTGAACAAAATATATTCGGAATTTACATAAATTTAATAAAGTAATGTTGGGATTCTGAGCATTTTTTTTAATAAAGTAGAATTATAAATTTTAAAAAAATAATCATATATATATATATATATATATATATATATATATATATATATATATAATTTTTTACATCTGCTCTAAACGAACTGAATTTGGAATATAATTTTTTTATCAAGACAGAAATATCATCTGTGATATATGTATATTATAATTTAAAACAGAATAATAATTTTATTTTAATAACATCGAAATTTTTAAAAATTCATTTTTAAAAATGCATTAAATCTATTTCGCTTTAACTCTTAAAATAATTCCAGTTTATTACAAACATGTTGTACATGCTGTTTCAAAGATTTCACATAATTTTTAATTAAACTAATAAATATAATTAGTTTAAATACAAGTTTTATATTTTTATATAACTATGCGGCAAGTTCTTGTAAATAACACCTTTGAGTATTAAAGATTTTTTGAGGAACCTTGTAATTAGTAGAAGAAAATTATTACTACAAAAATTTATAATTAATCTCCGAAGCGTTTATATTATTATTTTATAAATTGTAAAAAATAAAAAGATAGGTTATACTTTAGATCATAAAAACTAGCTAAACGTATGTATTTTGTGTTTTTACTTATATGAATAATTCAAGCTGAAGTATTAATCATTTGGTAAGTTTTATTTATATACATATAGGGAGTATTTACACCCATAAACTACAATTATATTAATCTTTCAATAAAATATTAATATGTTTGTTCGAAGTTTATTGTATTGTTTACACATATATATTTTATAAAGTTTAATATTCTGTGACAATGACGTGGATATTGCGCTTTACAATAATAAAAAAAAATAAGAAAAAACTACTGGAATGGTAAAAAATTTGTAAATAATACATTGTCGGTTTTAATCATAATTTTTTTTAATTGCAAAATATTTACATTTTAAACTATTAAAGTTGTTATTCTTTTAACAAAAATAGTTGCCAGTAAATTCAGATATACGTGCTTTAAAATGTAAAATTTTTACATTTTGAAAAACGAGTGCAAATTAATAGTAAAAAAGTGTTCCGTTTGTGGATTCTAATTTTGAATTTTGGCAATTAGCTCTAAAATTTTGATTACGTTAACAGTATTAAATTTAGAATTATAGTTACGAGTTTTAGATAAATAAATAAATTAATATTTAGTTTTTATAATTTAGGTTAAATTAGAAATTATTAAAAAAATATATATGGAAAGTAATTTTAATTGTTTGTGTAAATTTTCAGTGAATTTTAACATAAAAAATACATTTTTGTTAATATATGCATATACTTAGAGAGAAACATTTTGATTAGATGAATAATGTATTTTTTGATTTTTTTTTTTAAATAAATTAAATATTTGCTGTAAATTTAATCTGTAATTCTGCAATGACATTTATTTTACTATTTCAGGTATTTACTGGTTATAGAATTTGAAAAAAATATAAGATTCATATTATATATCGGTTTAGTTAATTGTCACGATTTTATAATTTATTTTAAATATTAGTTTTGATTAGTTTCGGATTTTTTAAATTTTTGGATAATAGTTATCATATCAGCTACTGTAGCAAAGAAACTCGATTTTTTTCGGTTTACAATTACAGTTGGGGACCCTGAAACAACCAATTGTTAAAATTAGTAATTAAAGTTTATTTCTTTTTTCAAATTTAATTTTTCCATTTCGATTAATTAGAACTTAACAAAATATTCCGATAAATTAAAACAAAATTCGAAAAAATTAATGAAACGTTCAAAAAATTTGCCAGAGAATTTAATGGAAAACTGAAAATTTGAGAAAAAAAATTAATAGAATATTGCTTGAAAATTTAAAAATACAACTGAAAATATTATTGGAAAAAATATTTAAAAAGTATAAGAAGAAGTACACGGTAGTTTTAAATGAAAGAAACTAGAAAATAATAATGAATACGATGCTGAAATTATTATACCAAAATTAATGTACATCAGTTATTATAATAATATTCAATTAGATTGTTTCTATAATTTATACCGCCAACCTTTGACAGTAAATATACCAAGGCAATAATATGTAACGTTACTTGAATAAACAAATTCAAAATCAGTTACAATATGCAAGATTTCTATGTATTCAAATATATTTTTGAGCTTGTTAAAGATACTACACTACTTTTCGTTTTAGTGGAAGTTGTAAAATTGTCTATAACTTATTGAAGGCGCACTTTAGAAAATTGGTTATATGAAAGTTTTTTTCTATTTTGATGTATAGAATTACACACAATTACGCGATGTACCTATAATGATGTGGCACAAATTCTTTCCATTTTAGTAGAAATTAGTTTCCACCAAATATTCCTATTTAGACAAACAAATTTTGTTTTGAATTTATAGTATTTTTTGGGCTAACATGCTGTGATCGATCTATTCTCGTCGCAGACGTTGAGCTATATATCGTAGATGGTATCCTCAGTGTTTGGTCACCAAACACTGAGGATGTATTCTACGATGTATGGCAAAACGTCTGCGACGATCGATAGATAGATCGATCACGGTATACTAGTTCAGAAAATTCTATAAATTCAACGGCCGTGAAAGCCTGAAGATTACTATAAATTTTGCTTCATCTGTATTCATATTTTTAAAATAAAAAGCTTTAGGTTGTAGTTCTGTATTAATTTTTATTAATAATAATCGACGTTTCTACGTACTCCACGTACATCATTATTAGGCAAAAAATATTTAACTTCATATTTTTATCACTTGGAAACATTCACTCACGCAAAAATTTTATATAGGGCCTAAAATGCTATTCTAAAACTTTTTTCAAATAACTTTTTTGAAATATTTCCAAATAAAGCAAGTTTACCTAATTTTTCATTATTGTTTAATTTGACTTATACCTAAAGTGATATCAGTACTTCCGACTAGAGCATTTTTAGTTTTTAGACAAGCACCAAAAAAGTCTTGTAACAATAATTTTCAAAAAACAAATTATAAATTTTTTTCCAAGATTGCTAATAAAATACAATATGGGACAGGCTTATTCTTAAGCAGTTCCATGTATTTAGGAACAAACCTAAATCTAAAATAGTTTTACAAATAATTTAAAAAAAATATATACCTTGGCTACGTTCAGCTCTAGATGGATTATTATTATCGTTATCTCGTAAACAAGTAACAATTTCATCAGCCTGTGTATCTAAATTGCTGTTTCGTCTCAATCCATGTTCATATTTTGCTTCTTTAGCCAATAGATTTTCTCTTTGCATTTGCGTTTGTAACTGAAATATATATTAGTTTATTATTAAAGCATTGTAATGATCGAATTGTAATAAATAAACTTGCATACCTCAGATGGAACATCAGGTATGGCATATTGCATTATTCCGACGATAGCAAAAACAATGTGCTGGAATCAAATTTTTAATATTAGAATTATTTATATTTATTTATTATTGATATGTGTTATAAGGTTCGTTCAAAAAGTAAAGCACAATTGCGTATATCACACGTGTAGGCGTACGGTTCCCTTGTCAGACAAGTCAATGAGAAAAAATCAAAAAAATGAGTAAAAATAAAAGCAGAAAAAAGGTTCTAGAGGAATTCACAGAAGTGTATGATGATAAATATGATAAAATAATATTTAAAATTTAATGAATTACAATCATTTAATTAAATACTTATGACGAAATTAATTTAGTTGATAATGAAGTTTGTACGAATGATTGTTATTAATTGGTTTATATTCTCAATATTTATATTTTATGAAATTTTTGTAAGTCAAACGTGCTTTACTTTTTGAATGACCTTCTATTGCTATTTGTTTTAAAATGATTCTACCTCAAATATGACGACGAATGCTAATCTTGCTGCAAATACATGCCAGTATTGCGGACTTAAATCATATGGATTATGTTCGTCCGGTCCATTTCGGTAACCTAAATATGAATATTTAGTTTTAATTTTGATAAAAATGGAAAGAAAAAATAATTAACATAGTAAAAAAAAAAAACTTTTGTAACTTATATTAAAATAAAAACGCTTTAGGATTCAGTTCTGTATATATTTTAATAAATAATCGATGTTTCAACGTATTCTACGTATATCACCATCAGGAAAAGATATAGAAAAATAAAATAATTATTTTTAGCATGCTTTTTACGTAACTATTGCATTAAAATGTATATGTTTATATAAAAAAGTCATTAATTCTTTTTATTGAAAAATAATTGAGTAAGTTATCCAATAAGATCCGGTTGCACAAAACATTGTTAAATGTTTTTAAGTTAACTCTCGTATTAATTTACTAACTGACCAATCAATGAGACAGTTCACAAGCTTCACAAGTTTTTTTGGTCAAGAAAAGTTGAATTTTCTATTATTTTACGAGATTCTAGAATTTCTATTTAAACATGTATGTAATTTTAACAGTAACTTAAATAAAATATGCATAATATTTTGAATGTTACCTCTGTATTGACAAGTTGGTGGATCAGGGTCATCTGCATCTGAACCCATGTCTTCTGTATAATCAGAAGTATTAAATACTGAAAAATAAACAATATTTAATTTTAATAATGAATACTAAAGTTTAAAAATATATAATAAAAAATTCGATTATTCAGTTTCAAAACTACGCCATTATGAAATTTATTTCGTTATTCTTAGATTACGCTTTATTAGTAGAACTAAATAAGAAAAACAAAAATATTTATATAAAAAATAGTAGTATATTTTAATATAAGTATCATGTTTCTAAAACGGACTAAAAATTATAAAATAATTTCTCCTAGCACCATACAGATTTATACTGATTCCTGACCCTATACAGATTGTCCTGAAAATTTGTAATTGTGAATTTTAATAGCAATAGCAATACTTGTAAGATTTAAAACGCATGCAATAGATAATAGTAAGGAGTGTAGGGAGTAGCTGTCGTTGCATCCCACGTTTTTTAGGTAAATCTGTATGAGGTCAAGAATCTCTATGGGGTTATAAATCTGTATTGGGTTAGGAGAAATTATTTTATACTTTTTAGTGCGTTTTAAAAACGTAGTATACTGAAATTTTTTTTTATTTAAATAATTATTTTCTGTTTTTTAGTCTTGTGTGTGTGTTTTGTATTTCTGTATTTCTGTATTTTGAAAAAAATAAAATTGCTAAATACACGAATGTTCGAAATTCGTGAATATAGCACAAGATAAAAATTAATATTGCATTGTCATCCAGTTCTGTGCTATGTTTAAACTTTCAAGTCTCTAGCTCAACGGAAAATTAGTTTGAAATCGATTGCAAAATTCGTACCTGATAATGAAGAATCAATATATCCAATCAGACTGTCATTAAGCGAATATTTATACTTATAAACCATTCTCGGTATAAAATCACTTGTATAAGCTATCACAAACGCCTAGAACAATATAATGAATCAACGTAAGGTTAAAATATTAATTGTAAATCTGTATTTTCTACATTTGATACAACAGCAGCATAAGTTATAACTCGCAGTATACCAAACCAGGCGCCAATGTCTTCAACTCGTTCCGCAAGTGGTCGCCGTGCTTGCGTTACCATTTTATAAGCATCCAAACGTATTTCAACGATATTATTGAGCAATGCAAAGAGCGGAGCGAGTGGAAATGCGGCCACGAATAATGTTACGAAGCCGTACTGTAGAACTGCGTAAATAAATTCTTTCAAATGTATTTATATTAACTATATAGGTTGGTAGAAAGGTGATATTTACTCATTTCAAGGTATTCATCGAACAGAGCAAGTCTGCCTGGATCTTGAAGATGATAATCTTCTTCCCATCGTGTATGAGGTCGACTTAAGTCTTTCGTATCATGGCGATGCTTGCGTAGTCGTATCCAGTTGTAGAATTTACTATTTTAGACAAAATAATTTGATACATTAATAGCTCTGACCAGCGGAGGCAGGCGATAAATGAAGCTTTTATTTTTTTACGATAATACAGCTATTTGTATATACTGTGTGTAAAGTGATGAGGTTTCCTATAGGGAAAAAAAATTTAATATGAGTTTTAGGAGAAAAACTTATTCTTTATAAAAAAATTTGCTTCTATCAAAACCCCTAATAGTCAAAGAAAAATCCAGTAATCACTTAAGATAAGATCAAAAACTTGATATTATGTCGAGTTGATGATTTTAAATATGTAACATTCGGACTTAGTCATATTTAAAATCAACAACTCGACATAATATCAAGTTTTTGATCTTATCTTAAGTGATTACTGGATTTTCTTTGACTATTATTGGTTTTGATAGAAGCAAATTTTTTTATAAAGAATAAGTTTTTTTCCTAAAACTCATATTAATTTTTTTTCCATATAGGAAACCTCATCACTTTACACACTATATACATGTTTATTAGGATGTCCAGTAAAGACTAAAATCGATAATTTTACATCGAAGAAACATCAGCAATAATATTTTTTGCTTGTTTTTACGAAAGTAACAGGTACCTCTACACAATTGAAATTTTTGAAAAACGCGTTTTAATACATGTATCGTTTATATCGTGTATGTATTAACACACGTTTTCCGAAAATTTTAGTTGTGTAGAGAAACTTGTTACTTTCGTAAAACAAACAAAACATATTATTTCTGATGTTTTTTCGATGTAAAATTATCGATTTTAGCCACCATTGGAAATTTTTATTTTACGGACACCCTAATATATTAGGGTGTATCGAAAAATCTAAGCTACACCAAAAACTAGCTTGATATCATATACAATTTGTTTAGGATTTTAAAATATTTGAAAACGGTGACGAATAAGGTACTTTAAATTCTTAAAATTTTTCAAAATTACGATTTTTTTTATACTTACGGATTTAATATTTCCATAACATTATTGAAGAACTGTTTGCCAATCATAATAATGGATAATTGTATACAAAGTTCACTTAAACATCCTGCAGGATCACAAACGTCGCCTTTAACTCGTAAAAATTCGGATGATCTAGTTGCTGTATCACCAGGGTAATCAAAAAATCGACCCTTAAATACAAGCACAAGTTTTTTTCAAAATAAATTATTGATAAGACTTTTGAGGTTTTCCACAAATTAGACAAAATTAAATTACCTTAAAAAATGCTATGTAGATAAGTGATGAATAAAAATTCATAAATTCAAATAGAAATATTTTAAATGTATATGAGTCTTCGTATTCAGTTTGGGTTCGAGGATTTTCCATATTTGTCAACCATATTGCCAGTTTGTGATATAACTGAAAATTTAAATGGTTTTTTAGCAAAATAACTAAACACAGTAAAAAAATAAGGTGGTAAAACAGTGTCACTAGTGATAGCTGGCCGGACTTGCCAAAAACACCTTCGGGCAACATAAATACGCGATTGAACCCCTTAAGGGAAAATAATCGCTATAGATGTTGTCAAAGAAAAGGAAAGTTTTGTCGACTAATGTCACTATAACACTAAACAACTAAGAAATTTAAAGAAATAAACGCGCGCAATATATAGATTTAGTAGTTTGTAACTTACTCTAGTTAGTATCATAATGATGAGCAGATTCAATAGGGCAGCAGTCATTGAAGTAAAAATTTTAGCATGCGTTTTTAAAAAATATCCTCCGCTGCTGTATATTATAGATACTAATAATATTCGATAAATAATTGTTCCTAGTACAGCTCCCAATACTACAATGATCTGAAATTAAAATATATACAAGATCATTTGTTTATATTTTGCAGATGCGTCGAGGGTTTGTTACAAATTTTATATTCTGCATTAATAATCTTAAGTGTGCCCTAAAAATACATAAAAATTTGACTAATGTGGAGTTTGAGATTTTCAAACTTTTACTTCTCGAAAAACTGCTTTAATTATTCTTTATCATATATAGTGTTTTATTTAAAGTTACGAGTATTAGTTGAATGAACTCAAGTTCAATTTACAATATATATTTTTCGATATTTCAATTAGTAAAAAAGATATAAGTATTGAATTTATAGAATTTTTTGAGCTAATATGGCTAATATGCGTGAAAGCCTGAAGATTACTAAGATATAAGAAGATATAAATAAAAAAATATATTAGAATATATTATATATGCGTATATATATATTATATAGTATACTATAGTATATAGTATAGTATAGTATTACATATAGTGTACAATAAAATTTATTTTACGCAGGCATTTTGTAATGTTTAATTATCGTGAAAAATCGGCAACTTTTGACAGCTACTAAAATATTATATGTGAAAAATAAACTATATGGAAAGGAAATATTAATAAAACGTCGTAGACGTTTCGCCATACATCGTAGATGACATTCTCAGTACTTGATGAATGAATTCAGTTACCAAGCACTGAGGATACCATTTACGATTTATGGCGAAAGATATAAGTAGATATAAATAAACAAAACTTTTTTAAAAATATTCGTATTGTAATAAAATTTATTTTACACGGTCATTTTGTACTGTTTAATTATCGTGAAAAATTGGCAACATATGTGAAAAATAAACTATAAAATTTACCATAAAAAATACAGCGGATCCGGTAGCGAAAAATCTTAGCGCTCTACTCCATGTTGGCAGATAAGGTTCTTTTTCTCTAGTAACTGGATTCGTTCTAAAGGTTTTGACACTTGTTTCAAATTCTGGACGAGCCTCTTCGTCTCTTTCAACATTCGTAAGATCCCATTCCCACTGAACTACCGATTCTTTCCGTCGCCATAATTCCAGAAATACGGTCGCTAAAAATACAGGATAAAAAATTATGTGAAATTATTCAAATAGCATCTACATGATTCTCGATTTACAAACGGGATTTAATTTAAAAAATTTCAAGTTAATGTAAAGCCCCTTGTGACTGCAGTTTTAGTTTTATTTACAAACAAAAAAATTTGACCATTTGACATTAAAACTTTTAGCCACGGCTAATTATTATAATTTTGATGAGTGTTACAAAACTAAAAGTGTGTCGAATGTTTGGATTGGTCAAATTCTTGTTCTTGTGCATAAAACTAAAGCTGCCGTCTGAATATAAGGCTTCAGATATACAGTTTTATTATTAATAAGATAAAATAATAAAACATAATTACTTTGTAAAGTAAGTATCAAAATATTTATCTTTTTTACAAAGTATATGTATCACAAAGTAAAGGCTTTATTTTTGTATTAAATTATTGGATATTTTTTTTTATTGTAAAATCGAGAACCATTTTAAAAAATAAATAATTATGAAATATTGTTTATTGATTTTTCTAACTGATAAAAAAATAATATAATTTACTAAAAAATTTAAATAAAAATAAAACAGTACGATTAAGTGTAGGTAATGCGGTGGTAGTGCCCTACTACGTTGATGTAAGCTAGTGAATGTTGGGGGGGTTTGGCTGCAGAAGCATAAAAGGAGAATGAATGACTGCTATGTAAATGAGTTTTTCTGCTTTCCTGAAAAAATTGATTTTTTTTAATTGTATCATTATTCTGCATAATGTGCAACATGAAATAATAAATAATATTTAAATAAATAATTAATAGTAATTACCCCATATACTCATAAATATAGCGAAAAATACTGTAGCGGGATTATCAAATAGATATGTTAATTGGGCAAATAAGCAACTTTCTTTTAATTTTTGATATGAGCAAGCCTTATCACATAATGGACATAACGTTATATTTCCAATTCCGTCTGCATCACAAATTTCTTTGCTGAAATAATAATCAAAATATTAGTTTATAATAGAATATTTTTTCAATATACATACTACAACAAAATGACAAAACAAAGTATACAGTAGGGTGGCCCTTATTTTGGGAAATTTCTAATTATACAGGTCTCCACCCGGAAACCGGTTTAAAATAAAAAAAAAATAATAAGTGTTTTTTTCAGAATTTTTTAAGTCAGTCTCGTATCCGACATGTGTATAATATACCTAGTTCAAATATTAATTTATTGTATCTAGCAACTCGTTTATATTAAATATACACTAATATCAATCCCAGAAATAATTTCCAATGTCAAATAATCGTCAAATTTAATAAAAACAGCATTTTGAACAAGTTTTTCAAATAAAGTTTTAGAAAGAATGCTTATTTGAATTTCATTTGAAATTTTGCTCGAAATAATAAAACCAAACATGCTGTAATTATTATTTATAGAATTTTTTAGACTGGTATGCCGTGGTGGATCTATCCTCTGACTGAATTCAGTCAGCAAACACTGAGGATGCCATCTACAATGTATGGGCGAAACGTCTACGACAATGATAGATCGACCACGACATACCAACCTAGAAAATTCTATAAATTCAATGGATACCGACTCGTGAAAACCTGAAGATCACTATGATCAATCAGATTTTTAAAAAAAAAATGAAATATTTTGGGATGCGGCATAAAGTAGTATATATTTATTTGTTTATTATATTTATCTTTCCAGTTCTTGTATCCATACCTCGGTATATTATCATCGCTATTCATGGATAATAATCCATAGAAAAAGCATAAAGTACCAACGATAGCTGGCGGATATAACATTTTTGTATAAAAACCTAACCAACAGAAATATAATCCTATTTTATCTCCGAAATATCTTCGTATTAAATTTAATGGTTGCTTCTTATACCATTTGCCTGGCCTCGCCCATTCTAAATATAGTTTCTGTATAAAACAAAATATTTTTATTAAAAAGAGCAGAAAATTAGCAATATATTTGACAATATTTTACTCGTCTATCTAAAATTTCTCCATTTCGTTCATCTTTATCGTACGCTCCTTCGTGCAAAGGAAAACAGGCTGCATAAGTTCCATCATTCAATAGTCTTCGAATTCCCACTTGCTAAAATAAAACGTTTGTTTAAAAATATTTCTACTTAAACAATAAATTTTGTTAATAAAATAAAACTGCTTTAGGTTTAAGTTCTGTATTAATATTTATTAATAATCGACGTTTTGACGAACTCAACGTCTGTCTTCATCAAGAACATAGAAATAAGTTATTAGGTAACAAATAATTAACTAGAAATTTTTAATTAATAGAAGCCAAATTTAATATAAATCAGTGCCTCTTCAAACTGATTGATGTTATCTTTTTTTTTATAAATTTCTATTGCTTCTCTTATCAATCTGCTGTTAATATTGATTGGTCTTGTAATAATTACAGTATCTTCAGATGTGTAGATACTGTAATTATTGCAAGTGATCACTGATTTAAATAAAATTTGGCTTCTATTAATTAAAAATTTATGATCTAGTTACTTGTATTTTGTTATCTAGTAACTTGTTTCTATGTTCTGTTATTTACTGTAAATGTTATTTGTATCATTTGTATGAAGACGGACGTTGAGTTTGTCGAATTTTATGAATATTAATACAGAATTTAAACCTAAAGTTGTTTTATTTTTTTAAATAAAGCTTGTTATTCATAATGTAAAAAAAATTAGTAAAACTTTTCTTTTTTAATGACTGATATTTAATTATTGATGAGACAAAAATATTTATGATATGAAAACTAGGGTAATTATATATTGACTGATATAAAATATTAATAAAATGGTGAGAATTTATTTTCATATAAAAATGAACATTATTCTAATGTTTTTGATAGTATAAGATTGAAAATAGCTATTTAATTTAAACGCTAGCTAATTTGAATTATGCATATTTTATGATTTAGGAGTTGGAAAAGCTAGTAAAGAATAAAAACATTTAGGGTTTTTTTTATGAAGTTGGTATAGGCCATTAAAATTGCATTATATCCGATGAGCCAGTCGCAGGGGGGTATTCAATTGTACTGTTGATTATCAAATTATTTTATATTACATATTGTTTTATATTTACTATAATCACAACATAAAATTTTTTATTTTGATGATTATTATAAAATTATACAATCTTAATACTATCAATGACATTATAATAAAATTAAAAAATTTGAAGTTATAATCAATAGTTTCAGATTATTAATTTTAATTTAAGGGTGTTCAAATTTTTCTTTTCCTTACTGTTTTATCAGGGCTGGTACTTAACAATTATAAATATTTATCTTGTATATTAATAATAATTAAAAGAACAAATTACCTTATCAGCGTCATCATATTTCACTCTTAATAAAATCTGCATAACAATAAGACTTCTTTGAGCACTGGAAAAACTAGTTAATCGATCTTTTACTATAAATCTGGAATAGATATTTATGTTAATTAAAATATTTGATTATAAAGGCAAAACGGAATTACATACTGTTCTTCTCTATCGCCTGTTGTAGCCATATAAAAAGAAGGTTCTTCATCAATTAAATTATGATTATATTCAAATACTTGGTGACACCAACTTCGGAATCTAGTTATAATGTTCCTATTTTTATCTTCAGGTTTTTCATTTGCCTAAAATGAACAAATTAGAATTGTTGTTACTAATTGTAATAGACATGCTATTATTTTTAGGATGCTAATTTTATGATCTATTAATAATTCAAATATTACCTATGAAGTTTTATATTTTTACCTATAGAAAAATCAATCATTTACGTATTAATAATTAAAAAATGATTTATAGTAAAAAAAAAACCTAAACCAATCTACTAACCTAACCTATCCTAAATAGCCAATTACGTAAAATTTATAGATCAAATTTTATAGATTGATAATTATATCAGTAGGTATATGATTATTTTCATAGGTCGATAATTATTTCCATAGGTCGATAAATATTTCTATAGATCAATAATTAATTCTATAGGTCAAAAATTAAAACCATAGATTAATTATTATATACATAGGTAAACTATTATTTTCATAGGTACTATTCGGTAGATCATATGTTTTTTTCAAATATTTTTATCCTTATTTTTATAATATTTTTAGACACATTGTATATATGTTTTTGAGACATACTGCATATATATATATATATATATATATATATATATATATATATATATATATATATATATATATATATAATTATTTAGATATATTGTATATAAGATTTATTTAGATGCATTGTATATAACATATTGTAAATAATTTTCTTAGACATATCGTATATAATTGTATTGTACACTGCATCTCCGTGAAATAATACAGCTTATATAGAGAGAAAGAGAGGAAAAAAGTATATTGCTTGTATACTATGATGGTGTAAAAATATTTTATTAAAAAAACACAAATAGTAGATAGCTTTGAACAAATTGAATAATATTTTTTTCGCTGAAATATTGAATTTTGTCTTCTCTGAA
Source organism: Clivina fossor (assembly GCA_963966155.1). Classification (NCBI taxonomy): domain Eukaryota; kingdom Metazoa; phylum Arthropoda; class Insecta; order Coleoptera; family Carabidae; genus Clivina; species Clivina fossor. Next base: position 4,361,878 of record OZ014566.1, read on the forward strand.
AAATACCAATATCAAAAGAACCTGATGAAAATACCTTTTGCACAGTATTTTCACAGTAAAATCTATTTATTCAGCCGTTAGAGGATACGCTTCGCTTAGCTATAGTTTAATGTCTACCAACATAATGTTTGCTACTTTCTACGGTACGAAAATGCTTAATTCAATTTTAAATAGCGAGGGTATTTTTTCGAGTATAAATTAGTGAATTTTTAAATATTAATAATAATATTAATATTTATAAAAGTAATTTATAATATTTTTCGTTTAATTTTTGTAATATATTTAAATTTAAATGATAGTTTTCTGCAATTACATTTCAAATTTTATACCTAAAACAAAAAGAAATTAAAGTGAAATTGTTCCTTACCCAAGCTTTAACGCTAATGGGAATGAAACGTTTGATTGGATATTTAAAATTCATTACAGCTGCATATCTTGTTTTCATTTTCCATGGTATGTGAACTTTAACGAAAAATGTTTTGCCATCGAAAGATATATCTTTATGTTCTTCTTCGATTTCTAATCCTTCTTTCGCCAAATTTTCCTTTAGAACAAACATAACGTTATTAATTCATTTTTTAAATATTTGTTTCAATTGAAGATATACCTGGAAAGCTTTCCGTTTATCGCGTCTTCTTGCTTCCGTTTCTGTCATTACACCTAGTTCTTCTTCTTCATATACTAGAATCATATCGATTTTTCTTTTGCCATCTCGAAAATATAAAGTATCGCTATATGTAAACTGAATAAACAAATATTAATTAATAGATGAAATACATGGGAATTCCTCGGATATTTTTAAAGTTGATGTTATACAAAACTTGCAAATTTAAAAAACATAAGATGTGTGATGTGATATTTATTCTAAAATGAAATGAAATAATAAAAATTTTTTCCTGCTTCGCTCGGTAGATTCAAATAATTTACTACACTCTAAAAAAAATTGTGTAATTTTACCTACAAACCATGAGACTCAACTGCTATAATTTTCCAGAATTGTTTAAAAATACATAATATCAGAGCAATTTCAAACATTATGTAATATTATAGTACAGTTATTTTAGTAGTCTCTTTTGGAAAATTTAAAGAAATTTGTTGTCAGGAATTTTCCATAAATAGGTAAAATTTGTTTAGTTCTGTAATGGTATAATTACACACATTTCTAAATTTATCTATAAAGGATGAATTACACTTAAAATATTTTATTAGTATTATTACACACAATATGTATACTAAGTCTCATTATTATAATGAATTATTACAGATATTAATATGCAAGCTATAATTTTACATAATATGTAATTCTACATTAATTATGTGATGCAATTTGCAGAAAGTAAGCAATTTTACATACTTATTAAGTTATTTTTACTAACTTTATGTGATTATTATGAATTATGTAAAAATTACAGAATTTTGAGGTACAAATACAGAATATTTGTGTTAAAATGAAATTACAGATTTTTATAGTAAAATTTTACTAGTATTTTTCTGTTTTTTTTGATGGTTTACGTTTGCGTGGACGTCCAATAAGTAGTTGGAGTGATATGATTGAGAGTGTTTTGCGTGAGCGAAAGTTTCCAAGTAGTAGGAATAGAAGAGCATGTATGAGAGGAATTATGAATGTGGATGAAGCGAAAGTTGCTTGTTTGGATAGGAGTGTTTGGAGGCGACTGATTTCGGGATAATGAAAAGAGTTTGTGCCACACCCTTTTGGGTATATGGCGTGATTGTGTATGTATGTATGTATGTATGTATTTTTCTGTAATTTTGCTAATTTTTTTTAGAGTGTATGTTATTTTAAAGCTCCGTTTTCTCACACCATTCTCTTGCTTAGATCGTATATAAATAACTTTTTTATTTCACTTTTGTCGTTATCCAAAAATTTAGAAATTTAAAATGCACACATTCAAAATTATTATTTGACATATAGCAAAAATACGCGTGCAATTTTTATTTACCGTTTATTTTAATCTTTATTAGTAATAATTTTATTTTTATTGTATGCAAATTAAATGCAATATAATTATCTAGTAAATTTTATTATCAGGATCTCATTATATCCAAATCGTTGGTAGAAATATTGAGATATAGAAATATATACAGTTGGTTTGGATTTCTTTCAATATAATATAATATACTATTATTTTTGCAACATTTATGCTATCAAACTATCATTTATTTATTAATATTATATTATAGAAATGATATAAATAAAAAAATTGTTATTTCTATATAATTTAAATCAATTTTAGTTCACAATGCAGGAAATATTGACAGATTTAAAATATAGAATAATTTTCAAATTGTATTTGATGTATTGTGGCATGATATTTTACGTATATTATTTACGTCAGTTACGTTATATTTACGTCAGTTACCGTGTATTATTTCAAATTGTTTAACTTGTTAGGTTTAAATCGAATATCATTATTTATTTACAAAATAATGATTAATTTAATTGAACTAATAATTGATTAATTAGCTATTGTATATTTTATTGTTTTTCAAATATCAAGTCTTCAAAAATCTTTCAAATATCATTAGCAACATTCTCAATATCTTCAGGACATATTTATTGAAGGCTATTTATATTATCTAGAAATATCTAAGAATATTGTGAACATATTTCAGAACTCATTATATTAAAATAAAACAGCTTTAGATTAAAGTTCTGTATTATTATTTATTTATAATCGACGTTTCGACGAACTCAACGTTTGTGTTTGTATAATTTTTCCTGATGAAGTCGGACTTTGAGGATAATGTAAAAATGGATAAATTTCTGCTTTTTATACAAAATATTGATTTTTACTAAGTTGATAGTATTGTAAATAATTTTATTTTATTCAATAGATATATAATAAAAGTATTATATTGTTTTAAAAATATTGTGGTAAATTTTTATCGCTGAAAAATGTTTTAAAGTTATAAAGAATATTTCTTTAGATCGATTTGCTTGTAACATGTGCTAAGTATTCCAAGAAAGGTAAAGAAATTGCTTGAAATTTTTATAGATTATACTTATATGTCGAGTTATCAATTTTATTATTAAATTTGTAATTTACTTTTCTATAATAATTTCCATACTCATTCAAAGTTAAAGTAAAATTTAATCTTTTTAAAAATTGATTTTTTTTTCAGAAACGATGCATTTACAATTTATAGATATCAGTTTTTCATAAAGTATAATACAAAAATTATTTTATTATTTAATTTTGGAAATGGCCACAATTGATTTTTATTAGATAGGGCTCTTTTGTCGTATTTAGTAGTACCATTTGTATTAGAAATTAAGTGATCTATAAAATTGTTTTGGTTCATATTATATAAAGTAAAAACTGTTTTATGATTAAATTCTGTTTAATTATTTTATGAAAACCACGTTTCGAAGAAACTGACCGGTTGTCTTCATCAGTTCAAAATTTATAAATGACATTAACTTCATTGATAAATTTTGACTTGAGTGTTCAATTGCTCCGAAACGTCGTTTTTATAAAATAATTAAACAGGATTTTATCCTAAAACAGTTTTTTACTTTAATACAATGAGTTCTGAAAAATATTTTACTATATTATTCCACTTAGTTAAACATTCATCAATTTACAAAACAAAGAAACTGAAAGTTTTTTGAAATGACTTGATAATCCAATGGTATTAAACCTATTGAGATTTTTTTTTCTAAATTTTGTTTAAATATCATGAAAAGTAAATATCCTTATAGTAATGGTGCGCCATAGATTACGTGTTTTGCGCTTAAATATAATAATTGTTATTTTTTTTCTTTCTAAATTACTGACAATTTTTTTGTTATAATTTTGTAACTTGCATTAATCAACTTGAAAATTCTGAAATTTAAGGCCTTATACGAACTCAGATTAAATTAGAATTTTATCTAACAGGTACCAACATAATTTAAATAACAATTTGAAAAGACTTACATCGTCCTTATCGGGCGGTGTAGGTATTCCGCCATCATTGAATTCAACATCAACAAAATCGTTATCGTCGGGCGATTCAAATTCGCCCGATCCGAAATAGCCGGGCAAAAGACTGGGCAACGGCGTGCCAGGCAGAGGTGATAGGGTATCTGTACTCAGTTGCGGACCGAAAGCGTCACCTAGGAGATTACTGCTCACCGTCGCGGTGGACGGCGTCGCTGTAGATGTCGGATGCACGGATACGCCACGTGATAAGCGACGAATATCGTTCTATGATATAAACAAAACAGAAAAGATAAATGAAATGATGGTTGAGATGTATCACAAATGTGGAGCAAAAGTTCTACTTGATATGTCACATTTTTTTATATTTTTTAAGACAAAACAAAACAAAAAAGAGAATATTTTTACTTTGTCATGTTGCAATGATCCCCTTCGAATACTATTCTTAATTGTATCCAGTGGACCTGTTTCCGATATATTCTTTAAACCGTTGCTTCCCTCACCGATTGCGTCCCAAAGCTTCGGACCACGCGAGGCTGCTATATTAATTAGACTTTGCGATCGTGCTTGATTTCCCGTTTGACTCTGATCAGTCGAAGATCGTCGGCTGCTACTTACGATACGAAAAAGTTCTGCAGGCGGCGATGTGTTCTCCAGTAAGTCGCGACTATTATTCACACCGGTACCACTCGATGCACTCGAACGCCGTGAAGAATCTAGAAAAATATCAACTATTTTTTGTCGGCCATTAATCATTTATATTTAGTATTATTTTGCATATTGTTCAAGAAAATAATCTATATACAATCAAGTACACTTATTTCTTATGATTATATGTTTGTTGAATAGTACTTATATTATTACACTAAAATTTAATTAGATACTTTAATATTTCAAACAAATGAAATATATAAGTAGAAAATCTATCTATGGTCGGTTGCATGAAATATATACTTAAATTTTAAATGTAGTTTAAATCAGTCGTTTAATTTAGTATTCAATATCATATGAGGACAAAATCGGTTATTAGACTTGTAGAAATAACATATAATTATAACAATACATTAATATTTATTCTACATTAATATAATAAATAATAGGTAATAATTATTAAAATTAATTTTAAAAAAATAATAAAACACACAATCTTACATTCGTAAAACAAAAGAAACTAACACTTTAACAAAATGAAACTCACTACAATGTTTGAACTGTTTTATAGCTAAAATATAACTGACAAAAACGAAAAAGAAATAAAAATATCAAGGGTAGTTGCCCTTGAGTATAGGGGGGAAGGGAGTTCTTATAAAGTTGTCATCGTGGGTCATGTGATGTTTCTACGTCTGGACCAAGATAATTTTACAATTTCATTATTTATTAATAACTATACGAAGCTAACACAATGACAAAAAAAATCTAGAAAAATTGACAACATTGACTATGTATAGAGAAATATCTATTCTAGAAATAAAATAAAACAGCTTTTGGTTTAAGTTCTGAATTAAAATTTATTTCGATAAAACTCAACGCTCGTTTTTATCAGGAAAAAATTGATACAAATGACATTACATTACATTTTTTTTCCTGATAAAGACGAGCGTTAGTTTTATCGAAACATCGATTATAAATAAATTTTAATACAGAACTTGAACCTAAAGCAGTTTTATTTTATATAATGAGTCCTGAAAGATTTCTTACTATGCTATTTTAAAAATATTATTTGAATTAACACTACAAGAAAATTAATTATTGGATTCTTTTAAGCATTAAAAGAATATACAGTAATATCTCAGCTAATGAATAACTTTTTTAACGAATATTTTTTCGTAAGGTTTGTGCCACGGCTAACAAATTTGAATTCAGCTAACAAATTTTGTAAATATGTATATACATTCGTTACATTTATTACGCCTTCCAGTAAGAGATATCGCAATGAAGACGTAACTAGCAACTAAGCCTATGGCCAGTCACCAAAAATAAATTTTTCTTCAAGCGTATCATAATATTAATATTACGGTACCATATTGTCTAAGTAGGAAAAAAAATCTGCATAAACGTAATGAGATATTGTATTGTGTCTGTGCGATTGACATTTGACATAAAATGGTGGCAGCGTCAAAGAATTGTTTATCACACAAGTTAACTAAATGTGTGGCTTGACATAAAAATATGGATGTTATTGATGCAATTTTTTTAAAATATATACAATATACACAAAATGCAATCAATAATCTTTTTTTATCAGGTAATATAACAAAAAGTAAATATGTCATAGGCTATTTACAACTTTATATCACAAGAAAATCATAATGAATATAAATAGATATTTTATACACACGTATTTATAATTTTGTAGTAAATATCATAATACGTAAAACAAAATTAAAAGATGAGTTTCGTCGAAACGTCGATTATACATAAATTTTAACACAGAACTTGAATTTAAAGTAGTTTTATTTTATATAATGAGTTCTGAAAGATTTTTACTATGTTAAAATTAAAAGATTACGAAAAATTGTAATTTGATTTACGAATAATTTGTACCACAAAACATATCGTGGTTAGTTCCAGTATTTTCAATTTAATTAATTCATAAGATAAGTAAAAATCATTTTTGATGTATCCTCAGAATAATTGACAACATTAAATACTGGGTTAAAGACAGACTTTAGCATCACTCTTTTATTTAAAAACTTAATTGTGGGACAATAATATAATAACAAAGTACTAAAAATAACATTGAATAAATAATTATTAGTTATTATATAATTTAAATACTAAATAATTAAATTTTTTGCAAAGTTTCTAACCATTTTTAAGGTTATCAGAATGTTCAATATCAAATCGTAGGTGGATGAAAACTTATTTCTGTATTATGAAAATGTCATGTGTCATGTTTCTCATGGTATATATACTGAAGTATGTAGGACAAGTTTATGATAAAATATTCAACAAGTTAATTGTTAACGAATACATTGTTCTTTCTACAGTTATCGGAGGAAAAATACAAATACAACTTTATAATATCGCGTCGATTTTTTATTTTTTTGTTTGCTATTTAGTATTTATCGTGCAGTATTGTATTCCGAACACCTTTAATATATTTTTATTGGTTTATTAATGGCTAACCTATATACATTTTTTATTTGGGTTGATGAGACAAACTTTTCTTCTAATTGAAATTTTAATTATTTTGTAATTAATTATTTATTCATATAAAGCACAAACTATAATTAAAAGTATGGAAAGACGTGTCTATTAATTAATTATTTGTTTAAATGTACGTTTTAAATAGGAAGACATTTACAAGTATATCTTTGGCAGAAATTGTCAAATTTTGACAAAAACTACGTAACATTTGTTTTATTTTTATTTACGAGATACATTTACTAGAAAAGACAAGAAAAGAATGTCACTCGCAGTAAAATATGTATTTTGATGACGCTATAATAGCGAAAAATCAGATAAAATGATTTAACTTTGTAATCTGAAATAGGGGTTTTTATTTCATATTTCATAGTTGCTCCCTCTTCACCCTCAGGGGTATGGGGTTGTGTTTGGTATCATTGGATAGCTTTTTGAAAAATATTAAACACGTGTTTTATGTTTTTTCAATTCGCTCTCTCGATCTTTTTGTTATACCATGTAAATGTAACTATATTGTTTTTAATCATTCATCAATGTGGTTTAATATTTTAACTTCTTGCGGTCGTAATATTTCTTACTAAATATGTGTTACCCAGACTTTGACCGCAAAGAGTTAAACAAGTTATTTTATTTCATTTTTCATGTAGAATTTTTTTGCAGAGTTTCCTGCAGAGGTGGCACAGATGAAGACATATGTCTTCATCTGTGCCATCTCGTTCAGATACAATACTGTCGTGATAGTAGAAGTGTGACACTCAATTTATTGGTATACTATTTAAAAGGAGTGGTGTGTGGTTGGTAGAGTTGGTAGTGATTCTTAGTTCTTCTGTTTTATTCGTGTTAATTTTAAGACCAACTGTGCTAGCTAACCCATTTATTTCATTTAATTCTAGCTGCATTTTTTGACATTGACTCTAAATACAAGTCAGTAAATTTGTAGCCTTTTTGTCTAATGACCATAATGTTTTTTAAACACGAGTTTACAAATGAGCGAATTACTGCTCATCACTGCAACCAATTTGGTTGAAACTTTTCTAAATTGTAGACTAAATATAGCTCTAAAACATATAAAAACCACTTAACATGTGCTTTATTTTGTCTACCCAAAAAAAAATTCCAAACTAATAATTTAAAAATATTCTACCGAGTGCCGACAGTGTCAACAATTGAATGTGTGAATAAACTAAGTTATGCATATATTTATTTAATAAAATATAATACTAATATTGTATTTTAATGTAATTTTATTGATTAATGTCGAACAAAATATTAATTGACAGAACTATGTCTACATACACAAAAGATATAACATATTAAAATAATCAATTCATTGATTTATATATCCAATTGTAATAATTTTAACAGTACCATATATTTATTATATCTAAAACGTTTAATAAAATTAAAACAGGAAGGAATATAATTTAATGTTTTTATAATACTTATTTATTATTCACATTTATGTAAAACATTTTTAGACAGCAATAGAATGAAATAATAATAATAATAATCAAAATGAAATAAATAAAAACAATTTTTTTATTATACGTTATATTTTTTATCATATATAAATCTACAAATAAACTTATTTATTCAAATGACACCTATTTCTATTTTCGAAAAAAGCGTATTTTTGTTTATTCATCGTATATTATTTTTCATAATGTTGTGTTACAAACAAATCTAGGGTAAAGTTAAAAACAAGTATAGTATAAAATCTTTCAGAATACATTATATTAAAATAAAATGGTTTTAGATTTTAGTTCTGTATTAATAAATATTAATAATCGACATTTTGACGAATTCAATGTACGTCTTCATTAGGAAAAATGATACAAATGATATTTACAGTAAATAAACAGAACATAGAAACAAGTTACTAGGTACGTAACAAAATAAGTAACTAGAACAAAAAATTTATTAATTTGGCATTCTTTAATTAAAAATTTATAAATTTTCTTGATGAAGATATACATTGACTTCGTCGAAACGTAAATAAATATTAATACAAAACTAAAACCTAAAGCTGTTTTATTTTAATATAATGAGTTCTGAAAGATTTTTTTTATTATGCTAGTTCAAACTATCAGAGCATTTTATTGTGCAATTAAATTAATAAAATACATTTTTTTCATTTAAATATCTGCAAAGGCAAATGTAACAACTTATAATTTTTCAATGTACAAAAAAATATAATTAGTAATGATACTAGATACTTAAAATGCGCTATTGTTACATAATATATTTATTAATAGTCATTCTACAAAATGCTATAATATTTAAAGGATAACCTTGTTTTAGTATACATCGCGTAATATCATTTCTTAAAACGTTCCACTTGATATAATTTATACCTACGTAATGTCATAGAAATTATTGTTTAAATTGAATACTTTACTATAGGTACATGATTATCTACTAAATTATTAATATGCATCCAACATAATAGAAAATATATATTTTTTATATAGTTTTATGTACAAATTGCTATTTGAGATTTAATGACAGCTTTCAAATATTGTGTACATTTAATCAAAATTTATCGTTAATTATAGTAATGTTATTTATTTTTTTAGTAAATTATATATCATATTACTATGATAAATTCTAATAAATGAAAATAAAAAAATAGAAATTGTACTAATGTATGATTTAGAATAATTATTTTAAAATAAAACGGCTTTAGGTTGTAGTTCTGTATTAATTTTTATTAATAATCAACGTTTTGACGTACTTAACGAAGTTATTATTAAAACTCTTTTTGATATATTATTCAATTAGAATTGAAAAAAAAAACAATAATTATCGACCACTGGGTACAATAAACAGTTAAACCTCAAGCAAAAGGATGAGGAATTTCAGTTGAAGCTACTTCTGTTTGCAACCCTAAGGTTGCAAACAGAAGTAGCTGCAGCCATTCTTATTTCATTATACGTATTACAATCCATATCTCGCATTATCAAAATATTCTAACTTTGGCTTATCTTTGCAGTTCTTTCTATCTGTCATTTCTTCTAGTATAGTTTTTACTAATTCTTCATGTCTGATAATAATAATGTTTAATCCATGAATTTCCTTTCTTTTTCAAGGTTATTTTTAAAAAAATATATAGACTCAATTTCCACCTTCAACAGTACTTTTGACGTTTACTTAAAACTATTTAATTAGTTTATTTGAATTTTATAATGTTAGATATACAAAAATATATCAAAAATAAAAATACTATTCAATTTGGTAAGAGATAGAAGTAAAAATTTATTTTAAAGCAAAAAATAAAAGCACTTTTATAAACAAACGAGGTGGGAATACGGGCCATAGTTTCTTAAATATTGTAGTTTGAAACAAGCACTGTTGTATGTTTTTTTTTTTATTACTAAAAATCTTTTTTTAGAAAAACGAAATATTTTTATATTTATACATAAATTTATTGGTAGAAAATCTATGGGGTTGCAAAATCATTAAACCCGTCTCTGGTCGAACCATACAAACACGTGTAAACTATTTAGAAAGACGATTTTAATCATATTTAAACAAAAACGTTTTCTGTAAAGTTATATTTGTATTTTATCAATGTGTCCAGTCTTGATAAAATAAAATTCTCAGTTCACTAAAGATTATCACTGTAATTGACCGCACATTAAAAAAGTATTAAAATATTTGTCAATGATGATATCATGTCAATCTATAAAAATAGATTTACATAAATGAAAAAAAACAAACAACATTAATTAAGTACTATAAAAGTTACTAGGACACGTAAAATTCATTAAATCAATTTCATCGATTTTTCTTACAGTTGATTTTTATCAGTTACAATTAATAATTGTTTATTTCGGTTATTTCAAAATCATATTTCTAATTAAATAATACTGAGATTTCACAATTAGTTATATTATTTTTATACAGATAGTATATTGGATGTATAATTCTAGAAATATATGCACGTATTTTACAAATTAATAAGTAATGAGGTAAAAAGTCATGCATACATGTACTCATTAGAATGTGGAACAAACTTTTTCCATTTAGATATTAATTTCCGTCAAACATTCTTATCCAGATAAACAATTTTTGCTTCATCTACATTCATACTGATACTTTGTCATACATGCATTTTTAATCATACTACTTGGAAAAATTCGCTTACGCAAAACACTCTCAATCATGCCTCCCCATCTACTCATCGGATATCCACGCGGACATATACCTTCAAAATTACTGAAAATTATCTTAAGTATGTATCGAAAACACAGACAAACAAATAAACAATTCACTTCCGTGGCTTATTTCAAATAAATTGAACTTTAAGACGGCAGGAGATTTTAGGTGTGTTAGACACGACAGTCACAGATGAATTAGTCATAACATTTAATAGAAAATATGTATTGTTTTGTGACTAAATATGTCTGACTATGTTGTGTCTAATCGTGACTAGTATGCTTCCAGTTTTAAACAACAACTTTTTATATCTAAACAATCATAAATTAAGAAAAGGACTTTATCTTTATTCAAGTTAATATTTAGTGTCACCACAAAATTCTTAATAATTTAATGTAAAATTTGTTAAAATATTTCAAAAACTGTTCAAGTTTATTGCTATATGAAGTTTGTTTTAAGAGAACGTGTGTTTTGCAATTTTTAATAAAATATTTCCAGATATTTTACTAAAATGTGTAAAAACTATCTAGTGTTGAAAAAATAAACTAAAATAGATTTTATTTTGCAGAGAACGATTGCGGATAGGCGTTTAATGCAATAATCTAAAAATTTGAAAATTTCTTTATCGGCACTAAAAAGTTAAGTTTGTGACAGGTTACAAATATGAAATAAATACAATTGAAAGCAATTTATGTTGAATAATAAAATGGAATATAAATAGAAAAAATATATCAGATAAATTCAATGCCTTTATTAAAAAATTATATATCAAACATGTGTGTCTCATGAGATCATAAAATATTTATACTCCATTGGTTTTTTGATGTCATATATATTTAAATATTATTATAGAGAATTTATTATTGTCATGTTGTCAATTATGTAAGAAGTAAGGTATGAAATTGTATTCTAATTCATATTTTAAATATTAAGGACCAGTTTAATAAATTTATTTCACAAGTAAATATTATTCTTCTATTAAATAACCATAAAAACAAATGCTAGAAGATTATTATTTTTAATAATAATAATTTAATATCACTAGATTAGTGACGCTATAAAATTAACACAGTTTAAAAATTTTGGCACATTATCCATGGTAATAATAGATACATTTATATTTTTCGATTAGTTATTCTAGAGTTAACCCTATACTATTAACATTGATGGAGTAACTTATTCCGAATTTATTCTAGAGTTAGTAGTTAACTTCTGTTTATTATTACCAATGTATAAGTATTAAAACTGTAAAAAACATTGACACTGTAAAATTACTGGCATTTCATAAAATTATTAGCACTTTGTAAAATTATCAACAATTTGAAAGAATTAATAAAATTTTATAAATTTACTAACGATTGGAATATTATATTAACACGAAATTATATGTAAAACTTTACATTAAATTATCGGTTTATAAATTTTGGGATTCTGTGCAATGTCTGACAACTTTTTACTAAGACCTATTACAATAGAGAAACTCAGGAAAACTACGTCAAACCAAAAATTTTAATATTTCGAGTTGAAAGAATTTCTTGAAACTAGAAAATGTATTACAGAAAAAATCGGCTAAGTTTAGATTATGATCAAAAAGAAACAAGAAATTAATATTTTCAATTTATATTTTTGATGATTTTATATTAAGTTGTTAAAGTTTGGAACCTATGTTCCTCAAACTTAAAAAAAAATGTCACTTGGCCTAGTTTTTATTTTAATTGTTTTAATGTTTTATTATACTTAATAAAAAAATATATAGATATACTTTTAACTTAAAAACAGATAATACGTATAAATAACATTCAAATATATTTTAATAATAAAAACAAATTACATTTTTTTATGACTTACCGTTAGATTTGCGCTCTTTCTCTGTTTCAATAAACAATTTACTTAAATCTTTATTGTCATGTTTATTACTGTTCATTTTCAATTTTATTTATTTTAAACATTTATATTTAAATAATATCACTTTACATTCGATTACGTGAATAAATCTTTAAGATAATTTACAATATCAAACTTCATTATATTTATATCTCACACATTTGTTTAATACATATTTGTTTAGCACCAAATAATTTGTTGAAACCAATTGAGATTTAAGATTAGTTTTTTTATTTCTAGGCAAATAAAGAGATTAAAATTGGTAACAATAAAAAAAAACATTAATTATTTCGACATGATAGAAATTTATGTGCTGACAGAAACTTCGAAGTCATTCGCTTAATGATCAGTCAGCTACGACCAGTGGCTACTAGATTGTCAGTGGATGGACGATCCACCATTTGGGTCATTTATTGGTAACATCGGCGTACGTTTAACGTAAATAATAGTTTTTCCTTTCACATATGACGTACAGCGTCTTCTATCGTGACAATGTTTTTAAATAATAAATGTTGTGATACCATAGTTACAGAATTGTCGTATTCTGTACACAATGGGTATAAAATCAATTTTATTATGAGTTTTTTATAATGTTACAGGTTAGGATTTGGGTAGGTTTTGATTTTTTTTAATATTTTCTTTTTTTAACAATTATTTTCAAAAATATACTTATTTTTTTCAAACATGAATTTCTACTTAAACTACAACAAACTTAAACATTTATTAAAAATATTTTTGGAATAATGTTTAAAGTGCGATTGCACGAAATATTGTAAATTAGGTTGTCATTTTTAAAAGTCTGTTTTGATAGCTAAAATTTGAAGATACTGTAATTATTGCAAGACCAATCAATATTAACAGCAAATTGATGGAAATTTACAAAGAAAAAGTGTGACAATAATTAACTGATTTAAATAAAATTCGGCTTCCTTTAATTAAAAATTTATAAATTTCTTGATCTAGTTACTTATTTTGTTATTTTGTAACTTGTTTCCATGTTCTGTTTATTTACTATAACTGTCATTTCTATCGATTTTTTTGATGAATACGAACGTTGAGTTCGTCGAAACGTCGATTTATTGATAAATATTAATACAGAACTACAACCTAAAGCCGTTTTATTATAATATAAAGATTTTTTACTAAGTTAAAATGTAAAGTCTGAAGCAACAAAAATTATTTAGTTTAGCTCACACATAAAAATTTTATATACGCATATCTGCTTATGAACGTGCCTAAAAATGGGAAATTTATTATAGCTAAATGTTCATTCATTAAATTTACAAGAAAATGACTGCTGTGGAAATGAGATTTTTACGTGGGGTATGTGGTGTAAATAGGAGAGATCGGGTACGAAATAGATTAGTGTATGATGAGTGTGAAATTGAAAAAAAATGTTGTAGCAAAAGTTGGTGTTAGTCAGTTAAGATGGTTCGGTCATGTTGAGCGAATGTCTAATGAACGTTTAGTTAAAAAGATTTATTTCAATGATTTTGATGGTATACGTTTGCGTGGACGTCCGATGAGTAGTTGGAGTGGTATGATTGAGAGTGTTTTACGTGAGCGAAAGTTTCCAAGTAGTAAGAATAAAAGAGCATGTATGAGAGGAATTATGAATGTGGATGAAGCGAAAATTGCTTGTTTGGATAGGAATGTTTGGAGGCGACTGATTTCGGGATGATGAAAAGAGTTTGTACCACACCCATTTGGGTACATGGCGTGATTGTGTATGTATGTATGTATGTATTTTTAAGTTATCTATTAGATAGTTATGTTTGTATTTTGTCAAGTATTTAGCAACATTTGAATTGGTTTTTTTCATTTAAGAAATTATTTGTGTTCTTTAAACATATAATTCTACAACTCGATTTCTAATAATTAATATCTCATAATCTGACGAGAAACACGACAGCAAAAATTATAAAAAAATAAATATATGTATATATAAAATAGTAATAAATGAAATACATAACATAAAATTTATAAATAAATAATGATGGTAGATAAAATATACCATTATTTTATAATAAATGAGTCGACACAATGAAAATTTCAATAACATCGATAGAAAATTTAGATAATGTATTTGTTTTTAATTAATTAATTTGTATTGATTTTTTAACGGTTAAAATAAAACGACTTTAAGTTGTTATTATGTATTGATATTTATTAATAATCGACGTTTCGACGAACTCGACGTACGTCTGACATTTACAGTAAATAAACAGAACATAGAAACAAGTTACTAGATGACAAATAAGTAACTAGTGTCTTAGCTAATGTGGGTCCTAATGCATTTGAATTTTATTTGAAAGAAAAAGAAAATTATTTGCAAGATTATTGATAGTGTCATAATCAGTAGTTTCTAGAAAGAATTCAGCCATTTTTGAATGAACGAAGCTTATTCTTCTTTCTATTATTAATATTAAATAGAAAATGTCGATAAAATAACCAACTTACATTCTAATTCTGTCATAAACTTTGTAAATTTTGATTGTAAATATAGATTTGTATGAATATTTAATTTAAGTGAATCATTGTTTCTTCAAATATGCTTTCAGTAAGAAAAACATGATTTAGGACTCAATGCACTTGTGGAAAGAAAAAAGATATATATTTTTAAAACAGTAACATTTATTAATAAATAATAAAATTCGACTATAAATAGATAATAACAAATTATTTATAGATAATATTAATTGTATACGATACAAGAATAGATACATTTGCACAATGTAAATAACTGATATAAAGGACTTGATTAAAACAGATCAAAAATGGTTCCTAGTTTTATTTACATTACACAGTCGTGCATCTGTTTTGTCTATAGAATAATTTAAAGCCACGTGCAACTGTATTACCGTTTGTCCGCACCGGTAAAACAAAAGGCCCCCCACTGAAATCTGAAACGAATTATTTTCACTTCCAGTTAATAAATTATTCAAGGCGTTAGAATGTCAAATGCTATTCGATATTGGAAAGATATATACACGAGTTGAAAAAGGAAAGAAAATTTTAACCTAAGACAACGATTGGTTTATTTATTTAAATGATATAAAGCGGAGGTGGTGTACAATAACGACTATGTGAGAAACAACGTGTACAAGTGTAGCAAGTAATTGTTTTATTAATTATTTTACAGTACGGGGAAATTTTTTTGATGCATTGAGTACCGCTTTTTTAATGAGACAAATTCTAGATTATGACGTTGTATTGTATATCGTATTGCTACGTAGTTGAAGTTGAATATACTTGTAATTGGTCTTGGTTTATTTAGATTAAAGCTAAAAATATAATTGTTGATTTTATGGAAGTGTACAGGAATATCTCGTATAGTAAAATTACGATAAAATAAAAAAATAATAGCAAATCTAAACATCAAACTAACCCAAAACTACCCAAATACACAAATTCATCTACCTGCTCTATTCGTGCATAATCAATCGATATATTTATATTTTATCAGCCTTTATTTTGTGATACATGATAAGTATTTTAAATAAAACGAACAATTACTTTGTAAATATCACAGAATTTATTGAAACAATTAAAAAATGTTGAAATAAATCTTTTCTTCATATATTTATTTCTAAAAAATAAATATTAAAAATAAATATATGAAGAAAAGATTTGTCTCGACATTTTTTAATTGATTTAAACTTCATGTACTCAACAATAAACAATAATTTATTGTTATATATATATATATATATATATATATATATATATATATATATATACATATATTATAGTGTGTATTATATTCTCTTTGCTACAACATTAATTATATCAATCATCTTTCTCAGTTGCTCTTAAGATTCAGCCAAAAAATAATAAAAATTTGTCATAATAACATTCTTGTGAAATACGAACTATTACAAATTTAAATTACTATACCAACCTGTAACAGGTGCATTACTTCTAAAATCATTGCTTACGGAACCATCATTTAATTTATCACCGCATAATCTAATCCCGTTTATTGCAATATAATCGTCAGGACAGTTGAAAATTTCAACGCCTGCTTGATTTGGTGGTATTAGTGCATTTCCTCCTAAGTAAATAAAAAAATAAAGTAATTACTTTATAATTATAAACTCATCTTTTATTTTTATTAATACGAAATAAAATTATAACATAGTTTTGACAATGGGGAAGTTTAGCGTATTTAAAAATTGTTAATAACAAATAAATGAAACAATTATCAAAAATTTTAATGACAGTTTCTGTTATTATTTTATATATATATATATATATATATATATATATATATATATATATATATATATATATATTTGAGAAAAAATAATTTTACACGCAACTTCAATCACCCTAAACTTCCCCATTTAAAATATCATCAAATCTTATCAGCTTAAAATACTGACAACATGTTATTTAAATTATATCATGTTATACCGAGAAATAAAGTTAATATTTGACTTATAATCT
Source organism: Clivina fossor (assembly GCA_963966155.1). Taxonomy (NCBI): domain Eukaryota; kingdom Metazoa; phylum Arthropoda; class Insecta; order Coleoptera; family Carabidae; genus Clivina; species Clivina fossor. The sequence continues at coordinate 4,379,460 of OZ014566.1, forward strand.
GCTAAAACTTTACTTGCACAAAACATTGTTAATTAGATTAGTAAGTTAACTAGGCAACTAGATTGTCAACTGTCTTCGAATCGCTTTATTGTTTGGTCAATTGGCAAATTAACGAATTAGTTAAGTTAGAAAGCGTTTAACAATACTTTATTCAACCAACCAATAGTCTTTTTTTTAGAATGTGTTAAATATTTATCATTCGAGTTAATGTTAATTTTCTTTCAGAAATTTTAAATATATTAACTAATATTATAAATTTTACTTACTTGAATCAATATTTGTTAATCGAAA